>OX421979.1:8566830-9149830 GCA_949128135.1 Parasteatoda lunata | reverse complement strand
AATAGTTATTTCATGCGATAATTCTCTTTGCCGTATCAATCTTAAATTAATGAAAAGATAGTTAAAGTTATATATTACACTTTTTCCCATTCTAATGTGCCTCGGTAGCGCAGTAGGCAGCGCGTCAGTCTCATAATCAACTCTAAATTGAGTTATCTGAAGGTCGTGAGTTCGATCCTCACCCGGGGCAGTACCTTTTTCTAGTCGTTATTTCATGAAATTATACATTTTGCCAAATATCTTTTAAATTAAGGAAAAGATAGTTAAAGTTAAATATAGTATTTTTTCGCACTCTTATGTGCCTCGGAAGCGCAGTAGGCAGCGCGTCAGTCTCATAATCAATATTAAATTGAGTTATCTGAAGGTCGTGAGTTCGATCCTCATTCGGAGCAGTACCTTTTTGTAATAGTTATTTCATGCGATAATACATTTTGCCGAATCAACATTAAATTCATGAAAAGATAGTAACAGTTAAATATAAGATTTTTTCGCATTCTTATATGCATGGGTAATGCAGTAGGAAGCCCGTGAGTCTTATAATCAGCTCTAAATTGATTTATCTGAAGGTCGTGAGTTCGATCCTCTCCCAGGGCAGTACTTTTTTCCAGTCGTTATTTCATGAAATTATACATTTTGCCAAATATCTTTTAAATTAAGGAAAAGATAGTTAAAGTTAAATATAGTATTTTTTCGCACTCTTATGTGCCTCGGAAGCGCAGTAGGCAGCGCGTCAGTCTCATAATCAATATTAAATTGAGTTATCTGAAGGTCGTGAGTTCGATCCTCATTCGGAGCAGTACCTTTTTGTAATAGTTATTTCATGCGATAATTCTTTTTGCCGAATCAATCTTAAATTAATGAAAAGATAGTTAAAGTTATATATTACACTTTTTCCCATTCTAATGTGCCTCGGTAGCGCAGTAGGCAGCGCGTCAGTCTCATAATCAACTCTAAATTGAGTTATCTGAAGGTCGTGAGTTCGATCCTCACCCGGGGCAGTACCTTTTTGTTATAGTTATTTCATGCGATAATACATTTTGCCAAATCAACATTAAATTAATGAAAAGATAGTAAAAGTAAAATATAAGATTTTTTCGCATTTTTATATGCCTGGGTAATGCAGTAGGAAGCCCGTGAGTCTCATAATCAACTCTAAATTGAGTTATCTGAAGTTCGTGAGTTCGATCCTCTCCCAGGGCAGTACTTTTTTCCAGTCGTTATTTCATGAAATTATACATTTTGCCGAATATCTTTTAAATTAAGGAAAAGATAGTTAAAGTTGAATATTAGATTTTTTCGCACTTTTATGTGCCTCGGTAGCGCAGTAGGCAGCGCGTCAGTCTCATAATCAACTCTAAATTGAGTTATCTGAAGGTCGTGAGTTCGATCCTCACCCGGGGCAGTTCCTTTTTTTAATAGTTATTTCATGCGATAATTCTTTTTGCCGAATCAATGTTAAATTCAAGAAAAGATAGTTAAAGTTAAATATCAGATTTTTTCACAAACTTATGTGCCTCGGTAGCGTAGTCGGCAGCACGTCGGTCTCATATTCAGCTCATTAAATTGAGTTATCCGACAGTCGTGAGTTCGATCCTCAACCGGGGCAGTACCTTTTTGTTATAATTATTTCATGCGATAATACATTTTGCCGCATTAATATCAAATTGATAAAAAGATAGTTAAAGATAAATATTATACTTTTTTCCCATTCTAATGTGCCTTGGTAGCGCAGTAGGCAGCGCGTCAGTCACATAATCAACTCTAAATTGAGTTATCTGCAGGTCGTGAGTTCGATCCTTACTCGGGGCAGTACCTTTTTGTAATAGTTATTTCATGCGATAATTCTCTTTGCCGTATCAATCTTAAATTAATGAAAATATAGCTAAAGTTAAATATTATACTTTTTCCCATTCGAATGTGCCTCGGTAGCGCAGTAGGCAGCGCGTCAGTCTCATAATCAACTCTAGATTGAGTTATCTGAAGGTCGTGAGTTCGATCCTCACTCGGGGCAGTACCTTTATGTAATAGTTATTTCATGCGATAATTCTTTTTGCCGAATCAATCTTAAATTAATGAAAATATAGCTAAAGTTAAATATTATACTTTTTCCCATTCGAATGTGCCTCGGTAGCGCAGTAGGCAGCGCGTCAGTCTCATAATCAACTCTAGATTGAGTTATCTGAAGATCGTGAGTTCGATCCTCACTCGGGGCAGTACCTTTTTGTAATAGTTATTTCATGCGATAATTCTCTTTGCCGTATCAATCTTAAATTAATGAAAATATAGCTAAAGTAAAATATTATACTTTTTCCCATTCGAATGTGCCTCGGTAGCGCAGTAGGCAGCGCGTCAGTCTCATAATCAACTCTAGATTGAGTTATCTGAAGGTCGTGAGTTCGATCCTCACTCGGGGCAGTACCTTTTTGTAATAGTTATTTCATGCGATAATTCTTTTTGCCGTATCAATCTTAAATTAATGAAAATATAGCTAAAGTTAAATATTATACTTTTTCCCATTCGAATGTGCCTCGGTAGCGCAGTAGGCAGCGCATCAGTCTCATAATCAACTCTAAATTGAGTTATCTGAAGGTCGTGAGTTCGATCCTCACTCGGGGCAGTACCTTTTTGTAATAGTTATATCATGCGATAATTCTTTTTGCCGAATCAATATTAAATTAATGAAAAGATAGTTAAAGTTAAATATTAGATTTTTTCGCACTTTTATGTGCCTCGATAGCGCAGTAGGCAGCGCGTCAGTCTCATAATCAACTCTAAATTGAGTTATCTGAAGGTCGTGAGTTCGATCCTCACCTGGGGCAGTTCCTTTTTCTAATAGTTATTTCATGCGATAATTCTTTTTGCCGAATCAATGTTAAATTCATGAAAATATAGTTAAAGTTAAATATCAGATTTTTTCACAAACTTATGTGCCTCGGTAGCGTAGTCGGCAGCACGTCGGTCTCATATTCAGCTCATTAAATTGAGTTATCCGACGGTCGTGAGTTCGATCCTCAACCGGGGCAGTACCTTTTTGTTATAATTATTTCATGCGATAATACATTTTGCCGCATTAATATCAAATTGATAAAAAGATAGTTAAAGATAAATATTATACTTTTTTCCCATTCTAATGTGCCTCGGTAGCGCAGTAGGCAGCGCGTCAGTCACATAATCAACTCTAAATTGAGTTATCTGAAGGTCGTGAGTTCGATCCTTACTCGGGGCAGTACCTTTTTGTAATAGTTATTTCATGCGATAATACATTTTGCCGCATTAATATTAAATTGATAAAAAGATAGTTAAAGTTAAATATTTCATTTTTTCGTTTTCCTATATGTTTCGGTAGCGCAGTAGGCATCGCGTCACTCTCAAAATTCAACTTTAAATTGAGTTATCTGAAGGTCGTGAGTTCGATCCTCACTGGGGGCAGTACTTTTTTGTAATAGTTATTTCATGCGGTAATTCTCTTTGCCGTATCAATCTTAAATTAATGAAAAGATAGTTAAAGTTATATATTACACTTTTTCCCATTCTAATGTGCCTCGGTAGCGCAGTAGGCAGCGCGTCAGTCTCATAATCAACTCTAAATTGAGTTATCTGAAGGTCGTGAGTTCGATCCTCACCCGGGGCAGTACCTTTTTCTAGTCGTTATTTCATGAAATTATACATTTTGCCAAATATCTTTTAAATTAAGGAAAAGATAGTTAAAGTTAAATATAGTATTTTTTCGCACTCTTATGTGCCTCGGAAGCGCAGTAGGCAGCGCGTCAGTCTCATAATCAATATTAAATTGAGTTATCTGAAGGTCGTGAGTTCGATCCTCATTCGGAGCAGTACCTTTTTGTAATAGTTATTTCATGCGATAATACATTTTGCCGAATCAACATTAAATTCATGAAAAGATAGTAACAGTTAAATATAAGATTTTTTCGCATTCTTATATGCATGGGTAATGCAGTAGGAAGCCCGTGAGTCTTATAATCAGCTCTAAATTGATTTATCTGAAGGTCGTGAGTTCGATCCTCTCCCAGGGCAGTACTTTTTTCCAGTCGTTATTTCATGAAATTATACATTTTGCCAAATATCTTTTAAATTAAGGAAAAGATAGTTAAAGTTAAATATAGTATTTTTTCGCACTCTTATGTGCCTCGGAAGCGCAGTAGGCAGCGCGTCAGTCTCATAATCAATATTAAATTGAGTTATCTGAAGGTCGTGAGTTCGATCCTCATTCGGAGCAGTACCTTTTTGTAATAGTTATTTCATGCGATAATTCTTTTTGCCGAATCAATCTTAAATTAATGAAAAGATAGTTAAAGTTATATATTACACTTTTTCCCATTCTAATGTGCCTCGGTAGCGCAGTAGGCAGCGCGTCAGTCTCATAATCAACTCTAAATTGAGTTATCTGAAGGTCGTGAGTTCGATCCTCACCCGGGGCAGTACCTTTTTGTTATAGTTATTTCATGCGATAATACATTTTGCCAAATCAACATTAAATTAATGAAAAGATAGTAAAAGTAAAATATAAGATTTTTTCGCATTTTTATATGCCTGGGTAATGCAGTAGGAAGCCCGTGAGTCTCATAATCAACTCTAAATTGAGTTATCTGAAGTTCGTGAGTTCGATCCTCTCCCAGGGCAGTACTTTTTTCCAGTCGTTATTTCATGAAATTATACATTTTGCCGAATATCTTTTAAATTAAGTAAAAGATAGTTAAAGTTGAATATTAGATTTTTTCGCACTTTTATGTGCCTCGGTAGCGCAGTAGGCAGCGCGTCAGTCTCATAATCAACTCTAAATTGAGTTATCTGAAGGTCGTGAGTTCGATCCTCACCCGGGGCAGTTCCTTTTTTTAATAGTTATTTCATGCGATAATTATTTTTGCCGAATCAATGTTAAATTCAAGAAAAGATAGTTAAAGTTAAATATCAGATTTTTTCACAAACTTATGTGCCTCGGTAGCGTAGTCGGCAGCACGTCGGTCTCATATTCAGCTCATTAAATTGAGTTATCCGACAGTCGTGAGTTCGATCCTCAACCGGGGCAGTACCTTTTTGTTATAATTATTTCATGCGATAATACATTTTGCCGCATTAATATCAAATTGATAAAAAGATAGTTAAAGATAAATATTATACTTTTTTCCCATTCTAATGTGCCTTGGTAGCGCAGTAGGCAGCGCGTCAGTCACATAATCAACTCTAAATTGAGTTATCTGCAGGTCGTGAGTTCGATCCTTACTCGGGGCAGTACCTTTTTGTAATAGTTATTTCATGCGATAATTCTCTTTGCCGTATCAATCTTAAATTAATGAAAATATAGCTAAAGTTAAATATTATACTTTTTCCCATTCGAATGTGCCTCGGTAGCGCAGTAGGCAGCGCGTCAGTCTCATAATCAACTCTAGATTGAGTTATCTGAAGGTCGTGAGTTCGATCCTCACTCGGGGCAGTACCTTTATGTAATAGTTAATTCATGCGATAATTCTTTTTGCCGAATCAATCTTAAATTAATGAAAATATAGCTAAAGTTAAATATTATACTTTTTCCCATTCGAATGTGCCTCGGTAGCGCAGTAGGCAGCGCGTCAGTCTCATAATCAACTCTAGATTGAGTTATCTGAAGATCGTGAGTTCGATCCTCACTCGGGGCAGTACCTTTTTGTAATAGTTATTTCATGCGATAATTCTCTTTGCCGTATCAATCTTAAATTAATGAAAATATAGCTAAAGTAAAATATTATACTTTTTCCCATTCGAATGTGCCTCGGTAGCGCAGTAGACAGCGCGTCAGTCTCATAATCAACTCTAGATTGAGTTATCTGAAGGTCGTGAGTTCGATCCTCACTCGGGGCAGTACCTTTTTGTAATAGTTATTTCATGCGATAATTCTTTTTGCCGTATCAATCTTAAATTAATGAAAATATAGCTAAAGTTAAATATTATACTTTTTCCCATTCGAATGTGCCTCGGTAGCGCAGTAGGCAGCGCATCAGTCTCATAATCAACTCTAAATTGAGTTATCTGAAGGTCGTGAGTTCGATCCTCACTCGGGGCAGTACCTTTTTGTTATAATTATTTCATGCGATAATACATTTTGCCGCATTAATATCAAATTGATAAAAAGATAGTTAAAGTTAAATATTTCATTTTTTCGTTTTCCTATATGTTTCGGTAGCGCAGTAGGCATCGCGTCACTCTCAAAATTCAACTTTAAATTGAGTTATCTGAAGGTCGTGAGTTCGATCCTCACTGGGGGCAGTACTTTTTTGTAATAGTTATTTCATGCGATAATTCTCTTTGCCGTATCAATCTTAAATTAATGAAAAGATAGTTAAAGTTATATATTACACTTTTTCCCATTCTAATGTGCCTCGGTAGCGCAGTAGGCAGCGCGTCAGTCTCATAATCAACTCTAAATTGAGTTATCTGAAGGTCGTGAGTTCGATCCTCACCCGGGGCAGTACCTTTTTCCAGTCGTTATTTCATGAAATTATACATTTTGCCAAATATCTTTTAAATTAAGGAAAAGATAGTTAAAGTTAAATATAGTATTTTTTCGCACTCTTATGTGCCTCGGAAGCGCAGTAGGCAGCGCGTCAGTCTCATAATCAATATTAAATTGAGTTATCTGAAGGTCGTGAGTTCGATCCTCAATCGGAGCAGTACCTTTTTGTAATAGTTATTTCATGCGATAATACATTTTGCCGAATCAACATTAAATTCATGAAAAGATAGTAACAGTTAAATATAAGATTTTTTCGCATTCTTATATGCATGGGTAATGCAGTAGGAAGCCCGTGAGTCTTATAATCAGCTCTAAATTGATTTATCTGAAGGTCGTGAGTTCGATCCTCTCCCAGGGCAGTACTTTTTTCCAGTCGTTATTTCATGAAATTATACATTTTGCCAAATATCTTTTAAATTAAGGAAAAGATAGTTAAAGTTAAATATAGTATTTTTTCGCACTCTTATGTGCCTCGGAAGCGCAGTAGGCAGCGCGTCAGTCTCATAATCAATTTTAAATTGAGTTATCTGAAGGTCGTGAGTTCGATCCTCATTCGGAGCAGTACCTTTTTGTAATAGTTATTTCATGCGATAATTCTTTTTTCCGAATCAATCTTAAATTAATGAAAAGATAGTTAAAGTTATATATTACACTTTTTCCCATTCTAATGTGCCTCGGTAGCGCAGCAGGCAGCGCGTCAGTCTCATAATCAACTCTAAATTGAGTTATCTGAAGGTCGTGAGTTCGATCCTCACCCGGGGCAGTACCTTTTTGTTATAGTTATTTCATGCGATAATACATTTTGCCAAATCAACATTACATTAATGAAAAGATAGTAAAAGTTAAATATAAGATTTTTTCGCATTCTTATATGCATGCGTAATGCAGTAGGAAGCCCGTGAGTCTTATAATCAGCTCTAAATTGATTTATCTGAAGGTCGTGAGTTCGATCCTCTCCCAGGGCAGTACTTTTTTCCAGTCGTTATTTGATGAAATTATACATTTTGCCAAATATCTTTTAAATTAAGGAAAAGATAGTTAAAGTTAAATATAGTATTTTTTCGCACTCTTATGTGCCTCGGAAGCGCAGTAGGCAGCGCGTCAGTCTCATAATCAATATTAAATTGAGTTATCTGAAGGTCGTGAGTTCGATCCTCATTCGGAGCAGTACCTTTTTGTAATAGTTATTTCATGCGATAATTCTTTTTGCCGAATCAATCTTAAATTAATGAAAAGATAGTTAAAGTTATATATTACACTTTTTCCCATTCTAATGTGCCTCGGTAGCGCAGTAGGCAGCGCGTCAGTCTCATAATCAACTGTAAATTGAGTTATCTGAAGGTCGTGAGTTCGTTCCTCACCCGGGGCAGTACCTTTTTGTTATAGTTATTTCATGCGATAATACATTTTGCCAAATCAACATTAAATTAATGAAAAGATAGTAAAAGTAAAATATAAGATTTTTTCGCATTTTTATATGCCTGGGTAATGCAGTAGGAAGCCCGTGAGTCTCATAATCAACTCTAAATTGAGTTATCTGAAGTTCGTGAGTTCGATCCTCTCCCAGGGCAGTACTTTTTTCCAGTCGTTATTTCATGAAATTATACATTTTGCCGAATATCTTTTAAATTAAGGAAAAGATAGTTAAAGTTGAATATTAGATTTTTTCGCACTTTTATGTGCCTCGGTAGCGCAGTAGGCAGCGCGTCAGTCTCATAATCAACTCTAAATTGAGTTGTCTGAAGGTCGTGAGTTCGATCCTCACCCGGGGCAGTTCCTTTTTTTAATAGTTATTTCATGCGATAATTCTTTTTGCCGAATCAATGTTAAATTCAAGAAAAGATAGTTAAAGTTAAATATCAGATTTTTTCACAAACTTATGTGCCTCGGTAGCTTAGTCGGCAGCACGTCGGTCTCATATTCAGCTCATTAAATTGAGTTATCCGACAGTCGTGAGTTCGATCCTCAACCGGGGCAGTACCTTTTTGTTATAATTATTTCATGCGATAATACAATTTGCCGCATTAATATCAAATTGATAAAAAGATAGTTAAAGATAAATATTATACTTTTTTCCCATTCTAATGTGCCTCGGTAGCGCAGTAGGCAGCGCGTCAGTCTCATAATCAACTCTAAATTGAGTTATCTGAAGGTCGTGAGTTCGATCCTTACTCGGGGCAGTACCTTTTTGTAATAGTTATTACATGCGATAATACATTTTGCCGCATTAATATTAAATTGATAAAAAGATAGTTAAAGTTAAATATTTCATTTTTTCGTTTTCCTATATCTCTCGGTAGCGCAGTAGGCATCGCGTCACTCTCAAAATTCAACTTTAAATTGAGTTATCTGAAGGTCGTGAGTTCGATCCTCACTGGGGGCAGTACTTTTTTGTAATAGTTATTTCATGCGATAATTCTCTTTGCCGTATCAATCTTAAATTAATGAAAATATAGCTAAAGTTAAATATTATACTTTTTCCCATTCGAATGTGCCTCTGTAGCGCAGTAGGCAGCGCGTCAGTCTCATAATCAACTCGAGATTGAGTTATCTGAAGGTCGTGAGTTCGATCCTCACTCGGGGCAGTACTTTTTTGTAATAGTTATTTCATGCGATAATTCTCTTTGCCGTATCAATCTTAAATTAATGAAAAGATAGCTAAAGTTAAATATTATACTTTTTCCCATTCTAATGTGCCTCGGTAGCGCAGTAGGCAGCGCGTCAGTCTCATAATCAACTCTAAATTGAGTTATCTGAAGGTCGTGAGTTCGATCCTCACTCGGGGCAGTACCTTTTTGTAATAGTTATTTCATGCGATAATTCTTTTTGCCAAATCAATATTAAATTAATGAAAAGATAGTTAAAGTTAAATATTATATATTTTCGCACTCTTATGTGCCTCGGTAGCGCAGAAGGCAGCGCGTCAGTCTCATAATCAACTCTAAATTGAGTTATCTGAAAGTCGTGAGTTCGATCCTCACCCGGGGCAGTACCTTTTTGTTATAGTTATTTCATGCGATAATACATTTTGCGGAATCAACATTAAATTAATGAAAAGATAGTAAAAGTTAAATATCAGATTTTTTCGCATTCTTATATGCATGGGTAATGCAGTAGGAAGCCCGTGAGTCTTATAATCAGCTCTAAATTGATTTATCTGAAGGTCGTGAGTTCGATCCTCTCCCAGGGCAGTACTTTTTTCCAGTCGTTATTTCATGAAATTATACATTTTGCCAAATATCTTTTAAATTAAGGAAAAGATAGTTAAAGTTAAATATAGTATTTTTTCGCACTCTTATGTGCCTCGGAAGCGCAGTAGGCAGCGCGTCAGTCTCATAATCAATGTTAAATTGAGTTATCTGAAGGTCGTGAGTTCGATCCTCATTCGGAGCAGTACCTTTTTGTAATAGTTATTTCATGCGATAATTCTTTTTGCCGAATCAATCTTAAATTAATGAAAATATAGTTAAAGTTATATATTATACTTTTCCTCATTCTAATGTGCCTCGGTAGCGCAGTAGGCAGCGCGTCAGTCTCATAATCAACTCCAAATTGAGTTATCTGAAGGTCGTGAGTTCGATCCTCACCCGGGGCAGTACCTTTCTGTTATAGTTATTTCATGCGATAATACATTTTGCCAAATCAACATTAAATTAATGAAAAGATAGTAAAAGTAAAATATAAGATTTTTTCGCATTCTTATATGCCTGGGTAATGCAGTAGGAAGCCCGTGAGTCTTATAATCAACTCTAAATTGAGTTATCTGAAGTTCGTGAGTTCGATCCTCTCCCAGGGCAGTACTTCTTTCCAGTCGTTATTTCATGAAATTATACATTTTGCCGAATCAATCTTAAATTAATGAAAAGATAGTTAAAGTTATATATTACACTTTTTCCCATTCTAATGTGCCTCGGTAGCGCAGTAGGCAGCGCGTCAGTCTCATAATCAACTCTAAATTGAGTTATCTGAAGGTCGTGAGTTCAATCCTCACCCGGGGCAGTACCTTTTTGTTATAGTTATTTCATGCGATAATACATTTTGCCAAATCAACATTAAATTAATGAAAAGATAGTAAAAGTTAAATATAAGATTTTTTCGCATTCTTATATGCATGGGTAATGCAGTAGGAAGCCCGTGAGTCTTATAATCAGCTCTAAATTGATTTATCTGAAGGTCGTGAGTTCGATCCTCTCCCAGGGCAGTACTTTTTTCCAGTCGTTATTTGATGAAATTATTCATTTTGCCAAATATCTTTTAAATTAAGGAAAAGATAGTTAAAGTTAAATATAGTATTTTTTCGCACTCTTATGTGCCTCGGAAGCGCAGTAGGCAGCGCGTCAGTCTCATAATCAATATTAAATTGAGTTATCTGAAGGTCGTGAGTTCGATCCTCATTCGGAGCAGTACCTTTTTGTAATAGTTATTTCATGCGATAATTCTTTTTGCCGAATCAATCTTAAATTAATGAAAAGATAGTTAAAGTTATATATTACACTTTTTCCCATTCTAATGTGCCTCGGTAGCGCAGTAGGCAGCGCGTCAGTCTCATAATCAACTCTAAATTGAGTTATCTGAAGGTCGTGAGTTCGTTCCTCACCCGGGGCAGTACCTTTTTGTTATAGTTATTTCATGCGATAATACATTTTGCCAAATCAACATTAAATTAATGAAAAGATAGTAAAAGTAAAATATAAGATTTTTTCGCATTTTTATATGCCTGGGTAATGCAGTAGGAAGCCCGTGAGTCTCATAATCAACTCTAAATTGAGTTATCTGAAGTTCGTGAGTTCGATCCTCTCCCAGGGCAGTACTTTTTTCCAGTCGTTATTTCATGAAATTATACATTTTGCCGAATATCTTTTAAATTAAGGAAAAGATAGTTAAAGTTGAATATTAGATTTTTTCGCACTTTTATGTGCCTCGGTAGCGCAGTAGGCAGCGCGTCAGTCTCATAATCAACTCTAAATTGAGTTATCTGAAGGTCGTGAGTTCGATCCTCACCCGGGGCAGTTCCTTTTTTTAATAGTTATTTCATGCGATAATTCTTTTTGCCGAATCAATGTTAAATTCAAGAAAAGATAGTTAAAGTTAAATATCAGATTTTTTCACAAACTTATGTGCCTCGGTAGCTTAGTCGGCAGCACGTCGGTCTCATATTCAGCTCATTAAATTGAGTTATCCGACAGTCGTGAGTTCGATCCTCAACCGGGGCAGTACCTTTTTGTTATAATTATTTCATGCGATAATACATTTTGCCGCATTAATATCAAATTGATAAAAAGATAGTTAAAGATAAATATTATACTTTTTTCCCATTCTAATGTGCCTCGGTAGCGCAGTAGGCAGCGCGTCAGTCTCATAATCAACTCTAAATTGAGTTATCTGAAGGTCGTAAGTTCGATCCTTACTCGGGGCAGTACCTTTTTGTAATAGTTATTACATGCGATAATACATTTTGCCGCATTAATATTAAATTGATAAAAAGATAGTTAAAGTTAAATATTTCATTTTTTCGTTTTCCTATATCTCTCGGTAGCGCAGTAGGCATCGCGTCACTCTCAAAATTCAACTTTAAATTGAGTTATCTGAAGGTCGTGAGTTCGATCCTCACTGGGGGCAGTACTTTTTTGTAATAGTTATTTCATGCGATAATTCTCTTTGCCGTATCAATCTTAAATTAATGAAAATATAGCTAAAGTTAAATATTATACTTTTTCCCATTCGAATGTGCCTCTGTAGCGCAGTAGGCAGCGCGTCAGTCTCATAATCAACTCGAGATTGAGTTATCTGAAGGTCGTGAGTTCGATCCTCACTCGGGGCAGTACTTTTTTGTAATAGTTATTTCATGCGATAATTCTCTTTGCCGTATCAATCTTAAATTAATGAAAAGATAGCTAAAGTTAAATATTATACTTTTTCCCATTCTAATGTGCCTCGGAAGCGCAGTAGGCAGCGCGTCAGTCTCATAATCAATATTAAATTGAGTTATCTGAAGGTCGTGAGTTCGATCCTCATTCGGAGCAGTACCTTTTTGTAATAGTTATTTCATGCGATAATTCTTTTTGCCGAATCAATATAAAATTAATGAAAAGATAGTTAAAGTTATATATTACACTTTTTCCCATTCTAATGTGCCTCGGTAGCACAGTAGGCAGCGCGTCAGTCTCATAATCAACTCTAAATTGAGTTATCTGAAGGTTGTGAGTTCGATCCTCACTCGGGGCAGTACCTTTTTGTAATAGTTATTTCATGCGATAAATCTTTTTGCCAAATCAATATTAAATGAATGAAAAGATAGTTAAAGTTAAATATTATATTTTTTCGCACTCTTATGTGCCTCGGTAGCGCAGTAGGCAGCGCGTCAGTCTCTAAATCAACTCTAAATTGAGTTATCTGAAGTTCGTGAGTTCGATCCTCACCCGGGGCAGTACCTTTAGTTATTACCTATAGTTATTTCATGCGATAATACATTTTGCCAAATCAACATTAAATGAATAAAAAGATAGTAAAAGATAAATATAAGATTTTTTCGCATTCTTATATGCCTGGGTAATGCAGTAGTAAGCCCGTGAGTCTTATAATCAACTCTAAATTGAGTTATCTGAAGGTCGTGAGTTCGATCCTCTCCCAGGGCAGTACTTTTTTCCAGTCGTTATTTCATGAAATTATACATTTTGCCGAATATCTTTTAAATTAAGGAAAAGATAGTTAAAGTTAAATATTGTATTTTTTCGCACTGTTATGTGCCTCTGTAACGCAGTAGGCAGCGCGTCAGTCTCATAATCAATATTAAATTGAGTTATCTGAAGGTCGTGAGTTCGATCCTCATTCGGAGCAGTACCTTTTTGTAATAGTTATTTCATGCGATAATTCTTTTTGCCGAATCAATCTTAAATTAATGAAAAGATAGTAAAAGTTAAATATAAGATTTTTTCGCATTCTTATATGCCTGGGTAATGCAGTAGGAAGCCCGTGAGTCTTATAATCAACTCTAAATTGCGTTATCTGAAGGTCGTGAGTTCGATCCTCTCCCAGGGCAGAACTTTTTTCCAGTCGTTATTTCATGAAATTATAAATTTCGCCAAATATCTTTTAAATTAAGGAAAAGATAGTTAAAGTTATATATAGTATTTTTTCACACTCTTATGTGCCTCGGAAGCGCAGTAGGCAGCGCGTCAGTCTCATAATCAATATTAAATTGAGTTATCTGAAGGTCGTGAGTTCGATCCTCATTCGGAGCAGTACCTTTTTGTAATAGTTATTTCATGCTATTATACATTTTGCCGAATCAACATTAAATTCATGAAAAGATAGTAAAAGTTAAATATAAGATTTTTTCGCATTCTTATATGCATGGGTAATGCAGTAGGAATCCCGTAAGTCTTATAATCAGCTCTAAATTGATTTATCTGAAGGTCGTGAGTTCGATCCTCTCCCAGGGCAGTACTTTTTTCCAGTCGTTATTTCATGAAATTATACATTTTGCCAAATATCTTTTAAATTAAGGAAAAGATAGTTAAAGTTAAATATAGTATTTTTTCGCACTCTTATGTGCCTCGGAAGCGCAGTAGGCAGCGCGTCAGTCTCATAATCAATATTAAATTGAGTTATCTGAAGGTCGTGAGTTCGATCATCACCCGGGGCAGTACCTTTTTGTTATAGTTATTTCATGCGATAATACATTTTGCCAAATCAACATTAAATTAATGAAAAGATAGTAAAAGTAAAATATAAGATTTTTTCGCATGCTTATATGCCTGGGTAATGCAGTAGGAAGCCCGTGAGTCTTATAATCAACACTAAATTGAGTTATCTGAAGGTCGTGAGTTCGATCCTCACCCGGGGCAGTTCCTTTTTTTAATAGTTATTTCATGCGATAATTCTTTTTGCCGAATCAATGTTAAATTCATGAAAAGATAGTTAAAGTTAAATATCAGATTTTTTCGCAAACTTATGTGCCTCGGTAGCGTAGTCGGCAGCACGTCGGTCTCATATTCAGCTCATTAAATTGAGTTATCCGACGGTCGTGAGTTCGATCCTCAACCGGGGCAGTACCTTTTTGTTATAATTATTTCATGCGATAATACATTTTGCCGCATTAATATCAAATTGATAAAAAGATAGTTAAAGATAAATATTATATTTTTTTCCCATTCTAATGTGCCTTGGTAGCGCAGTAGGCAGCGCGTCAGTCACATAATCAACTCTAAATTGAGTTATCTGCAGGTCGTGAGTTCGATCCTTACTCGGGGCAGTACCTTTTTGTAATAGTTATTACATGCGATAATACATTTTGCCGCATTAATATTAAATTGATAAAAAGATAGTTAAAGTTAAATATTTCATTTTTTCGTTTCCCTATATGTCTCGGTAGCGCAGTAGGCATCGCCTCACTCTCAAAATTCAACTTTAAATTGAGTTATCTGAAGGTCGTGAGTTCGATCCTCACTGGGGGCAGTACTTTTTTGTAATAGTTATTTCATGCGATAATTCTCTTTGCCGTATCAATCTTAAATTAATGAAAATATAGCTAAAGTTAAATATTATACTTTTTCCCATTCGAATGTGCCTCGGTAGCGCAGTAGGCAGCGCGTCAGTCTCATAATCAATATTAAATTGAGTTATCTGAAGGTCGTGAGTTCGATCCTCATTCGGAGCAGTACCTTTTTGTAATAGTTATTTCATGCGATAATTCTTTTTGCCGAATCAATCTTAAATTAATGAAAAGATAGTTAAAGTTATATATTATACTTTTTCCCATTCTAATGTGCCTCGGTAGCGCAGTAGGCAGCGCGTCAGTCTCATAATCAACTCTAAATTGAGTTATCTGAAGGTCGTGAGTTCAATCCTCACCCGGGGCAGTACCTTTTTGTTATAGTTATTTCATGCGATAATACATTTTGCCAAATCAACATTAAATTAATGAAAAGATAGTAAAAGTAAAATATAAGATTTTTTCGCATTCTTATATGCCTGGGTAATGCAGTAGGAAGCCCGTGAGTCTTATAATCAACTCTAAATTGAGTTTTCTGAAGTTCGTGAGTTCGATCCTTACTCGGAGCAGTACCTTTTTGTAATAGTTATTTCATGCGATAATTCTTTTTGCCGAATCAATCTTAAATTAATGAAAAGATAGTTAAAGTTAAATATTTCATTTTTTCGTATTCTTATATATCTCATTAGCGCAGTAGGCATCGCGTCACTCTCAAAATTCAACTTTAAATTGAGTTATCTGAAGGTCGTGAGTTCGATCCTCACTGGGGGCAGTACTTTTTTGTAATAGTTATTTCATGCGATAATTCTCTTTGCCGTATCAATCTTAAATTAATGAAAAGATAGTTAAAGTTATATATTACACTTTTTCCCATTCTAATGTGCCTCGGTAGCGCAGTAGGCAGCGCGTCAGTCTCATAATCAACTCTAAATTGAGTTATCTGAAGGTCGTGAGTTCGATCCTCACCCGGGGCAGTACCTTTTTCCAGTCGTTATTTCATGAAATTATACATTTTGCCAAATATCTTTTAAATTAAGGAAAAGATAGTTAAAGTTAAATATAGTATTTTTTCGCACTCTTATGTGCCTCGGAAGCGCAGTAGGCAGCGCGTCAGTCTCATAATCAATATTAAATTGAGTTATCTGAAGGTCGTGAGTTCGATCCTCATTCGGAGCAGTACCTTTTTGTAATAGTTATTTCATGCGATAATACATTTTGCCGAATCAACATTAAATTCATGAAAAGATACTAAAAGTAAAATATAAGATTTTTTCGCATTCTTATATGCCTGGGTAATGCAGTAGGAAGCCCGTGAGTCTTATAATCAACTCTAAATTGAGTTATCTGAAGTTCGTGAGTTCGATCCTCTCCCAGGGCAGTACTTTTTTCCAGTCGTTATTTCACGAAATTATACATTTTGCCGAATATCTTTTAAATTAAGGAAAAGATAGTTAAAGTTAAATATTAGATTTTTTCGCACTTTTATGTGCCTCGGTAGCGCAGTAGGCAGCGCGTCAGTCTCATAATCAACTCTAAATTGAGTTATCTGAAGGTCGTGAGTTCGATCCTCACCCGGGGCAGTTCCTTTTCTTAATAGTTATTCCATGCGATAATTCTTTTTGCCGAATCAATGTTAAATTCATGAAAAGATAGTTAAAGTTAAATATCAGATTTTTTCGCAAACTTATGTGCCTCGGTAGCGTAGTCGGCAGCACGTCGGTCTCATATTCAGCTCATTAAATTGAGTTATCCGACGGTCGTGAGTTCGATCCTCAACCGGGGCAGTACCTTTTTGTTATAATTATTTCATGCGATAATACATTTTGCCGCATTAATATCAAATTGATAAAAAGATAGTTAAAGATAAATATTATATTTTTTTCCCATTCTAATGTGCCTTGGTAGCGCAGTAGGCAGCGCGTCAGTCACATAATCAACTCTAAATTGAGTTATCTGCAGGTCGTGAGTTCGATCCTTACTCGGGGCAGTACCTTTTTGTAATAGTTATTTCATGCGATAATTCTCTTTGCCGTATCAATCTTAAATTAATGAAAATATAGCTAAAGTTAAATATTATACTTTTTCCCATTCGAATGTGCCTCGGTAGCGCAGTAGGCAGCGCGTCAGTCTAATAATCAACTCTAGATTGAGTTATCTGAAGGTCGTGAGTTCGATCCTCACTCGGGGCAGTACCTTTATGTAATAGTTATTTCATGCGATAATTCTTTTTGCCGAATCAATCTTAAATTAATGAAAATATAGCTAAAGTTAAATATTATACTTTTTCCCATTCGAATGTGCCTCGGTAGCGCAGTAGGCAGCGCGTCAGTCTCATAATCAACTCTAGATTGAGTTATCTGAAGGTCGTGAGTTCGATCCTCACTCGGGGCAGTACCTTTTTGTAATAGTTATTTCATGCGATAATTCTCTTTGCTGTATCAATCTTAAATTAATGAAAATATAGCTAAAGTAAAATATTATACTTTTTCCCATTCGAATGTGCCTCGGTAGCGCAGTAGGCAGCGCGTCAGTCTCATAATCAACTCTAGATTGAGTTATCTGAAGGTCGTGAGTTCGATCCTCACTCGGGGCAGTACCTTTTTGTAATAGTTATTTCATGCGATAATTCTTTTTGCCGTATCAATCTTAAATTAATGAAAATATAGCTAAAGTTAAATATTATACTTTTTCCCATTCGAGTGTGCCTCGGTAGCGCAGTAGGCAGCGCGTCAGTCTCATAATCAACTCTAAATTGAGTTATCAGAAGGGCGTGAGTTCGATCCTCACTCGGGGCAGTACCTTTTTGTAATAGTTATTTCATGCGATAATTCTTTTTGCCGAATCAATATTAAATTAATGAAAAGATAGTTAAAGTTAAATATTAGATTTTTTCGCACTTTTATGTGCCTCGGTAGCGCAGTAGGCAGCGCGTCAGTCTCATAATCAACTCTAAATTGAGTTATCTGAAGGGCGTGAGTTCGATCCTCACCTGGGGCAGTTCCTTTTTGTTATAGTTATTTCATGCGATAATACATTTTTCCAAATCAACATTAAATTAATGAAAAGATAGTAAAAGTAAAATATAAGATTTTTTCGCATGCTTATATGCCTGGGTAATGCAGTAGGAAGCCCGTGAGTCTTATAATCAACACTAAATTGTGTTATCTGAAGGTCGTGAGTTCGATCCTCACCCGGGGCAGTTCCTTTTTTTAATAGTTATTTCATGCGATAATTCTTTTTGCCGAATCAATGTTAAATTCATGAAAATATAGTTAAAGTTAAATATCAGATTTTTTCACAAACTTATGTGCCTCGGTAGCGTGGTCGGCAGCACGTCGGTCTCATATTCAGCTCATTAAATTGAGTTATCCGACGGTCGTGAGTTCGATCCTCAACCGGGGCAGTACCTTTTTGTTATAATTATTTCATGCGATAATACATTTTGCCGCATTAATATCAAACTGATAAAAAGATAGTTAAAGATAAATATTATACTTTTTTCCCATTCTAATGTGCCTCGGTAGCACAGTAGGCAGCGCGTCAGTCTCATAATCAACTCTAAATGGAGTTATCTGAAGGTCGTGAGTTCGATCCTTACTCGGGGCAGTACCTTTTTGTAATAGTTATTACATGCGATAATACATTTTGCCGCATTAATATTAAATTGATAAAAAGATAGTTAAAGTTAAATATTTCATTTTTTCGTTTCCCTATATGTCTCGGTAGCGCAGTAGGCATCGCCTCACTCTCAAAATTCAACTTTAAATTGAGTTATCTGAAGGTCGTGAGTTCGATCCTCACTGGGGGCAGTACTTTTTTGTAATAGTTATTTCATGCGATAATTCTCTTTGCCGTATCAATCTTAAATTAATGAAAATATAGCTAAAGTTAAATATTATACTTTTTCCCATTCGAATGTGCCTCGGTAGCGCAGTAGGCAGCGCGTCAGTCTCATAATCAATATTAAATTGAGTTATCTGAAGGTCGTGAGTTCGATCCTCATTCGGAGCAGTACCTTTTTGTAATAGTTATTTCATGCGATAATTCTTTTTGCCGAATCAATCTTAAATTAATGAAAAGATAGTTAAAGTTATATATTATACTTTTTCCCATTCTAATGTGCCTCGGTAGCGCAGTAGGCAGCGCGTCAGTCTCATAATCAACTCTAAATTGAGTTATCTGAAGGTCGTGAGTTCAATCCTCACCCGGGGCAGTACCTTTTTGTTATAGTTATTTCATGCGATAATACATTTTGCCAAATCAACATTAAATTAATGAAAAGATAGTAAAAGTAAAATATAAGATTTTTTCGCATTCTTATATGCCTGGGTAATGCAGTAGGAAGCCCGTGAGTCTTATAATCAACTCTAAATTGAGTTATCTGAAGTTCGTGAGTTCGATCCTTACTCGGGGCAGTACCTTTTTGTAATAGTTATTTCATGCGATAATACATTTTGCCGCATTAATATTAAATTGATAAAAAGATAGTTAAAGTTAAATATTTCATTTTTTCGTTTTCCTATATGTCTCGGTAGCGCAGTAGGCATCGCGTCACTCTCAAAATTCAACTTTAAATTGAGTTATCTGAAGGTCGTGAGTTCGATCCTTACTGGGGGCAGTACTTTTTCGTAATAGTTATTTCATGCGATAATTCTCTTTGCCGTATCAATCTTAAATTAATGAAAATATAGCTAAAGTTAAATATTATACTTTTTCCCATTCGAATGTGCCTCGGTAGCGCAGTAGGCAGCGCGTCAGTCTCATAATATCTCTAGATTGAGTTATCTGAAGGTCGTGAGTTCGATCCTCACTCGGGTCAGTACCTTTTTGTAATAGTTATTTCATGCGATAATTCTTTTTGCCGAATCAATATTAAATTAATGAAAAGATAGTTAAAGTTAAATATTTTATTTTTTCGCACTTTTATGTGCCTCGGTAGCGCAGTAGGCAGCGCGTCAGTCTCATAATCAACTCTAAATTGAGTTATCTGAAGGTCGTGAGTTCGATCCTCACCCGGGGCAGTACCTTTTTGTTATAGTTATTTCATGCGATAATACATTTTGCCGAATCAACATTAAATTAATGAAAAGATAGTAAAAGTTAAATATAAGATTTTTTCGCATTCTTATATGCCTGGGTAATGCAGTAGGAAGCCCGTGAGTCTTATAATCAGCTCTAAATTGAGTTATCTGAAGGTCGTGAGTTTGATCCTCTCCCAGGGCAGTACTTTTTTCTAGTCGTTATTGCATGAAATTATACATTTTGCCGAATATCTTTTAAATTAAGGAAAAGATAGTTAAAGTTAAATATTTTATTTTTTCGCACTCTTATGTGCCTCGGTAGCGCAGTAGGCAGCGCGTCAGTCTCATAATCAACATTAAATTGAGTAATCTGAAGGTCGTGAGTTCGATCCTTACTCGGAGCAGTACCTTTTTGTAATAGTTATTTCATGCGATAATTCTTTTTGCCGAATCAATCTTAAATTAATGAAAAGATAGTTAAAGTTAAATATTATAATTTTTCCCATTCTAATGTGCCTCGGTAGCGCAGTAGGCAGCGCGTCAGTCTCATAATCAACTCTAAATGGAGTTATCTGAAGGTCGTGAGTTCGATCCTCACTTGGGGCAGTACCTTTTTGTAATAGTTATTTCATGCGATAATACATTTTGCAGTATTATTATTAAATTGATAAAAAGATAGTTAAAGTTAAATATTTCATTTTTTCGTATTCTTATATATCTCATTAGCGCAGTAGGCATCGCGTCACTCTCAAAATTCAACTTTAAATTGAGTTATCTGAAGGTCGTGAGTTCGATCCTCACTGGGGGCAGTACTTTTTTGTAATAGTTATTTCATGCGATAATTCTCTTTGCCGTATCAATCTTAAATTAATGAAAAGATAGTTAAAGTTATATATTACACTTTTTCCCATTCTAATGTGCCTCGGTAGCGCAGTAGGCAGCGCGTCAGTCTCATAATCAACTCTAAATTGAGTTATCTGAAGGTCGTGAGTTCGATCCTCACCCGGGGCAGTACCTTTTTCTAGTCGTTATTTCATGAAATTATACATTTTGCCAAATATCTTTTAAATTAAGGAAAAGATAGTTAAAGTTAAATATAGTATTTTTTCGCACTCTTATGTGCCTCGGAAGCGCAGTAGGCAGCGCGTCAGTCTCATAATCAATATTAAATTGAGTTATCTGAAGGTCGTGAGTTCGATCCTCATTCGGAGCAGTACCTTTTTGTAATAGTTATTTCATGCGATAATACATTTTGCCGAATCAACATTAAATTCATGAAAAGATAGTAACAGTTAAATATAAGATTTTTTCGCATTCTTATATGCATGGGTAATGCAGTAGGAAGCCCGTGAGTCTTATAATCAGCTCTAAATTGATTTATCTGAAGGTCGTGAGTTCGATCCTCTCCCAGGGCAGTACTTTTTTCCAGTCGTTATTTCATGAAATTATACATTTTGCCAAATATCTTTTAAATTAAGGAAAAGATAGTTAAAGTTAAATATAGTATTTTTTCGCACTCTTATGTGCCTCGGAAGCGCAGTAGGCAGCGCGTCAGTCTCATAATCAATATTAAATTGAGTTATCTGAAGGTCGTGAGTTCGATCCTCATTCGGAGCAGTACCTTTTTGTAATAGTTATTTCATGCGATAATTCTTTTTGCCGAATCAATCTTAAATTAATGAAAAGATAGTTAAAGTTATATATTACACTTTTTCCCATTCTAATGTGCCTCGGTAGCGCAGTAGGCAGCGCGTCAGTCTCATAATCAACTCTAAATTGAGTTATCTGAAGGTCGTGAGTTCGATCCTCACCCGGGGCAGTACCTTTTTGTTATAGTTATTTCATGCGATAATACATTTTGCCAAATCAACATTAAATTAATGAAAAGATAGTAAAAGTAAGATATAAGATTTTTTCGCATTTTTATATGCCTGGGTAATGCAGTAGGAAGCCCGTGAGTCTCATAATCAACTCTAAATTGAGTTATCTGAAGTTCGTGAGTTCGATCCTCTCCCAGGGCAGTACTTTTTTCCAGTCGTTATTTCATGAAATTATACATTTTGCCGAATATCTTTTAAATTAAGGAAAAGATAGTTAAAGTTGAATATTAGATTTTTTCGCACTTTTATGTGCCTCGGTAGCGCAGTAGGCAGCGCGTCAGTCTCATAATCAACTCTAAATTGAGTTATCTGAAGGTCGTGAGTTCGATCCTCACCCGGGGCAGTTCCTTTTTTTAATAGTTATTTCATGCGATAATTCTTTTTGCCGAATCAATGTTAAATTCAAGAAAAGATAGTTAAAGTTAAATATCAGATTTTTTCGCATTCTTATATGCCTGGGTAATGCAGTAGGAAGCCCGTGAGTCTTATAATCAGCTCTAAATTGAGTTATCTGAAGGTCGTGAGTTTGATCCTCTCCCAGGGCAGTACTTTTTTCTAGTCGTTATTGCATGAAATTATACATTTTGCCGAATATCTTTTAAATTAAGGAAAAGATAGTTAAAGTTAAATATTTTATTTTTTCGCACTCTTATGTGCCTCGGTAGCGCAGTAGGCAGCGCGTCAGTCTCATAATCAACATTAAATTGAGTAATCTGAAGGTCGTGAGTTCGATCCTTACTCGGAGCAGTACCTTTTTGTAATAGTTATTTCATGCGATAATTCTTTTTGCCGAATCAATCTTAAATTAATGAAAAGATAGTTAAAGTTAAATATTATACTTTTTCCCATTCTAATGTGCCTCGGTAGCGCAGTAGGCAGCGCGTCAGTCTCATAATCAACTCTAAATGGAGTTATCTGAAGGTCGTGAGTTCGATCCTCACTTGGGGCAGAAGCTTTTTGTAATAGTTATTTCATGCGATAATACATTTTGCCGCATTATTATTAAATTGATAAAAAGATAGTTAAAGTTAAATATTTCATTTTTTCGTATTCTTATATATCTCATTAGCGCAGTAGGCATCGCGTCACTCTCAAAATTCAACTTTAAATTGAGTTATCTGAAGGTCGTGAGTTCGATCCTCACTGGGGGCAGTACTTTTTTGTAATAGTTATTTCATGCGATAATTCTCTTTGCCGTATCAATCTTAAATTAATGAAAAGATAGTTAAAGTTATATATTACACTTTTTCCCATTCTAATGTGCCTCGGTAGCGCAGTAGGCAGCGCGTCAGTCTCATAATCAACTCTAAATTGAGTTATCTGAAGGTCGTGAGTTCGATCCTCACCCGGGGCAGTACCTTTTTCCAGTCGTTATTTCATGAAATTATACATTTTGCCAAATATCTTTTAAATTAAGGAAAAGATAGTTAAAGTTAAATATAGTATTTTTTCGCACTCTTATGTGCCTCGGAAGCGCAGTAGGCAGCGCGTCAGTCTCATAATCAATATTAAATTGAGTTATCTGAAGGTCGTGAGTTCGATCCTCATTCGGAGCAGTACCTTTTTGTAATAGTTATTTCATGCGATAATACATTTTGCCGAATCAACATTAAATTCATGAAAAGATACTAAAAGTAAAATATAAGATTTTTTCGCATTCTTATATGCCTGGGTAATGCAGTAGGAAGCCCGTGAGTCTTATAATCAACTCTAAATTGAGTTATCTGAAGTTCGTGAGTTCGATCCTCTCCCAGGGCAGTACTTTTTTCCAGTCGTTATTTCACGAAATTATACATTTTGCCGAATATCTTTTAAATTAAGGAAAAGATAGTTAAAGTTAAATATTAGATTTTTTCGCACTTTTATGTGCCTCGGTAGCGCAGTAGGCAGCGCGTCAGTCTCATAATCAACTCTAAATTGAGTTATCTGAAGGTCGTGAGTTCGATCCTCACCCGGGGCAGTTCCTTTTCTTAATAGTTATTCCATGCGATAATTCTTTTTGCCGAATCAATGTTAAATTCATGAAAAGATAGTTAAAGTTAAATATCAGATTTTTTCGCAAACTTATGTGCCTCGGTAGCGTAGTCGGCAGCACGTCGGTCTCATATTCAGCTCATTAAATTGAGTTATCCGACGGTCGTGAGTTCGATCCTCAACCGGGGCAGTACCTTTTTGTTATAATTATTTCATGCGATAATACATTTTGCCGCATTAATATCAAATTGATAAAAAGATAGTTAAAGATAAATATTATATTTTTTTCCCATTCTAATGTGCCTTGGTAGCGCAGTAGGCAGCGCGTCAGTCACATAATCAACTCTAAATTGAGTTATCTGCAGGTCGTGAGTTCGATCCTTACTCGGGGCAGTACCTTTTTGTAATAGTTATTTCATGCGATAATTCTCTTTGCCGTATCAATCTTAAATTAATGAAAATATAGCTAAAGTTAAATATTATACTTTTTCCCATTCGAATGTGCCTCGGTAGCGCAGTAGGCAGCGCGTCAGTCTAATAATCAACTCTAGATTGAGTTATCTGAAGGTCGTGAGTTCGATCCTCACTCGGGGCAGTACCTTTATGTAATAGTTATTTCATGCGATAATTCTTTTTGCCGAATCAATCTTAAATTAATGAAAATATAGCTAAAGTTAAATATTATACTTTTTCCCATTCGAATGTGCCTCGGTAGCGCAGTAGGCAGCGCGTCAGTCTCATAATCAACTCTAGATTGAGTTATCTGAAGGTCGTGAGTTCGATCCTCACTCGGGGCAGTACCTTTTTGTAATAGTTATTTCATGCGATAATTCTCTTTGCTGTATCAATCTTAAATTAATGAAAATATAGCTAAAGTAAAATATTATACTTTTTCCCATTCGAATGTGCCTCGGTAGCGCAGTAGGCAGCGCGTCAGTCTCATAATCAACTCTAGATTGAGTTATCTGAAGGTCGTGAGTTCGATCCTCACTCGGGGCAGTACCTTTTTGTAATAGTTATTTCATGCGATAATTCTTTTTGCCGAATCAATCTTAAATTAATGAAAATATAGCTAAAGTTAAATATTATACTTTTTCCCATTCGAGTGTGCCTCGGTAGCGCAGTAGGCAGCGCGTCAGTCTCATAATCAACTCTAAATTGAGTTATCAGAAGGGCGTGAGTTCGATCCTCACTCGGGGCAGTACCTTTTTGTAATAGTTATTTCATGCGATAATTCTTTTTGCCGAATCAATATTAAATTAATGAAAAGATAGTTAAAGTTAAATATTAGATTTTTTCGCACTTTTATGTGCCTCGGTAGCGCAGTAGGCAGCGCGTCAGTCTCATAATCAACTCTAAATTGAGTTATCTGAAGGTCGTGAGTTCGATCCTCACCTGGGGCAGTTCCTTTTTCTAATAGTTATTTCATGCGATAATTCTTTTTGCCGAATCAATGTTAAATTCATGAAAATATAGTTAAAGTTAAATATCAGATTTTTTCGCAAACTTATGTGCCTCGGTAGCGTAGTCGGCAGCACGTCGGTCTCATATTCAGCTCATTAAATTGAGTTATCCGACGGTCGTGAGTTCGATCCTCAACCGGGGCAGTACCTTTTTGTTATAATTATTTCATGCGATAATACATTTTGCCGCATTAATATCAAATTGATAAAAAGATAGTTAAAGATAAATATTATATTTTTTTCCCATTCTAATGTGCCTTGGTAGCGCAGTAGGCAGCGCGTCAGTCACATAATCAACTCTAAATTGAGTTATCTGCAGGTCGTGAGTTCGATCCTTACTCGGGGCAGTACCTTTTTTGTAATAATTATTTCATGCGATAATTCTCTTTGCCGTATCAATCTTAAATTAATGAAAATATAGCTAAAGTTAAATATTATACTTTTTCCCATTCGAATGTGCCTCGGTAGCGCAGTAGGCAGCGCGTCAGTCTCATAATCAACTCTAGATTGAGTTATCTGAAGGTCGTGAGTTCGATCCTCACTCGGGGCAGTACCTTTATGTAATAGTTATTTCATGCGAAAATTCTTTTTGCCGAATCAATCTTAAATTAATGAAAATATAGCTAAAGTTAAATATTATACTTTTTCCCATTCGAATGTGCCTCGGCAGCGCAGTAGGCAGCGCGTCAGTCTCATAATCAACTCTAGATTGAGTTATCTGAAGGTCGTGAGTTCGATCCTCACTCGGGGCAGTACCTTTTTGTAATAGTTATTTCATGCGATAATTCTCTTTGCCGTATCAATCTTAAATTAATGAAAATATAGCTAAAGTAAAATATTATACTTTTTCCCATTCGAATGTGCCTCGGTAGCGCAGTAGGCAGCGCGTCAGTCTCATAATCAACTCTAGATTGAGTTATCTGAAGGTCGTGAGTTCGATCCTCACTCGGGGCAGTACCTTTTTGTAATAGTTATTTCATGCGATAATTCTTTTTGCCGTATCAATCTTAAATTAATGAAAATATTGCTAAAGTTAAATATTAGATTTTTTCGCACTTTTATGTGCCTCGGTAGCGCAGTAGGCAGCGCGTCAGTCTCATAATCAACTCTAAATTGAGTTATCTGAAGGTCGTGAGTTCGATCCTCACCTGGGGCAGTTCCTTTTTCTAATAGTTATTTCATGCGATAATTCTTTTTGCCGAATCAATGTTAAATTCATGAAAATATAGTTAAAGTTAAATATCAGATTTTTTCACAAACTTATGTGCCTCGGTAGCGTAGTCGGCAGCACGTCGGTCTCATATTCAGCTCATTAAATTGAGTTATCCGACGGTCGTGAGTTCGATCCTCAACCGGGGCAGTACCTTTTTGTTATAATTATTTCATGCGATAATACATTTTGCCGCATTAATATCAAATTGATAAAAAGATAGTTAAAGATAAATATTATACTTTTTTCCCATTCTAATGTGCCTCGGTAGCGCAGTAGGCAGCGCGTCAGTCACATAATCAACTCTAAATTGAGTTATCTGAAGGTCGTGAGTTCGATCCTTACTCGGGGCAGTACCTTTTTGTAATAGTTATTTCATGCGATAATACATTTTGCCGCATTAATATTAAATTGATAAAAAGATAGTTAAAGTTAAATATTTCATTTTTTCGTTTTCCTATATGTTTCGGTAGCGCAGTAGGCATCGCGTCACTCTCAAAATTCAACTTTAAATTAAGTTATCTGAAGGTCGTGAGTTCGATCCTCACTGGGGGCAGTACTTTTTTGTAATAGTTATTTCATGCGATAATTCTCTTTGCCGTATCAATCTTAAATTAATGAAAAGATAGTTAAAGTTATATATTACACTTTTTCCCATTCTAATGTGCCTCGGTAGCGCAGTAGGCAGCGCGTCAGTCTCATAATCAACTCTAAATTGAGTTATCTGAAGGTCGTGAGTTCGATCCTCACCCGGGGCAGTACCTTTTTCCAGTCGTTATTTCATGAAATTATACATTTTGCCAAATATCTTTTAAATTAAGGAAAAGATAGTTAAAGTTAAATATAGTATTTTTTCGCACTCTTATGTGCCTCGGAAGCGCAGTAGGCAGCGCGTCAGTCTCATAATCAATATTAAATTGAGTTATCTGAAGGTCGTGAGTTCGATCCTCATTCGGAGCAGTACCTTTTTGTAATAGTTATTTCATGCGATAATACATTTTGCCGAATCAACATTAAATTCATGAAAAGATAGTAACAGTTAAATATAAGATTTTTTCGCATTCTTATATGCATGGGTAATGCAGTAGGAAGCCCGTGAGTCTTATAATCAGCTCTAAATTGATTTATCTGAAGGTCGTGAGTTCGATCCTCTCCCAGGGCAGAACTTTTTTCCAGTCGTTATTTCATGAAATTATACATTTTGCCAAATATCTTTTAAATTAAGGAAAAGATAGTTAAAGTTAAATATAGTATTTTTTCGCACTCTTATGTGCCTCGGAAGCGCAGTAGGCAGCGCGTCAGTCTCATAATCAATATTAACTTGAGTTATCTGAAGGTCGTGAGTTCGATCCTCATTCGGAGCAGTACCTTTTTGTAATAGTTATTTCATGCGATAATTCTTTTTGCCGAATCAATCTTAAATTAATGAAAAGATAGTTAAAGTTATATATTACACTTTTTCCCATTCTAATGTGCCTCGGTAGCGCAGTAGGCAGCGCGTCAGTCTCATAATCAACTCTAAATTGAGTTATCTGAAGGTCATGAGTTCGATCCTCACCCGGGGCAGTACCTTTTTGTTATAGTTATTTCATGCGATAATACATTTTGCCAAATCAACATTAAATTAATGAAAAGATAGTAAAAGTTAAATATAAGATTTTTTCGCATTCTTATATGCATGGGTAATGCAGTAGGAAGCCCGTGAGTCTTATAATCAGCTCTAAATTGATTTATCTGAAGGTCGTGAGTTCGATCCTCTCCCAGGGCAGTACTTTTTTCCAGTCGTTATTTAATGAAATTATACATTTTGCCAAATATCTTTTAAATTAAGGAAAAGATAGTTAAAGTTAAATATAGTATTTTTTCGCACTCTTATGTGCCTCGGAAGCGCAGTAGGCAGCGCGTCAGTCTCATAATCAATATTAAATTGAGTTATCTGAAGGTCGTGAGTTCGATCCTCACCCGGGGCAGTTCCTTTTTTTAATAGTTATTTCATGCGATAATTCTTTTTGCCGAATCAATGTTAAATTCAAGAAAAGATAGTTAAAGTTAAATATCAGATTTTTTCACAAACTTATGTGCCTCGGTAGCGTAGTCGGCAGCACGTCGGTCTCATATTCAGCTCATTAAATTGAGTTATCCGACAGTCGTGAGTTCGATCCTCAACCGGGGCAGTACCTTTTTGTTATAATTATTTCATGCGATAATACATTTTGCCGCATTAATATCAAATTGATAAAAAGATAGTTAAAGATAAATATTATACTTTTTTCCCATTCTAATGTGCCTTGGTAGCGCAGTAGGCAGCGCGTCAGTCACATAATCAACTCTAAATTGAGTTATCTGCAGGTCGTGAGTTCGATCCTTACTCGGGGCAGTACCTTTTTGTAATAGTTATTTCATGCGATAATTCTCTTTGCCGTATCAATCTTAAATTAATGAAAATATAGCTAAAGTTAAATATTATACTTTTTCCCATTCGAATGTGCCTCGGTAGCGCAGTAGGCAGCGCGTCAGTCTCATAATCAACTCTAGATTGAGTTATCTGAAGGTCGTGAGTTCGATCCTCATTTGGGGCAGTACCTTTATGTAATAGTTATTTCATGCGATAATTCTTTTTGCCGAATCAATCTTAAATTAATGAAAATATAGCTAAAGTTAAATATTATACTTTTTCCCATTCGAATGTGCCTCGGTAGCGCAGTAGGCAGCGCGTCAGTCTCATAATCAACTCTAGATTGAGTTATCTGAAGGTCGTGAGTTCGATCCTCACTCGGGGCAGTACCTTTTTGTAATAGTTATTTCATGCGATAATTCTCTTTGCCGTATCAATCTTAAATTAATGAAAATATAGCTAAAGTAAAATATTATACTTTTTCCCATTCGAATGTGCCTCGGTAGCGCAGTAGGCAGCGCGTCAGTCTCATAATCAACTCTAGATTGAGTTATCTGAAGGTCGTGAGTTCGATCCTCACTCGGGGCAGTACCTTTTTGTAATAGTTATTTCATGCGATAATTCTTTTTGCCGTATCAATCTTAAATTAATGAAAATATAGCTAAAGTTAAATATTATACTTTTTCCCATTCGAATGTGCCTCGGTAGCGCAGTAGGCAGCGCGTCAGTCTCATAATCAACTCTAAATTGAGTTATCTGAAGGTCGTGAGTTCGATCCTCACTCGGGGCAGTACCTTTTTGTAATAGTTATATCATGCGATAATTCTTTTTGCCGAATCAATATTAAATTAATGAAAAGATAGTTAAAGTTAAATATTAGATTTTTTCGCACTTTTATGTGCCTCGGTAGCGCAGTAGGCAGCGCGTCAGTCTCATAATCAACTCTAAATTGAGTTATCAGAAGGGCGTGAGTTCGATCCTCACTCGGGGCAGTACCTTTTTGTAATAGTTATTTCATGCGATAATTCTTTTTGCCGAATCAATATTAAATTAATGAAAAGATAGTTAAAGTTAAATATTAGATTTTTTCGCACTTTTATGTGCCTCGGTAGCGCAGTAGGCAGCGCGTCAGTCTCATAATCAACTCTAAATTGAGTTATCTGAAGGGCGTGAGTTCGATCCTCACCTGGGGCAGTTCCTTTTTGTTATAGTTATTTCATGCGATAATACATTTTTCCAAATCAACATTAAATTAATGAAAAGATAGTAAAAGTAAAATATAAGATTTTTTCGCATGCTTATATGCCTGGGTAATGCAGTAGGAAGCCCGTGAGTCTTATAATCAACACTAAATTGTGTTATCTGAAGGTCGTGAGTTCGATCCTCACCCGGGGCAGTTCCTTTTTTTAATAGTTATTTCAAGCGATAATTCTTTTTGCCGAATCAATGTTAAATTCATGAAAATATAGTTAAAGTTAAATATCAGATTTTTTCACAAGCTTATGTGCCTCGGTAGCGTAGTCGGCAGCACGTCGGTCTCATATTCAGCTCATTAAATTGAGTTATCCGACGGTCGTGAGTTCGATCCTCAACCGGGGCAGTACCTTTTTGTTATAATTATTTCATGCGATAATACATTTTGCCGCATTAATATCAAACTGATAAAAAGATAGTTAAAGATAAATATTATACTTTTTTCCCATTCTAATGTGCCTCGGTAGCACAGTAGGCAGCGCGTCAGTCTCATAATCAACTCTAAATGGAGTTATCTGAAGGTCGTGAGTTCGATCCTTACTCGGGGCAGTACCTTTTTGTAATAGTTATTACATGCGATAATACATTTTGCCGCATTAATATTAAATTGATAAAAAGATAGTTAAAGTTAAATATTTCATTTTTTCGTTTCCCTATATGTCTCGGTAGCGCAGTAGGCATCGCCTCACTCTCAAAATTCAACTTTAAATTGAGTTATCTGAAGGTCGTGAGTTCGATCCTCACTGGGGGCAGTACTTTTTTGTAATAGTTATTTCATGCGATAATTCTCTTTGCCGTATCAATCTTAAATTAATGAAAATATAGCTAAAGTTAAATATTATACTTTTTCCCATTCGAATGTGCCTCGGTAGCGCAGTAGGCAGCGCGTCAGTCTCATAATCAATATTAAATTGAGTTATCTGAAGGTCGTGAGTTCGATCCTCATTCGGAGCAGTACCTTTTTGTAATAGTTATTTCATGCGATAATTCTTTTTGCCGAATCAATCTTAAATTAATGAAAAGATAGTTAAAGTTATATATTATACTTTTTCCCATTCTAATGTGCCTCGGTAGCGCAGTAGGCAGCGCGTCAGTCTCATAATCAACTCTAAATTGAGTTATCTGAAGGTCGTGAGTTCAATCCTCACCCGGGGCAGTACCTTTTTGTTATAGTTATTTCATGCGATAATACATTTTGCCAAATCAACATTAAATTAATGAAAAGATAGTAAAAGTAAAATATAAGATTTTTTCGCATTCTTATATGCCTGGGTAATGCAGTAGGAAGCCCGTGAGTCTTATAATGAACTCTAAATTGAGTTATCTGAAGTTCGTGAGTTCGATCCTTACTCGGGGCAGTACCTTTTTGTAATAGTTATTTCATGCGATAATACATTTTGCCGCATTAATATTAAATTGATAAAAAGATAGTTAAAGTTAAATATTTCATTTTTTCGTTTTCCTATATGTCTCGGTAGCGCAGTAGGCATCGCGTCACTCTCAAAATTCAACTTTAAATTGAGTTATCTGAAGGTCGTGAGTTCGATCCTTACTGGGGGCAGTACTTTTTCGTAATAGTTATTTCATGCGATAATTCTCTTTGCCGTATCAATCTTAAATTAATGAAAATATAGCTAAAGTTAAATATTATACTTTTTCCCATTCGAATGTGCCTCGGTAGCGCAGTAGGCAGCGCGTCAGTCTCATAATATCTCTAGATTGAGTTATCTGAAGGTCGTGAGTTCGATCCTCACTCGGGTCAGTACCTTTTTGTAATAGTTATTTCATGCGATAATTCTTTTTGCCGAATCAATATTAAATTAATGAAAAGATAGTTAAAGTTAAATATTTTATTTTTTCGCACTTTTATGTGCCTCGGTAGCGCAGTAGGCAGCGCGTCAGTCTCATAATCAACTCTAAATTGAGTTATCTGAAGGTCGTGAGTTCGATCCTCACCCGGGGCAGTACCTTTTTGTTATAGTTATTTCATGCGATAATACATTTTGCCGAATCAACATTAAATTAATGAAAAGATAGTAAAAGTTAAATATAAGATTTTTTCGCATTCTTATATGCCTGGGTAATGCAGTAGGAAGCCCGTGAGTCTTATAATCAGCTCTAAATTGAGTTATCTGAAGGTCGTGAGTTTGATCCTCTCCCAGGGCAGTACTTTTTTCTAGTCGTTATTGCATGAAATTATACATTTTGCCGAATATCTTTTAAATTAAGGAAAAGATAGTTAAAGTTAAATATTTTATTTTTTCGCACTCTTATGTGCCTCGGTAGCGCAGTAGGCAGCGCGTCAGTCTCATAATCAACATTAAATTGAGTAATCTGAAGGTCGTGAGTTCGATCCTTACTCGGAGCAGTACCTTTTTGTAATAGTTATTTCATGCGATAATTCTTTTTGCCGAATCAATCTTAAATTAATGAAAAGATAGTTAAAGTTAAATATTATACTTTTTCCCATTCTAATGTGCCTCGGTAGCGCAGTAGGCAGCGCGTCAGTCTCATAATCAACTCTAAATGGAGTTATCTGAAGGTCGTGAGTTCGATCCTCACTTGGGGCAGTAGCTTTTTGTAATAGTTATTTCATGCGATAATACATTTTGCCGTATTATTATTAAATTGATAAAAAGATAGTTAAAGTTAAATATTTCATTTTTTCGTATTCTTATATATCTCATTAGCGCAGTAGGCATCGCGTCACTCTCAAAATTCAACTTTAAATTGAGTTATCTGAAGGTCGTGAGTTCGATCCTCACTGGGGGCAGTACTTTTTTGTAATAGTTATTTCATGCGATAATTCTCTTTGCCGTATCAATCTTAAATTAATGAAAAGATAGTTAAAGTTATATATTACACTTTTTCCCATTCTAATGTGCCTCGGTAGCGCAGTAGGCAGCGCGTCAGTCTCATAATCAACTCTAAATTGAGTTATCTGAAGGTCGTGAGTTCGATCCTCACCCGGGGCAGTACCTTTTTCTAGTCGTTATTTCATGAAATTATACATTTTGCCAAATATCTTTTAAATTAAGAAAAAGATAGTTAAAGTTAAATATAGTATTTTTTCGCACTCTTATGTGCCTCGGAAGCGCAGTAGGCAGCGCGTCAGTCTCATAATCAATATTAAATTGAGTTATCTGAAGGTCGTGAGTTCGATCCTCATTCGGAGCAGTACCTTTTTGTAATAGTTATTTCATGCGATAATACATTTTGCCGAATCAACATTAAATTCATGAAAAGATAGTAACAGTTAAATATAAGATTTTTTCGCATTCTTATATGCATGGGTAATGCAGTAGGAAGCCCGTGAGTCTTATAATCAGCTCTAAATTGATTTATCTGAAGGTCGTGAGTTCGATCCTCTCCCAGGGCAGTACTTTTTTCCAGTCGTTATTTCATGAAATTATACATTTTGCCAAATATCTTTTAAATTAAGGAAAAGATAGTTAAAGTTAAATATAGTATTTTTTCGCACTCTTATGTGCCTCGGAAGCGCAGTAGGCAGCGCGTCAGTCTCATAATCAATATTAAATTGAGTTATCTGAAGGTCGTGAGTTCGATCCTCATTCGGAGCAGTACCTTTTTGTAATAGTTATTTCATGCGATAATTCTTTTTGCCGAATCAATCTTAAATTAATGAAAAGATAGTTAAAGTTATATATTACACTTTTTCCCATTCTAATGTGCCTCGGTAGCGCAGTAGGCAGCGCGTCAGTCTCATAATCAACTCTAAATTGAGTTATCTGAAGGTCGTGAGTTCGATCCTCACCCGGGGCAGTACCTTTTTGTTATAGTTATTTCATGCGATAATACATTTTGCCAAATCAACATTAAATTAATGAAAAGATAGTAAAAGTAAAATATAAGATTTTTTCGCATTTTTATATGCCTGGGTAATGCAGTAGGAAGCCCGTGAGTCTCATAATCAACTCTAAATTGAGTTATCTGAAGTTCGTGAGTTCGATCCTCTCCCAGGGCAGTACTTTTTTCCAGTCGTTATTTCATGAAATTATACATTTTGCCGAATATCTTTTAAATTAAGGAAAAGATAGTTAAAGTTGAATATTAGATTTTTTCGCACTTTTATGTGCCTCGGTAGCGCAGTAGGCAGCGCGTCAGTCTCATAATCAACTCTAAATTGAGTTATCTGAAGGTCGTGAGTTCGATCCTCACCCGGGGCAGTTCCTTTTTTTAATAGTTATTTCATGCGATAATTCTTTTTGCCGAATCAATGTTAAATTCAAGAAAAGATAGTTAAAGTTAAATATCAGATTTTTTCGCATTCTTATATGCCTGGGTAATGCAGTAGGAAGCCCGTGAGTCTTATAATCAGCTCTAAATTGAGTTATCTGAAGGTCGTGAGTTTGATCCTCTCCCAGGGCAGTACTTTTTTCTAGTCGTTATTGCATGAAATTATACATTTTGCCGAATATCTTTTAAATTAAGGAAAAGATAGTTAAAGTTAAATATTTTATTTTTTCGCACTCTTATGTGCCTCGGTAGCGCAGTAGGCAGCGCGTCAGTCTCATAATCAACATTAAATTGAGTAATCTGAAGGTCGTGAGTTCGATCCTTACTCGGAGCAGTACCTTTTTGTAATAGTTATTTCATGCGATAATTCTTTTTGCCGAATCAATCTTAAATTAATGAAAAGATAGTTAAAGTTAAATATTATACTTTTTCCCATTCTAATGTGCCTCGGTAGCGCAGTAGGCAGCGCGTCAGTCTCATAATCAACTCTAAATGGAGTTATCTGAAGGTCGTGAGTTCGATCCTCACTTGGGGCAGTAGCTTTTTGTAATAGTTATTTCATGCGATAATACATTTTGCCGCATTATTATTAAATTGATAAAAAGATAGTTAAAGTTAAATATTTCATTTTTTCGTATTCTTATATATCTCATTAGCGCAGTAGGCATCGCGTCACTCTCAAAATTCAACTTTAAATTGAGTTATCTGAAGGTCGTGAGTTCGATCCTCACTGGGGGCAGTACTTTTTTGTAATAGTTATTTCATGCGATAATTCTCTTTGCCGTATCAATCTTAAATTAATGAAAAGATAGTTAAAGTTATATATTACACTTTTTCCCATTCTAATGTGCCTCGGTAGCGCAGTAGGCAGCGCGTCAGTCTCATAATCAACTCTAAATTGAGTTATCTGAAGGTCGTGAGTTCGATCCTCACCCGGGGCAGTACCTTTTTCCAGTCGTTATTTCATGAAATTATACATTTTGCCAAATATCTTTTAAATTAAGGAAAAGATAGTTAAAGTTAAATATAGTATTTTTTCGCACTCTTATGTGCCTCGGAAGCGCAGTAGGCAGCGCGTCAGTCTCATAATCAATATTAAATTGAGTTATCTGAAGGTCGTGAGTTCGATCCTCATTCGGAGCAGTACCTTATTGTAATAGTTATTTCATGCGATAATACATTTTGCCGAATCAACATTAAATTCATGAAAAGATACTAAAAGTAAAATATAAGATTTTTTCGCATTCTTATATGCCTGGGTAATGCAGTAGGAAGCCCGTGAGTCTTATAATCAACTCTAAATTGAGTTATCTGAAGTTCGTGAGTTCGATCCTCTCCCAGGGCAGTACTTTTTTCCAGTCGTTATTTCACGAAATTATACATTTTGCCGAATATCTTTTAAATTAAGGAAAAGATAGTTAAAGTTAAATATTAGATTTTTTCGCACTCTTATGTGCCTCGGTAGCGCAGTAGGCAGCGCGTCAGTCTCATAATCAACTCTAGATTGAGTTATCTGAAGGTCGTGAGTTCGATCCTCACTCGGGGCAGTACCTTTTTGTAATAGTTATTTCATGCGATAATTCTCTTTGCTGTATCAATCTTAAATTAATGAAAATATAGCTAAAGTAAAATATTATACTTTTTCCCATTCGAATGTGCCTCGGTAGCGCAGTAGGCAGCGCGTCAGTCTCATAATCAACTCTAGATTGAGTTATCTGAAGGTCGTGAGTTCGATCCTCACTCGGGGCAGTACCTTTTTGTAATAGTTATTTCATGCGATAATTCTTTTTGCCGAATCAATATTAAATTAATGAAAAGATAGTTAAAGTTAAATATTAGATTTTTTCGCACTTTTATGTGCCTCGGTAGCGCAGTAGGCAGCGCGTCAGTCTCATAATCAACTCTAAATTGAGTTATCTGAAGGTCGTGAGTTCGATCCTCACCTGGGGCAGTTCCTTTTTCTAATAGTTATTTCATGCGATAATTCTTTTTGCCGAATCAATGTTAAATTCATGAAAATATAGTTAAAGTTAAATATCAGATTTTTTCGCAAACTTATGTGCCTCGGTAGCGTAGTCGGCAGCACGTCGGTCTCATATTCAGCTCATTAAATTGAGTTATCCGACGGTCGTGAGTTCGATCCTCAACCGGGGCAGTACCTTTTTGTTATAATTATTTCATGCGATAATACATTTTGCCGCATTAATATCAAATTGATAAAAAGATAGTTAAAGATAAATATTATATTTTTTTCCCATTCTAATGTGCCTTGGTAGCGCAGTAGGCAGCGCGTCAGTCACATAATCAACTCTAAATTGAGTTATCTGCAGGTCGTGAGTTCGATCCTTACTCGGGGCAGTACCTTTTTTGTAATAGTTATTTCATGCGATAATTCTCTTTGCCGTATCAATCTTAAATTAATGAAAATATAGCTAAAGTTAAATATTATACTTTTTCCCATTCGAATGTGCCTCGGTAGCGCAGTAGGCAGCGCGTCAGTCTCATAATCAACTCTAGATTGAGTTATCTGAAGGTCGTGAGTTCGATCCTCACTCGGGGCAGTACCTTTATGTAATAGTTATTTCATGCGAAAATTCTTTTTGCCGAATCAATCTTAAATTAATGAAAATATAGCTAAAGTTAAATATTATACTTTTTCCCATTCGAATGTGCCTCGGCAGCGCAGTAGGCAGCGCGTCAGTCTCATAATCAACTCTAGATTGAGTTATCTGAAGGTCGTGAGTTCGATCCTCACTCGGGGCAGTACCTTTTTGTAATAGTTATTTCATGCGATAATTCTCTTTGCCGTATCAATCTTAAATTAATGAAAATATAGCTAAAGTAAAATATTATACTTTTTCCCATTCGAATGTGCCTCGGTAGCGCAGTAGGCAGCGCGTCAGTCTCATAATCAACTCTAGATTGAGTTATCTGAAGGTCGTGAGTTCGATCCTCACTCGGGGCAGTACCTTTTTGTAATAGTTATTTCATGCGATAATTCTTTTTGCCGTATCAATCTTAAATTAATGAAAATATTGCTAAAGTTAAATATTAGATTTTTTCGCACTTTTATGTGCCTCGGTAGCGCAGTAGGCAGCGCGTCAGTCTCATAATCAACTCTAAATTGAGTTATCTGAAGGTCGTGAGTTCGATCCTCACCTGGGGCAGTTCCTTTTTCTAATAGTTATTTCATGCGATAATTCTTTTTGCCGAATCAATGTTAAATTCATGAAAATATAGTTAAAGTTAAATATCAGATTTTTTCACAAACTTATGTGCCTCGGTAGCGTAGTCGGCAGCACGTCGGTCTCATATTCAGCTCATTAAATTGAGTTATCCGACGGTCGTGAGTTCGATCCTCAACCGGGGCAGTACCTTTTTGTTATAATTATTTCATGCGATAATACATTTTGCCGCATTAATATCAAATTGATAAAAAGATAGTTAAAGATAAATATTATACTTTTTTCCCATTCTAATGTGCCTCGGTAGCGCAGTAGGCAGCGCGTCAGTCACATAATCAACTCTAAATTGAGTTATCTGAAGGTCGTGAGTTCGATCCTTACTCGGGGCAGTACCTTTTTGTAATAGTTATTTCATGCGATAATACATTTTGCCGCATTAATATTAAATTGATAAAAAGATAGTTAAAGTTAAATATTTCATTTTTTCGTTTTCCTATATGTTTCGGTAGCGCAGTAGGCATCGCGTCACTCTCAAAATTCAACTTTAAATTGAGTTATCTGAAGGTCGTGAGTTCGATCCTCACTGGGGGCAGTACTTTTTTGTAATAGTTATTTCATGCGATAATTCTCTTTGCCGTATCAATCTTAAATTAATGAAAAGATAGTTAAAGTTATATATTACACTTTTTCCCATTCTAATGTGCCTCGGTAGCGCAGTAGGCAGCGCGTCAGTCTCATAATCAACTCTAAATTGAGTTATCTGAAGGTCGTGAGTTCGATCCTCACCCGGGGCAGTACCTTTTTCCAGTCGTTATTTCATGAAATTATACATTTTGCCAAATATCTTTTAAATTAAGGAAAAGATAGTTAAAGTTAAATATAGTATTTTTTCGCACTCTTATGTGCCTCGGTAGCGCAGTAGGCAGCGCGTCAGTCTCATAATCAATATTAAATTGAGTTATCTGAAGGTCGTGAGTTCGATCCTCATTCGGAGCAGTACCTTTTTGTAATAGTTATTTCATGCGATAATACATTTTGCCGAATCAACATTAAATTCATGAAAAGATAGTAACAGTTAAATATAAGATTTTTTCGCATTCTTATATGCATGGGTAATGCAGTAGGAAGCCCGTGAGTCTTATAATCAGCTCTAAATTGATTTATCTGAAGGTCGTGAGTTCGATCCTCTCCCAGGGCAGAACTTTTTTCCAGTCGTTATTTCATGAAATTATACATTTTGCCAAATATCTTTTAAATTAAGGAAAAGATAGTTAAAGTTAAATATAGTATTTTTTCGCACTCTTATGTGCCTCGGAAGCGCAGTAGGCAGCGCGTCAGTCTCATAATCAATATTAACTTGAGTTATCTGAAGGTCGTGAGTTCGATCCTCATTCGGAGCAGTACCTTTTTGTAATAGTTATTTCATGCGATAATTCTTTTTGCCGAATCAATCTTAAATTAATGAAAAGATAGTTAAAGTTATATATTACACTTTTTCCCATTCTAATGTGCCTCGGTAGCGCAGTAGGCAGCGCGTCAGTCTCATAATCAACTCTAAATTGAGTTATCTGAAGGTCATGAGTTCGATCCTCACCCGGGGCAGTACCTTTTTGTTATAGTTATTTCATGCGATAATACATTTTGCCAAATCAACATTAAATTAATGAAAAGATAGTAAAAGTTAAATATAAGATTTTTTCGCATTCTTATATGCATGGGTAATGCAGTAGGAAGCCCGTGAGTCTTATAATCAGCTCTAAATTGATTTATCTGAAGGTCGTGAGTTCGATCCTCTCCCAGGGCAGTACTTTTTTCCAGTCGTTATTTAATGAAATTATACATTTTGCCAAATATCTTTTAAATTAAGGAAAAGATAGTTAAAGTTAAATATAGTATTTTTTCGCACTCTTATGTGCCTCGGAAGCGCAGTAGGCAGCGCGTCAGTCTCATAATCAATATTAAATTGAGTTATCTGAAGGTCGTGAGTTCGATCCTCACCCGGGGCAGTTCCTTTTTTTAATAGTTATTTCATGCGATAATTCTTTTTGCCGAATCAATGTTAAATTCAAGAAAAGATAGTTAAAGTTAAATATCAGATTTTTTCACAAACTTATGTGCCTCGGTAGCGTAGTCGGCAGCACGTCGGTCTCATATTCAGCTCATTAAATTGAGTTATCCGACAGTCGTGAGTTCTATCCTCAACCGGGGCAGTACCTTTTTGTTATAATTATTTCATGCGATAATACATTTTGCCGCATTAATATCAAATTGATAAAAAGATAGTTAAAGATAAATATTATACTTTTTTCCCATTCTAATGTGCCTTGGTAGCGCAGTAGGCAGCGCGTCAGTCACATAATCAACTCTAAATTGAGTTATCTGCAGGTCGTGAGTTCGATCCTTACTCGGGGCAGTACCTTTTTGTAATAGTTATTTCATGCGATAATTCTTTTTGCCGTATCAATCTTAAATTAATGAAAATATTGCTAAAGTTAAATATTAGATTTTTTCGCACTTTTATGTGCCTCGGTAGCGCAGTAGGCAGCGCGTCAGTCTCATAATCAACTCTAAATTGAGTTATCTGAAGGTCGTGAGTTCGATCCTCACCTGGGGCAGTTCCTTTTTCTAATAGTTATTTCATGCGATAATTCTTTTTGCCGAATCAATGTTAAATTCATGAAAATATAGTTAAAGTTAAATATCAGATTTTTTCACAAACTTATGTGCCTCGGTAGCGTAGTCGGCAGCACGTCGGTCTCATATTCAGCTCATTAAATTGAGTTATCCGACGGTCGTGAGTTCGATCCTCAACCGGGGCAGTACCTTTTTGTTATAATTATTTCATGCGATAATACATTTTGCCGCATTAATATCAAATTGATAAAAAGATAGTTAAAGATAAATATTATACTTTTTTCCCATTCTAATGTGCCTCGGTAGCGCAGTAGGCAGCGCGTCAGTCACATAATCAACTCTAAATTGAGTTATCTGAAGGTCGTGAGTTCGATCCTTACTCGGGGCAGTACCTTTTTGTAATAGTTATTTCATGCGATAATACATTTTGCCGCATTAATATTAAATTGATAAAAAGATAGTTAAAGTTAAATATTTCATTTTTTCGTTTTCCTATATGTTTCGGTAGCGCAGTAGGCATCGCGTCACTCTCAAAATTCAACTTTAAATTGAGTTATCTGAAGGTCGTGAGTTCGATCCTCACTGGGGGCAGTACTTTTTTGTAATAGTTATTTCATGCGATAATTCTCTTTGCCGTATCAATCTTAAATTAATGAAAAGATAGTTAAAGTTATATATTACACTTTTTCCCATTCTAATGTGCCTCGGTAGCGCAGTAGGCAGCGCGTCAGTCTCATAATCAACTCTAAATTGAGTTATCTGAAGGTCGTGAGTTCGATCCTCACCCGGGGCAGTACCTTTTTCCAGTCGTTATTTCATGAAATTATACATTTTGCCAAATATCTTTTAAATTAAGGAAAAGATAGTTAAAGTTAAATATAGTATTTTTTCGCACTCTTATGTGCCTCGGTAGCGCAGTAGGCAGCGCGTCAGTCTCATAATCAATATTAAATTGAGTTATCTGAAGGTCGTGAGTTCGATCCTCATTCGGAGCAGTACCTTTTTGTAATAGTTATTTCATGCGATAATACATTTTGCCGAATCAACATTAAATTCATGAAAAGATAGTAACAGTTAAATATAAGATTTTTTCGCATTCTTATATGCATGGGTAATGCAGTAGGAAGCCCGTGAGTCTTATAATCAGCTCTAAATTGATTTATCTGAAGGTCGTGAGTTCGATCCTCTCCCAGGGCAGAACTTTTTTCCAGTCGTTATTTCATGAAATTATACATTTTGCCAAATATCTTTTAAATTAAGGAAAAGATAGTTAAAGTTAAATATAGTATTTTTTCGCACTCTTATGTGCCTCGGAAGCGCAGTAGGCAGCGCGTCAGTCTCATAATCAATATTAACTTGAGTTATCTGAAGGTCGTGAGTTCGATCCTCATTCGGAGCAGTACCTTTTTGTAATAGTTATTTCATGCGATAATTCTTTTTGCCGAATCAATCTTAAATTAATGAAAAGATAGTTAAAGTTATATATTACACTTTTTCCCATTCTAATGTGCCTCGGTAGCGCAGTAGGCAGCGCGTCAGTCTCATAATCAACTCTAAATTGAGTTATCTGAAGGTCATGAGTTCGATCCTCACCCGGGGCAGTACCTTTTTGTTATAGTTATTTCATGCGATAATACATTTTGCCAAATCAACATTAAATTAATGAAAAGATAGTAAAAGTTAAATATAAGATTTTTTCGCATTCTTATATGCATGGGTAATGCAGTAGGAAGCCCGTGAGTCTTATAATCAGCTCTAAATTGATTTATCTGAAGGTCGTGAGTTCGATCCTCTCCCAGGGCAGTACTTTTTTCCAGTCGTTATTTAATGAAATTATACATTTTGCCAAATATCTTTTAAATTAAGGAAAAGATAGTTAAAGTTAAATATAGTATTTTTTCGCACTCTTATGTGCCTCGGAAGCGCAGTAGGCAGCGCGTCAGTCTCATAATCAATATTAAATTGAGTTATCTGAAGGTCGTGAGTTCGATCCTCACCCGGGGCAGTTCCTTTTTTTAATAGTTATTTCATGCGATAATTCTTTTTGCCGAATCAATGTTAAATTCAAGAAAAGATAGTTAAAGTTAAATATCAGATTTTTTCACAAACTTATGTGCCTCGGTAGCGTAGTCGGCAGCACGTCGGTCTCATATTCAGCTCATTAAATTGAGTTATCCGACAGTCGTGAGTTCGATCCTCAACCGGGGCAGTACCTTTTTGTTATAATTATTTCATGCGATAATACATTTTGCCGCATTAATATCAAATTGATAAAAAGATAGTTAAAGATAAATATTATACTTTTTTCCCATTCTAATGTGCCTTGGTAGCGCAGTAGGCAGCGCGTCAGTCACATAATCAACTCTAAATTGAGTTATCTGCAGGTCGTGAGTTCGATCCTTACTCGGGGCAGTACCTTTTTGTAATAGTTATTTCATGCGATAATTCTCTTTGCCGTATCAATCTTAAATTAATGAAAATATAGCTAAAGTTAAATATTATACTTTTTCCCATTCGAATGTGCCTCGGTAGCGCAGTAGGCAGCGCGTCAGTCTCATAATCAACTCTAGATTGAGTTATCTGAAGGTCGTGAGTTCGATCCTCATTTGGGGCAGTACCTTTATGTAATAGTTATTTCATGCGATAATTCTTTTTGCCGAATCAATCTTAAATTAATGAAAATATAGCTAAAGTTAAATATTATACTTTTTCCCATTCGAATGTGCCTCGGTAGCGCAGTAGGCAGCGCGTCAGTCTCATAATCAACTCTAGATTGAGTTATCTGAAGGTCGTGAGTTCGATCCTCACTCGGGGCAGTACCTTTTTGTAATAGTTATTTCATGCGATAATTCTCTTTGCCGTATCAATCTTAAATTAATGAAAATATAGCTAAAGTAAAATATTATACTTTTTCCCATTCGAATGTGCCTCGGTAGCGCAGTAGGCAGCGCGTCAGTCTCATAATCAACTCTAGATTGAGTTATCTGAAGGTCGTGAGTTCGATCCTCACTCGGGGCAGTACCTTTTTGTAATAGTTATTTCATGCGATAATTCTTTTTGCCGTATCAATCTTAAATTAATGAAAATATAGCTAAAGTTAAATATTATACTTTTTCCCATTCGAATGTGCCTCGGTAGCGCAGTAGGCAGCGCGTCAGTCTCATAATCAACTCTAAATTGAGTTATCTGAAGGTCGTGAGTTCGATCCTCACTCGGGGCAGTACCTTTTTGTAATAGTTATATCATGCGATAATTCTTTTTGCCGAATCAATATTAAATTAATGAAAAGATAGTTAAAGTTAAATATTAGATTTTTTCGCACTTTTATGTGCCTCGGTAGCGCAGTAGGCAGCGCGTCAGTCTCATAATCAACTCTAAATTGAGTTATCTGAAGGTCGTGAGTTCGATCCTCACCTGGGGCAGTTCCTTTTTCTAATAGTTATTTCATGCGATAATTCTTTTTGCCGAATCAATGTTAAATTCATGAAAATATAGTTAAAGTTAAATATCAGATTTTTTCACAAACTTATGTGCCTCGGTAGCGTAGTCGGCAGCACGTCGGTCTCATATTCAGCTCATTAAATTGAGTTATCCGACGGTCGTGAGTTCGATCCTCAACCGGGGCAGTACCTTTTTGTTATAATTATTTCATGCGATAATACATTTTGCCGCATTAATATCAAATTGATAAAAAGATAGTTAAAGATAAATATTATACTTTTTTCCCATTCTAATGTGCCTCGGTAGCGCAGTAGGCAGCGCGTCAGTCTCATAATCAACTCTAAATTGAGTTATCTGAAGGTCGTGAGTTCGATCCTTACTCGGGGCAGTACCTTTTTGTAATAGTTATTTCATGCGATAATACATTTTGCCGCATTAATATTAAATTGATAAAAAGATAGTTAAAGTTAAATATTTCATTTTTGCGTTTTCCTATATGTTTCGGTAGCGCAGTAGGCATCGCGTCACTCTCAAAATTCAACTTTAAATTGAGTTATCTGAAGGTCGTGAGTTCGATCCTCACTGGGGGCAGTACTTTTTTGTAATAGTTATTTCATGCGATAATTCTCTTTGCCGTATCAATCTTAAATTAATGAAAAGATAGTTAAAGTTATATATTACACTTTTTCCCATTCTAATGTGCCTCGGTAGCGCAGTAGGCAGCGCGTCAGTCTCATAATCAACTCTAAATTGAGTTATCTGAAGGTCGTGAGTTCGATCCTCACCCGGGGCAGTACCTTTTTCTAGTCGTTATTTCATGAAATTATACATTTTGCCAAATATCTTTTAAATTAAGGAAAAGATAGTTAAAGTTAAATATAGTATTTTTTCGCACTCTTATGTGCCTCGGAAGCGCAGTAGGCAGCGCGTCAGTCTCATAATCAATATTAAATTGAGTTATCTGAAGGTCGTGAGTTCGATCCTCATTCGGAGCAGTACCTTTTTGTAATAGTTATTTCATGCGATAATACATTTTGCCGAATCAACATTAAATTCATGAAAAGATAGTAACAGTTAAATATAAGATTTTTTCGCATTCTTATATGCATGGGTAATGCAGTAGGAAGCCCGTGAGTCTTATAATCAGCTCTAAATTGATTTATCTGAAGGTCGTGAGTTCGATCCTCTCCCAGGGCAGTACTTTTTTCCAGTCGTTATTTCATGAAATTATACATTTTGCCAAATATCTTTTAAATTAAGGAAAAGATAGTTAAAGTTAAATATAGTATTTTTTCGCACTCTTATGTGCCTCGGAAGCGCAGTAGGCAGCGCGTCAGTCTCATAATCAATATTAAATTGAGTTATCTGAAGGTCGTGAGTTCGATCCTCATTCGGAGCAGTACCTTTTTGTAATAGTTATTTCATGCGATAATTCTTTTTGCCGAATCAATCTTAAATTAATGAAAAGATAGTTAAAGTTATATATTACACTTTTTCCCATTCTAATGTGCCTCGGTAGCGCAGTAGGCAGCGCGTCAGTCTCATAATCAACTCTAAATTGAGTTATCTGAAGGTCGTGAGTTCGATCCTCACCCGGGGCAGTACCTTTTTGTTATAGTTATTTCATGCGATAATACATTTTGCCAAATCAACATTAAATTAATGAAAAGATAGTAAAAGTAAAATATAAGATTTTTTCGCATTTTTATATGCCTGGGTAATGCAGTAGGAAGCCCGTGAGTCTCATAATCAACTCTAAATTGAGTTATCTGAAGTTCGTGAGTTCGATCCTCTCCCAGGGCAGTACTTTTTTCCAGTCGTTATTTCATGAAATTATACATTTTGCCGAATATCTTTTAAATTAAGGAAAAGATAGTTAAAGTTGAATATTAGATTTTTTCGCACTTTTATGTGCCTCGGTAGCGCAGTAGGCAGCGCGTCAGTCTCATAATCAACTCTAAATTGAGTTATCTGAAGGTCGTGAGTTCGATCCTCACCCGGGGCAGTTCCTTTTTTTAATAGTTATTTCATGCGATAATTCTTTTTGCCGAATCAATGTTAAATTCAAGAAAAGATAGTTAAAGTTAAATATCAGATTTTTTCACAAACTTATGTGCCTCGGTAGCGTAGTCGGCAGCACGTCGGTCTCATATTCAGCTCATTAAATTGAGTTATCCGACAGTCGTGAGTTCGATCCTCAACCGGGGCAGTACCTTTTTGTTATAATTATTTCATGCGATAATACATTTTGCCGCATTAATATCAAATTGATAAAAAGATAGTTAAAGATAAATATTATACTTTTTTCCCATTCTAATGTGCCTTGGTAGCGCAGTAGGCAGCGCGTCAGTCACATAATCAACTCTAAATTGAGTTATCTGCAGGTCGTGAGTTCGATCCTTACTCGGGGCAGTACCTTTTTGTAATAGTTATTTCATGCGATAATTCTCTTTGCCGTATCAATCTTAAATTAATGAAAATATAGCTAAAGTTAAATATTATACTTTTTCCCATTCGAATGTGCCTCGGTAGCGCAGTAGGCAGCGCGTCAGTCTCATAATCAACTCTAGATTGAGTTATCTGAAGGTCGTGAGTTCGATCCTCACTCGGGGCAGTACCTTTATGTAATAGTTATTTCATGCGATAATTCTTTTTGCCGAATCAATCTTAAATTAATGAAAATATAGCTAAAGTTAAATATTATACTTTTTCCCATTCGAATGTGCCTCGGTAGCGCAGTAGGCAGCGCGTCAGTCTCATAATCAACTCTAGATTGAGTTATCTGAAGATCGTGAGTTCGATCCTCACTCGGGGCAGTACCTTTTTGTAATAGTTATTTCATGCGATAATTCTCTTTGCCGTATCAATCTTAAATTAATGAAAATATAGCTAAAGTAAAATATTATACTTTTTCCCATTCGAATGTGCCTCGGTAGCGCAGTAGGCAGCGCGTCAGTCTCATAATCAACTCTAGATTGAGTTATCTGAAGGTCGTGAGTTCGATCCTCACTCGGGGCAGTACCTTTTTGTAATAGTTATTTCATGCGATAATTCTTTTTGCCGTATCAATCTTAAATTAATGAAAATATAGCTAAAGTTAAATATTATACTTTTTCCCATTCGAATGTGCCTCGGTAGCGCAGTAGGCAGCGCATCAGTCTCATAATCAACTCTAAATTGAGTTATCTGAAGGTCGTGAGTTCGATCCTCACTCGGGGCAGTACCTTTTTGTAATAGTTATATCATGCGATAATTCTTTTTGCCGAATCAATATTAAATTAATGAAAAGATAGTTAAAGTTAAATATTAGATTTTTTCGCACTTTTATGTGCCTCGATAGCGCAGTAGGCAGCGCGTCAGTCTCATAATCAACTCTAAATTGAGTTATCTGAAGGTCGTGAGTTCGATCCTCACCTGGGGCAGTTCCTTTTTCTAATAGTTATTTCATGCGATAATTCTTTTTGCCGAATCAATGTTAAATTCATGAAAATATAGTTAAAGTTAAATATCAGATTTTTTCACAAACTTATGTGCCTCGGTAGCGTAGTCGGCAGCACGTCGGTCTCATATTCAGCTCATTAAATTGAGTTATCCGACGGTCGTGAGTTCGATCCTCAACCGGGGCAGTACCTTTTTGTTATAATTATTTCATGCGATAATACATTTTGCCGCATTAATATCAAATTGATAAAAAGATAGTTAAAGATAAATATTATACTTTTTTCCCATTCTAATGTGCCTCGGTAGCGCAGTAGGCAGCGCGTCAGTCACATAATCAACTCTAAATTGAGTTATCTGAAGGTCGTGAGTTCGATCCTTACTCGGGGCAGTACCTTTTTGTAATAGTTATTTCATGCGATAATACATTTTGCCGCATTAATATTAAATTGATAAAAAGATAGTTAAAGTTAAATATTTCATTTTTTCGTTTTCCTATATGTTTCGGTAGCGCAGTAGGCATCGCGTCACTCTCAAAATTCAACTTTAAATTGAGTTATCTGAAGGTCGTGAGTTCGATCCTCACTGGGGGCAGTACTTTTTTGTAATAGTTATTTCATGCGATAATTCTCTTTGCCGTATCAATCTTAAATTAATGAAAAGATAGTTAAAGTTATATATTACACTTTTTCCCATTCTAATGTGCCTCGGTAGCGCAGTAGGCAGCGCGTCAGTCTCATAATCAACTCTAAATTGAGTTATCTGAAGGTCGTGAGTTCGATCCTCACCCGGGGCAGTACCTTTTTCCAGTCGTTATTTCATGAAATTATACATTTTGCCAAATATCTTTTAAATTAAGGAAAAGATAGTTAAAGTTAAATATAGTATTTTTTCGCACTCTTATGTGCCTCGGAAGCGCAGTAGGCAGCTCGTCAGTCTCATAATCAATATTAAATTGAGTTATCTGAAGGTCGTGAGTTCGATCCTCATTCGGAGCAGTACCTTTTTGTAATAGTTATTTCATGCGATAATACATTTTGCCGAATCAACATTAAATTCATGAAAAGATAGTAACAGTTAAATATAAGATTTTTTCGCATTCTTATATGCATGGGTAATGCAGTAGGAAGCCCGTGAGTCTTATAATCAGCTCTAAATTGATTTATCTGAAGGTCGTGAGTTCGATCCTCTCCCAGGGCAGTACTTTTTTCCAGTCGTTATTTCATGAAATTATACATTTTGCCAAATATCTTTTAAATTAAGGAAAAGATAGTTAAAGTTAAATATAGTATTTTTTCGCACTCTTATGTGCCTCGGAAGCGCAGTAGGCAGCGCGTCAGTCTCATAATCAATATTAAATTGAGTTATCTGAAGGTCGTGAGTTCGATCCTCATTCGGAGCAGTACCTTTTTGTAATAGTTATTTCATGCGATAATTCTTTTTGCCGAATCAATCTTAAATTAATGAAAAGATAGTTAAAGTTATATATTACACTTTTTCCCATTCTAATGTGCCTCGGTAGCGCAGTAGGCAGCGCGTCAGTCTCATAATCAACTCTAAATTGAGTTATCTGAAGGTCGTGAGTTCGATCCTCACCCGGGGCAGTACCTTTTTGTTATAGTTATTTCATGCGATAATACATTTTGCCAAATCAACATTAAATTAATGAAAAGATAGTAAAAGTTAAATATAAGATTTTTTCGCATTCTTATATGCATGCGTAATGCAGTAGGAAGCCCGTGAGTCTTATAATCAGCTCTAAATTGATTTATCTGAAGGTCGTGAGTTCGATCCTCTCCCAGGGCAGTACTTTTTTCCAGTCGTTATTTGATGAAATTATACATTTTGCCAAATATCTTTTAAATTAAGGAAAAGATAGTTAAAGTTAAATATAGTATTTTTTCGCACTCTTATGTGCCTCGGAAGCGCAGTAGGCAGCGCGTCAGTCTCATAATCAATATTAAATTGAGTTATCTGAAGGTCGTGAGTTCGATCCTCATTCGGAGCAGTACCTTTTTGTAATAGTTATTTCATGCGATAATTCTTTTTGCCGAATCAATCTTAAATTAATGAAAAGATAGTTAAAGTTATATATTACACTTTTTCCCATTCTAATGTGCCTCGGTAGCGCAGTAGGCAGCACGTCAGTCTCATAATCAACTGTAAATTGAGTTATCTGAAGGTCGTGAGTTCGTTCCTCACCCGGGGCAGTACCTTTTTGTTATAGTTATTTCATGCGATAATACATTTTGCCAAATCAACATTAAATTAATGAAAAGATAGTAAAAGTAAAATATAAGATTTTTTCGCATTTTTATATGCCTGGGTAATGCAGTAGGAAGCCCGTGAGTCTCATAATCAACTCTAAATTGAGTTATCTGAAGTTCGTGAGTTCGATCCTCTCCCAGGGCAGTACTTTTTTCCAGTCGTTATTTCATGAAATTATACATTTTGCCGAATATCTTTTAAATTAAGGAAAAGATAGTTAAAGTTGAATATTAGATTTTTTCGCACTTTTATGTGCCTCGGTAGCGCAGTAGGCAGCGCGTCAGTCTCATAATCAACTCTAAATTGAGTTATCTGAAGGTCGTGAGTTCGATCCTCACCCGGGGCAGTTCCTTTTTTTAATAGTTATTTCATGCGATAATTCTTTTTGCCGAATCAATGTTAAATTCAAGAAAAGATAGTTAAAGTTAAATATCAGATTTTTTCACAAACTTATGTGCCTCGGTAGCTTAGTCGGCAGCACGTCGGTCTCATATTCAGCTCATTAAATTGAGTTATCCGACAGTCGTGAGTTCGATCCTCAACCGGGGCAGTACCTTTTTGTTATAATTATTTCATGCGATAATACAATTTGCCGCATTAATATCAAATTGATAAAAAGATAGTTAAAGATAAATATTATACTTTTTTCCCATTCTAATGTGCCTCGGTAGCGCAGTAGGCAGCGCGTCAGTCTCATAATCAACTCTAAATTGAGTTATCTGAAGGTCGTGAGTTCGATCCTTACTCGGGGCAGTACCTTTTTGTAATAGTTATTACATGCGATAATACATTTTGCCGCATTAATATTAAATTGATAAAAAGATAGTTAAAGTTAAATATTTCATTTTTTCGTTTTCCTATATCTCTCGGTAGCGCAGTAGGCATCGCGTCACTCTCAAAATTCAACTTTAAATTGAGTTATCTGAAGGTCGTGAGTTCGATCCTCACTGGGGGCAGTACTTTTTTGTAATAGTTATTTCATGCGATAATTCTCTTTGCCGTATCAATCTTAAATTAATGAAAATATAGCTAAAGTTAAATATTATACTTTTTCCCATTCGAATGTGCCTCTGTAGCGCAGTAGGCAGCGCGTCAGTCTCATAATCAACTCGAGATTGAGTTATCTGAAGGTCGTGAGTTCGATCCTCACCCGGGGCAGTACTTTTTTGTAATAGTTATTTCATGCGATAATTCTCTTTGCCGTATCAATCTTAAATTAATGAAAAGATAGCTAAAGTTAAATATTATACTTTTTCCCATTCTAATGTGCCTCGGTAGCGCAGTAGGCAGCGCGTCAGTCTCATAATCAACTCTAAATTGAGTTATCTGAAGGTCGTGAGTTCGATCCTCACTCGGGGCAGTACCTTTTTGTAATAGTTATTTCATGCGATAATTCTTTTTGCCAAATCAATATTAAATTAATGAAAAGATAGTTAAAGTTAAATATTATATATTTTCGCACTCTTATGTGCCTCGGTAGCGCAGAAGGCAGCGCGTCAGTCTCATAATCAACTCTAAATTGAGTTATCTGAAAGTCGTGAGTTCGATCCTCACCCGGGGCAGTACCTTTTTGTTATAGTTATTTCATGCGATAATACATTTTGCGGAATCAACATTAAATTAATGAAAAGATAGTAAAAGTTAAATATCAGATTTTTTCGCATTCTTATATGCATGGGTAATGCAGTAGGAAGCCCGTGAGTCTTATAATCAGCTCTAAATTGATTTATCTGAAGGTCGTGAGTTCGATCCTCTCCCAGGGCAGTACTTTTTTCCAGTCGTTATTTCATGAAATTATACATTTTGCCAAATATCTTTTAAATTAAGGAAAAGATAGTTAAAGTTAAATATAGTATTTTTTCGCACTCTTATGTGCCTCGGAAGCGCAGTAGGCAGCGCGTCAGTCTCATAATCAATGTTAAATTGAGTTATCTGAAGGTCGTGAGTTCGATCCTCATTCGGAGCAGTACCTTTTTGTAATAGTTATTTCATGCGATAATTCTTTTTGCCGAATCAATCTTAAACTAATGAAAATATAGTTAAAGTTATATATTATACTTTTTCCCATTCTAATGTGCCTCGGTAGCGCAGTAGGCAGCGCGTCAGTCTCATAATCAACTCCAAATTGAGTTATCTGAAGGTCGTGAGTTCGATCCTCACCCGGGGCAGTACCTTTCTGTTATAGTTATTTCATGCGATAATACATTTTGCCAAATCAACATTAAATTAATGAAAAGATAGTAAAAGTAAAATATAAGATTTTTTCGCATTCTTATATGCCTGGGTAATGCAGTAGGAAGCCCGTGAGTCTTATAATCAACTCTAAATTGAGTTATCTGAAGTTCGTGAGTTCGATCCTCTCCCAGGGCAGTACTTCTTTCCAGTCGTTATTTCATGAAATTATACATTTTGCCGAATCAATCTTAAATTAATGAAAAGATAGTTAAAGTTATATATTACACTTTTTCCCATTCTAATGTGCCTCGGTAGCGCAGTAGGCAGCGCGTCAGTCTCATAATCAACTCTAAATTGAGTTATCTGAAGGTCGTGAGTTCAATCCTCACCCGGGGCAGTACCTTTTTGTTATAGTTATTTCATGCGATAATACATTTTGCCAAATCAACATTAAATTAATGAAAAGATAGTAAAAGTTAAATATAAGATTTTTTCGCATTCTTATATGCATGGGTAATGCAGTAGGAAGCCCGTGAGTCTTATAATCAGCTCTAAATTGATTTATCTGAAGGTCGTGAGTTCGATCCTCTCCCAGGGCAGTACTTTTTTCCAGTCGTTATTTGATGAAATTATTCATTTTGCCAAATATCTTTTAAATTAAGGAAAAGATAGTTAAAGTTAAATATAGTATTTTTTCGCACTCTTATGTGCCTCGGAAGCACAGTAGGCAGCGCGTCAGTCTCATAATCAATATTAAATTGAGTTATCTGAAGGTCGTGAGTTCGATCCTCATTCGGAGCAGTACCTTTTTGTAATAGTTATTTCATGCGATAATTCTTTTTGCCGAATCAATCTTAAATTAATGAAAAGATAGTTAAAGTTATATATTACACTTTTTCCCATTCTAATGTGCCTCGGTAGCGCAGTAGGCAGCGCGTCAGTCTCATAATCAACTCTAAATTGAGTTATCTGAAGGTCGTGAGTTCGTTCCTCACCCGGGGCAGTACCTTTTTGTTATAGTTATTTCATGCGATAATACATTTTGCCAAATCAACATTAAATTAATGAAAAGATAGTAAAAGTAAAATATAAGATTTTTTCGCATTTTTATATGCCTGGGTAATGCAGTAGGAAGCCCGTGAGTCTCATAATCAACTCTAAATTGAGTTATCTGAAGTTCGTGAGTTCGATCCTCTCCCAGGGCAGTACTTTTTTCCAGTCGTTATTTCATGAAATTATACATTTTGCCGAATATCTTTTAAATTAAGGAAAAGATAGTTAAAGTTGAATATTAGATTTTTTCGCACTTTTATGTGCCTCGGTAGCGCAGTAGGCAGCGCGTCAGTCTCATAATCAACTCTAAATTGAGTTATCTGAAGGTCGTGAGTTCGATCCTCACCCGGGGCAGTTCCTTTTTTTAATAGTTATTTCATGCGATAATTCTTTTTGCCGAATCAATGTTAAATTCAAGAAAAGATAGTTAAAGTTAAATATCAGATTTTTTCACAAACTTATGTGCCTCGGTAGCTTAGTCGGCAGCACGTCGGTCTCATATTCAGCTCATTAAATTGAGTTATCCGACAGTCGTGAGTTCGATCCTCAACCGGGGCAGTACCTTTTTGTTATAATTATTTCATGCGATAATACATTTTGCCGCATTAATATCAAATTGATAAAAAGATAGTTAAAGATAAATATTATACTTTTTTCCCATTCTAATGTGCCTCGGTAGCGCAGTAGGCAGCGCGTCAGTCTCAAAATTCAACTTTAAATTGAGTTATCTGAAGGTCGTGAGTTCGATCCTCACTGGGGGCAGTACTTTTTTGTAATAGTTATTTCATGCGATAATTCTCTTTGCCGTATCAATCTTAAATTAATGAAAATATAGCTAAAGTTAAATATTATACTTTTTCCCATTCGAATGTGCCTCTGTAGCGCAGTAGGCAGCGCGTCAGTCTCATAATCAACTCGAGATTGAGTTATCTGAAGGTCGTGAGTTCGATCCTCACTCGGGGCAGTACTTTTTTGTAATAGTTATTTCATGCGATAATTCTCTTTGCCGTATCAATCTTAAATTAATGAAAAGATAGCTAAAGTTAAATATTATACTTTTTCCCATTCTAATGTGCCTCGGTAGCGCAGTAGGCAGCGCGTCAGTCTCATAATCAACTCTAAATTGAGTTATCTGAAGGTCGTGAGTTCGATCCTCACTCGGGGCAGTACCTTTTTGTAATAGTTATTTCATGCGATAATTCTTTTTGCCAAATCAATATTAAATTAATGAAAAGATAGTTAAAGTTAAATATTATATATTTTCGCACTCTTATGTGCCTCGGTAGCGCAGAAGGCAGCGCGTCAGTCTCATAATCAACTCTAAATTGAGTTATCTGAAAGTCGTGAGTTCGATCCTCACCCGGGGCAGTACCTTTTTGTTATAGTTATTTCATGCGATAATACATTTTGCGGAATCAACATTAAATTAATGAAAAGATAGTAAAAGTTAAATATCAGATTTTTTCGCATTCTTATATGCATGGGTAATGCAGTAGGAAGCCCGTGAGTCTTATAATCAGCTCTAAATTGATTTATCTGAAGGTCGTGAGTTCGATCCTCTCCCAGGGCAGTACTTTTTTCCAGTCGTTATTTCATGAAATTATACATTTTGCCAAATATCTTTTAAATTAAGGAAAAGATAGTTAAAGTTAAATATAGTATTTTTTCGCACTCTTATGTGCCTCGGAAGCGCAGTAGGCAGCGCGTCAGTCTCATAATCAATGTTAAATTGAGTTATCTGAAGGTCGTGAGTTCGATCCTCATTCGGAGCAGTACCTTTTTGTAATAGTTATTTCATGCGATAATTCTTTTTGCCGAATCAATCTTAAATTAATGAAAATATAGTTAAAGTTATATATTATACTTTTTCCCATTCTAATGTGCCTCGGTAGCGCAGTAGGCAGCGCGTCAGTCTCATAATCAACTCCAAATTGAGTTATCTGAAGGTCGTGAGTTCGATCCTCACCCGGGGCAGTACCTTTCTGTTATAGTTATTTCATGCGATAATACATTTTGCCAAATCAACATTAAATTAATGAAAAGATAGTAAAAGTAAAATATAAGATTTTTTCGCATTCTTATATGCCTGGGTAATGCAGTAGGAAGCCCTTAAGTCTTATAATCAACTCTAAATTGAGTTATCTGAAGTTCGTGAGTTCGATCCTCTCCCAGGGCAGTACTTCTTTCCAGTCGTTATTTCATGAAATTATACATTTTGCCGAATCAATCTTAAATTAATGAAAAGATAGTTAAAGTTATATATTACACTTTTTCCCATTCTAATGTGCCTCGGTAGCGCAGTAGGCAGCGCGTCAGTCTCATAATCAACTCTAAATTGAGTTATCTGAAGGTCGTGAGTTCGATCCTCACCCGGGGCAGTACCTTTTTGTTATAGTTATTTCATGCGATAATACATTTTGCCAAATCAACATTAAATTAATGAAAAGATAGTAAAAGTTAAATATAAGATTTTTTCGCATTCTTATATGCATGGGTAATGCAGTAGGAAGCACGTGAGTCTTATAATCAGCTCTAAATTGATTTATCTGAAGGTCGTGAGTTCGATCCTCTCCCAGGGCAGTACTTTTTTCCAGTCGTTATTTGATGAAATTATTCATTTTGCCAAATATCTTTTAAATTAAGGAAAAGATAGTTAAAGTTAAATATAGTATTTTTTCGCACTCTTATGTGCCTCGGAAGCGCAGTAGGCAGCGCGTCAGTCTCATAATCAATATTAAATTGAGTTATCTGAAGGTCGTGAGTTCGATCCTCATTCGGAGCAGTACCTTTTTGTAATAGTTATTTCATGCGATAATTCTTTTTGCCGAATCAATCTTAAATTAATGAAAAGATAGTTAAAGTTATATATTACACTTTTTCCCATTCTAATGTGCCTCGGTAGCGCAGTAGGCAGCGCGTCAGTCTCATAATCAACTCTAAATTGAGTTATCTGAAGGTCGTGAGTTCGTTCCTCACCCGGGGCAGTACCTTTTTGTTATAGTTATTTCATGCGATAATACATTTTGCCAAATCAACATTAAATTAATGAAAAGATAGTAAAAGTAAAATATAAGATTTTTTCGCATTTTTATATGCCTGGGTAATGCAGTAGGAAGCCCGTGAGTCTCATAATCAACTCTAAATTGAGTTATCTGAAGTTCGGGAGTTCGATCCTCTCCCAGGGCAGTACTTTTTTCCAGTCGTTATTTCATGAAATTATACATTTTGCCGAATATCTTTTAAATTAAGGAAAAGATAGTTAAAGTTGAATATTAGATTTTTTCGCACTTTTATGTGCCTCGGTAGCGCAGTAGGCAGCGCGTCAGTCACATAATCAACTCTAAATTGAGGTATCTGAAGGTCGTGAGTTCGATCCTCACCCGGTGCAGTTCCTTTTTTTAATAGTTATTTCATGCGATAATTCTTTTTGCCGAATCAATGTTAAATTCAAGAAAAGATAGTTAAAGTTAAATATCAGATTTTTTCACAAACTTATGTGCCTCGGTAGCTTAGTCGGCAGCACGTCGGTCTCATATTCAGCTCATTAAATTGAGTTATCCGACAGTCGTGAGTTCGATCCTCAACCGGGGCAGTACCTTTTTGTTATAATTATTTCATGCGATAATACATTTTGCCGCATTAATATCAAATTGATAAAAAGATAGTTAAAGATAAATATTATACTTTTTTCCCATTCTAATGTGCCTCGGTAGCGCAGTAGGCAGCGCGTCAGTCTCATAATCAACTCTAAATTGAGTTATCTGAAGGTCGTGAGTTCGATCCTTACTCGGGGCAGTACCTTTTTGTAATAGTTATTACATGCGATAATACATTTTGCCGCATTAATATTAAATTGATAAAAAGATAGTTAAAGTTAAATATTTCATTTTTTCGTTTTCCTATATCTCTCGGTAGCGCAGTAGGCATCGCGTCACTCTCAAAATTCAACTTTAAATTGAGTTATCTGAAGGTCGTGAGTTCGATCCTCACTGGGGGCAGTACTTTTTTGTAATAGTTATTTCATGCGATAATTCTCTTTGCCGTATCAATCTTAAATTAATGAAAATATAGCTAAAGTTAAATATTATACTTTTTCCCATTCGAATGTGCCTCTGTAGCGCAGTAGGCAGCGCGTCAGTCTCATAATCAACTCGAGATATAGTTATCTGAAGGTCTTGAGTTCGATCCTCACTCGGGGCAGTACTTTTTTGTAATAGTTATTTCATGCGATAATTCTCTTTGCCGTATCAATCTTAAATTAATGAAAAGATAGCTAAAGTTAAATATTATACTTTTTCCCATTCTAATGTGCCTCGGTAGCGCAGTAGGCAGCGCGTCAGTCTCATAATCAACTCTAAATTGAGTTATCTGAAGGTCGTGAGTTCGATCCTCACTCGGGGCAGTACCTTTTTGTAATAGTTATTTCATGCGATAATTCTTTTTGCCAAATCAATATTAAATTAATGAAAAGATAGTTAAAGTTAAATATTATATATTTTCGCACTCTTATGTGCCTCGGTAGCGCAGAAGGCAGCGCGTCAGTCTCATAATCAACTCTAAATTGAGTTATCTGAAAGTCGTGAGTTCGATCCTCACCCGGGGCAGTACCTTTTTGTTATAGTTATTTCATGCGATAATACATTTTGCGGAATCAACATTAAATTATTGAAAAGATAGTAAAAGTTAAATATCAGATTTTTTCGCATACTTATATGCATGGGTAATGCAGTAGGAAGCCCGTGAGTCTTATAATCAGCTCTAAATTGATTTATCTAAAGGTCGTGAGTTCGATCCTCTCCCAGGGCAGTACTTTTTTCCAGTCGTTATTTCATGAAATTATACATTTTGCCAAATATCTTTTAAATTAAGGAAAAGATAGTTAAAGTTAAATATAGTATTTTTTCGCACTCTTATGTGCCTCGGAAGCGCAGTAGGCAGCGCGTCAGTCTCATAATCAATGTTAAATTGAGTTATCTGAAGGTCGTGAGTTCGATCCTAATTCGGAGCAGTACCTTTTTGTAATAGTTATTTCATGCGATAATTCTTTTTGCCGAATCAATCTTAAATTAATGAAAATATAGTTAAAGTTATATATTATACTTTTTCCCATTCTAATGTGCCTCGGTAGCGCAGTAGGCAGCGCGTCAGTCTCATAATCAACTCCAAATTGAGTTATCTGAAGGTCGTGAGTTCGATCCTCACCCGGGGCAGTACCTTTCTGTTATAGTTATTTCATGCGATAATACATTTTGCCAAATCAACATTAAATTAATGAAAAGATAGTAAAAGTAAAATATAAGATTTTTTCGCATTCTTATATGCCTGGGTAATGCAGTAGGAAGCCCGTGAGTCTTATAATCAACTCTAAATTGAGTTATCTGAAGTTCGTGAGTTCGATCCTCTCCCAGGGCAGTACTTCTTTCCAGTCGTTATTTCATGAAATTATACATTTTGCCGAATATCTTTTAAATTAAGGAAAAGATAGTTAAAGTTAAATATTAGATTTTTTCGCACTTTTATGTGCCTCGGTAGCGCAGTAGGCAGCGCGTCAGTCTCATAATCAACTCTAAATTGAGATATCTGAAGGTCGTGAGTTCGATCCTCACCCGGGGCAGTTCCTTTTTTTAATAGTTATTTCATGCGATAATTCTTTTTGCCGAATCAATGTTAAATTCAAGAAAAGATAGTTAAAGTTAAATATCAGATTTTTTCACAAACTTATGTGCCTCGGTAGCGTAGTCGGCAGCACGTCGGTCTCATATTCAGCTCATTAAATTGAGTTATCCGACGGTCGTGAGTTCGATCCTCAACCGGGGCAGTACCTTTTTGTTATAATTATTTCATGCGATAATACATTTTGCCGCATTAATATCAAACTGATAAAAAGATAGTTAAAGATAAATATTTCATTTTTTCGTATTCTTATATATCTCATTAGCGCAGTAGGCAACGCGTCACTCTCAAAATTCAACTTTAAATTGAGTTATCTGAAGGTCGTGAGTTCGATCCTCACTGGGGGCAGTACTTTTTTGTAATAGTTATTTCATGCGATAATTCTCTTTGCCGTATCAATCTTAAATTAATGAAAAGATAGTTAAAGTTATATATTACACTTTTTCCCATTCTAATGTGCCTCGGTAGCGCAGTAGGCAGAGCGTCAGTCTCATAATCAACTCTAAATTGAGTTATCTGAAGGTCGTGAGTTCGACCCTCACCCGGGGCAGTACCTTATTCCAGTCGTTATTTCATGAAATTATACATTTTGCCGAATATCTTTTAAATTAAGGAAAAGATAGTTAAAGTTAAATATTAGATTTTTTCGCACTTTTATGTGCCTCGGTAGCGCAGTAGGCAACGCGTCAGTCTCATAATCAACTCTAAATTGAGATATCTGAAGGTCGTGAGTTCGATCCTCACCCGGGGCAGTTCCTTTTTTTAATAGTTATTTCATGCGATAATTCTTTTTGCCGAATCAATGTTAAATTCAAGAAAAGATAGTTAAAGTTAAATATCAGATTTTTTCATAAACTTATGTGCCTCGGTAGCGTAGTCGGCAGCACGTCGGTCTCATATTCAGCTCATTAAATTGAGTTATCCGACGGTCGTGAGTTCGATCCTCAACCGGGGCAGTACCTTTTTGTTATAATTATTTCATGCGATAATACATTTTGCCGCATTAATATCAAACTGATAAAAAGATAGTTAAAGATAAATATTTCATTTTTTCGTATTCTTATATATCTCATTAGCGCAGTAGGCATCGCGTCACTCTCAAAATTCGACTTTAAATTGAGTTATCTGAAGGTCGTGAGTTCGATCCTCACTGGGGGCAGTACTTTTTTGTAATAGTTATTTCATGCGATAATTCTCTTTGCCGTATCAATCTTAAAATAATGAAAAGATAGTTAAAGTTATATATTACACTTTTTCCCATTCTAATGTGCCTCGGTAGCGCAGTAGGCAGAGCGTCAGTCTCATAATCAACTCTAAATTGAGTTATCTGAAGGTCGTGAGTTCGATCCTCACCCGGGGCAGTACCTTTTTCCAGTCGTTATTTCATGAAATTATACATTTTGCCAAATATCTTTTAAATTAAGGAAAAGATAGTTAAAGTTAAATATAGTATTTTTTCGCACTCTTAAGTGCCTCGGAAGCGCAGTAGGCAGCGCGTCAGTCTCATAATCAATATTAAATTGAGTTATCTGAAGGTCGTGAGTTCGATCCTCATTCGGAGCAGTACCTTTTTGTAATAGTTATTTCATGCGATAATACATTTCGCCGAATCAACATTAAATTCATGAAAAGATGGTAAAAGTTAAATATAAGATTTTTTCGCATTCTTATATGCATGGGTAATGCAGTAGGAAGCCCGTGAGGCTTATAATCAGCTCTAAATTGATTTATCTGAAGGTCGTGAGTTCGATCCTCTCCCAGGGCAGTACTTTTTTCCAGTCGTTATTTCATGAAATTATACATTTTGCCAAATATCTTTTAAATTAAGGAAAAGATAGTTAAAGTTAAATTTAGTATTTTTTCGCTATCTTATGTGCCTCGGAAGCGCAGTAGGCAGCGCGTCGGTCTCATAATCAATATTAAATTGAGTTATCTGAAGGTCGTGAGTTCGATCCTCAACTGGGGCAGTACCTTTTTGTTATAATTATTTCATGCGATAATACATTTTGCCGCATTAATATCAAATTGATAAAAAGATAGTTAATGATAAATATTATACTTTTTTCCCATTCTAATGTGCCTTGGTAGCGCAGTAGGCAGCGCGTCAGTCACATAATCAACTCTAAATTGAGTTAGCTGAAGGTCGTGAGTTCGATCCTTACTCGGGGCGGTACCTTTTTGTAATAGTTATTTCATGCGATAATTCTCTTTGCCGTATCAATATTAAATTAATGAAAATATAGCTAAAGTTAAATATTATACTTTTTCCCATTCGAATGTGCCTCGGTAGCGCAGTAGGCAGCGCGTCAGTCTCATAATCAACTCTAGATTGAGTTATCTGAAGGTCGTGAGTTCGATTCTCACTCAGGGCAGTACCTTTTTGTAATAGTTATTTCATGCGATAATTCTTTTTGCCGAATCAATATTAAATTAATGAAAAGATAGTTAAAGTTAAATATTATATTTTTTCGCACTCTTATGTGCCTCGGTAGCGCAGTAGGCAGCGCGTCAGTCTCATAATCAACTTTAAATTGAGTTATCTGAAGGTCGTGATTTCGATCCTCACTGGGGGCAGTACCTTTTAGTAATAGTCATTTCATGCGATAATTCTTTTTGCCGAATCAATCTTAAATTAATGAAAAGATAGTTAAAGTTAAATATTACACTTTTTTCCAATCTAATATGCCTCGGTAGCGCAGTAGGCAGCGCGTCAGTCTCATAATCAACTCTAAATTGAGTTATCTGAAGGTCGTGAGTTCGATCCTCTTCCGGGGCAGTTCCTTTTTTTAATAGTTATTTCTTGCGATAATTCTTTTTGCCGAATCAATATTAAATTCATGAAAAGATAGTTAAAGTTAAATATCAGATTTTTTCACAAACTTACGTGACTTGGTAGCGCAGTAGGCTGCGCGTCATTCTCATAATCAACTTAAAATTGAGTTGTCTGAAGGTCGTGCGTTCGATCCTCACTGGGGGCAGTACTTTTTTGTAATAGTTATTTCATGCGATAATTCTCTTTGCCGAATCAATCTTAAATTAATGAAAAGATAGCTAAAGATAAATAATATACTTTTTTCCCATTCTAATGTACCTCGGTAGCGCAGTAGGCAGCGCGTCAGTCTCATAATAAACTCTAAATTGAGTCATCTGAAGGTCGTGAGTTCGATCCTCACTCGGGGCAGTACCTTTTTGTAATAGTTATTTCATGCGATAATTCTTTTTGCCGAATCAATATTAAATTAATGAAAAGATAGTTATGTTAAATATTATATTTTTTCGCACTCTTATGTGCCTCGGTAGCGCAGTAGGCAGCGCGTCAGTCTCATAATCAACTCTAAATTGAGTTATCTGAAGGTCGTGAGTTCGAACCTCACTGGGGGCAGTGATTTTTGTAATAGTTATTTCATGCGATAATTCTCTTTGCCGTATCAATCTTAAATTAATGAAAAGATAGCTAAAGTTAAATATTATACTTTTTCCCATTCTAATGTGCCTCAGTAGCGCAGTAGGCAGAGCGTCAGTCTCATAATCAACTCTAAATTGAGTTATCTGAAGGTCGTGAGTTCGATCCTTACTCGGGGCAGTACCTTTTTGTTATAGTTATTTCATGCGATAATACATTTTGCGGAATCAACATTAAATTAATGAAAAGATAGTAAAAGTTAAATATCAGATTTTTTCGCATTCTTATATGCATGGGTAATGCAGTAGGAAGCCCGTGAGTCTTATAATCAGCTCTAAATTGATTTATCTGAAGGTCGTGAGTTCGATCCTCTCCCAGGGCAGTACTTTTTTCCAGTCGTTATTTCATGAAATTATACATTTTGCCAAATATCTTTTAAATTAAGGAAAAGATAGTTAAAGTTAAATATAGTATTTTTTCGCACTCTTATGTGCCTCGGAAGCGCAGTAGGCAGCGCGTCAGTCTCATAATCAATGTTAAATTGAGTTATCTGAAGGTCGTGAGTTCGACCCTCATTCGGAGCAGTACCTTTTTGTAATAGTTATTTCATGCGATAATTCTTTTTGCCGAATCAATCTTAAATTAATGAAAATATAGTTAAAGTTATATATTATACTTTTTCCCATTCTAATGTGCCTCGGTAGCGCAGTAGGCAGCGCGTCAGTCTCATAATCAACTCTAAATTGAGTTATCTGAAGATCGTGAGTTCGATCCTCACCCGGGGCAGTACCTTTTTGTTATAGTTATTTCATGCGATAATACATTTTGCCAAATCAACATTAAATTAATGAAAAGATAGTAAAAGTAAAATATAAGATTTTTTCGCATTCTTATATGCCTGGGTAATGCAGTAGGAAGCCCGTGAGTCTTATAATCAACTCTAAATTGAGTTATCTGAAGTTCGTGAGTTCGATCCTCTCCCAGGGCAGTACTTCTTTCCAGTCGTTATTTCATGAAATTATACATTTTGCCGAATATCTTTTAAATTAAGGAAAAGATAGTTAAAGTTAAATATTAGATTTTTTCGCACTTTTATGTGCCTCGGTAGCGCAGTAGGCAGCGCGTCAGTCTCATAATCAACTCTAAATTGAGATATCTGAAGGTCGTGAGTTCGATCCTCACCCGGGGCAGTTCCTTTTTTTAATAGTTATTTCATGCGATAATTCTTTTTGCCGAATCAATGTTAAATTCAAGAAAAGATAGTTAAAGTTAAATATCAGATTTTTTCACAAACTTATGTGCCTCGGTAGCGTAGTCGGCAGCACGTCGGTCTCATATTCAGCTCATTAAATTGAGTTATCCGACGGTCGTGAGTTCGATCCTCAACCGGGGCAGTACCCTTTTGTTATAATTATTTCATGCGATAATACATTTTGCCGCATTAATATCAAACTGATAAAAAGATAGTTAAAGATAAATATTTCATTTTTTCGTATTCTTATATATCTCATTAGCGCAGTAGGCAACGCGTCACTCTCAAAATTCAACTTTAAATTGAGTTATCTGAAGGTCGTGAGTTCGATCCTCACTGGGGGCAGTACTTTTTTGTAATAGTTATTTCATGCGATAATTCTCTTTGCCGTATCAATCTTAAATTAATGAAAAGATAGTTAAAGTTATATATTACACTTTTTCCCATTCTAATGTGCCTCGGTAGCGCAGTAGGCAGAGCGTCAGTCTCATAATCAACTCTAAGTTGAGTTATCTGAAGGTCGTGAGTTCGATCCTCACCCGGGGCAGTACCTTATTCCAGTCGTTATTTCATGAAATTATACATTTTGCCGAATATCTTTTAAATTAGGGAAAAGATAGTTAAAGTTAAATATTAGATTTTTTCGCACTTTTATGTGCCTCGGTAGCGCAGTAGGCAATGCGTCAGTCTCATAATCAACTCTAAATTGAGATATCTGAAGGTCGTGAGTTCGATCCTCACCCGGGGCAGTTCCTTTTTTTAATAGTTATTTCATGCGATAATTCTTTTTGCCGAATGAATGTTAAATTCAAGAAAAGATAGTTAAAGTTAAATATCAGATTTTTTCACAAACTTATGTGCCTCGGTAGCGTAGTCGGCAGCACGTCGGTCTCATATTCAGCTCATTAAATTGAGTTATCCGACGGTCGTGAGTTCGATCCTCAACCGGGGCAGTACCTTTTTGTTATAATTATTTCATGCGATAATACATTTTGCCGCATTAATATCAAACTGATAAAAAGATAGTTAAAGATAAATATTTCATTTTTTCGTATTCTTATATATCTCATTAGCGCAGTAGGCATCGCGTCACTCTCGAAATTCGACTTTAAATTGAGTTATCTGAAGGTCGTGAGTTCGATCCTCACTGGGGGCAGTACTTTTTTGTAATAGTTATTTCATGCGATAATTCTCTTTGCCGTATCAATCTTAAATTAATGAAAAGATAGTTAAAGTTATATATTACACTTTTTCCCATTCTAATGTGCCTCGGTAGCGCAGTAGGCAGAGCGTCAGTCTCATAATCAACTCTAAATTGAGTTATCTGAAGGTCGTGAGTTCGATCCTCACCCGGGGCAGTACCTTTTTCCAGTCGTTATTTCATGAAATTATACATTTTGCCAAATATCTTTTAAATTAAGGAAAAGATAGTTAAAGTTAAATATAGTATTTTTTCGCACTCTTATGTGCCTCGGAAGCGCAGTAGGCAGCGCGTCAGTCTCATAATCAATGTTAAATTGAGTTATCTGAAGGTCGTGAGTTCGATCCTCATTCGGAGCAGTACCTTTTTGTAATAGTTATTTCATGCGATAATACATTTCGCCGAATCAACATTAAATTCATGAAAAGATGGTAAAAGTTAAATATAAGATTTTTTCGCATTCTTATATGCATGGGTAATGCAGTAGGAAGCCCGTGAGGCTTATAATCAGCTCTAAATTGATTTATCTGAAGGTCGTGAGTTCGATCCTCTCCCAGGGCAGTACTTTTTTCCAGTCGTTATTTCATGAAATTATACATTTTGCCAAATATCTTTTAAATTAAGGAAAAGATAGTTAAAGTTAAATTTAGTATTTTTTCGCAATCTTATGTGCCTCGGAAGCGCAGTAGGCAGCGCGTCGGTCTCATAATCAATATTAAATTGAGTTATCTGAAGGTCGTGAGTTCGATCCTCAACCGGGGCAGTACCTTTTTGTTATAATTATTTCATGCGATAATACATTTTGCCGCATTAATATCAAATTGATAAAAAGATAGTTAAAGATAAATATTATACTTTTTTCCCATTCTAATGTGCCTTGGTAGCGCAGTAGGCAGCGCGTCAGTCACATAATCAACTCTAAATTGAGTTAGCTGAAGGTCGAGAGTTCGATCCTTACTCGGGGCAGTACCTTTTTGTAATAGTTATTTCATGCGATAATTCTCTTTGCCGTATCAATCTTAAATTAATGAAAATATAGCTAAAGTTAAATATTATACTTTTTCCCATTCGAATGTGCCTCGGTAGCGCAGTAGGCAGCGCGTCAGTCTCATAATCAACTCTAGATTGAGTTATCTGAAGGTCGTGAGTTCGATTCTCACTCAGGGCAGTACCTTTTTGTAATAGTTATTTCATGCGATAATTCTTTTTGCCGAATCAATATTAAAGTAATGAAAAGATAGTTAAAGTTAAATATTATATTTTTTCGCACTCTTATGTGCCTCGGTAGCGCAGTAGGCAGCGCGTCAGTCTCATAATCAACTTTAAATTGAGTTATCTGAAGGTCGTGATTTCGATCCTCACTGGGGGCAGTACCTTTTAGTAATAGTCATTTCATGCGATAATTCTTTTTGCCGAATCAATCTTAAATTAATGAAAAGATAGTTAAAGTTAAATATTACACTTTTTTCCAATCTAATGTGCCTTGGTAGCGCAGTATGCAGCGCGTCAGTCTCATAATCAACTCTAAATTGAGTTATCTGAAGGTCGTGAGTTCGATCCTCTTCCGGGGCAGTTCCTTTTTTTAATAGTTATTTCTTGCGATAATTCTTTTTGCCGAATCAATATTAAATTCATGAAAAGATAGTTAAAGTTAAATATCAGATTTTTTCACAAACTTACGTGACTTGGTAGCGCAGTAGGCTGCGCGTCATTCTCATAATCAACTTAAAATTGAGTTATCTGAAGGTCGTGCGTTCGATCCTCACTGGGGGCAGTACTTTTTTGTAATAGTTATTTCATGCGATAATTCTCTTTGCCGAATCAATCTTAAATTAATGAAAAGATAGCTAAAGATAAATAATATACTTTTTTCCCATTCTAATGTACCTCGGTAGCGCAGTAGGCAGCGCGTCAGTCTCATAATAAACTCTAAATTGAGTCATCTGAAGGTCGTGAGTTCGATCCTCACTCGGGGCAGTACCTTTTTGTAATAGTTATTTCATGCGATAATTCTTTTTGCCGAATCAATATTAAATTAATGAAAAGATAGTTATGTTAAAATATATATTTTTTCGCACTCTTATGTGCCTCGGTAGCGCAGTAGGCAGCGCGTCAGTCTCATAATCAACTCTAAATTGAGTTATCTGAAGGTCGTGAGTTCGATCCTTACTCGGGGCAGTACCTTTTTGTAATAGTTATTACATGCGATAATACATTTTGCCGCATTAATATTAAATTGATAAAAAGATAGTTAAAGTTAAATATTTCATTTTTTCGTTTTCCTATATGTCTCGGTAGCGCAGTAAGCATCACGTCACTCTCAAAATTCAACTTTAAATTGAGTTATCTGAAGGTCGTGAGTTCGATCCTCACTGGGTGCAGTACTTTTTTGTAATAGTTATTTCATGCGATAATTCTCTTTGCCGTATCAATCTTAAATTAATGAAAATATAGCTAAAGTTAAATATTATACTTTTTCCCATTCAAATGTGCCTCTGTAGCGCAGTAGGCAGCGCGTCAGTCTCATAATCAACTCTAGATTGAGTTATCTGAAGGTCGTGAGTTCGATCCTCACTCGGGGCAGTACTTTTTTGTAATAGTTATTTCATGCGATAATTCTCTTTGCCGTATCAATCTTAAATTAATGAAAAGATAGCTAAAGTTAAATATTATACTTTTTCCCATTCTAATGTGCCTCGGTAGCGCAGTAGGCAGCGCGTCAGTCTCATAATCAATATTAAATTGAGTTATCTGAAGGTCGTGAGTTCGATCCTCATTCGGAGCAGTACCTTTTTGTAATAGTTATTTCATGCGATAATTCTTTTTGCCGAATCAATGTTAAATTCATGAAAAGATAGTTAAAGTTAAATATCAGATTTTTTCACAAACTTATGTGCCTCGGTAGCGTAGTCGGCAGCACGTCGGTCTCATATTCAGCTCATTAAATTGAGTTATCCGACGGTCGTGAGTTCGATCCTCAACCGGGGCAGTACCTTTTTGTTATAATTATTTCATGCGATAATACATTTTGCCGCATTAATATCAAATTGATAAAAAGATAGTTAAAGATAAATATTATACTTTTTTCCCATTCTAATGTGCCTTGGTAGCGCAGTAGGCAGCGCGTCAGTCACATAATCAACTCTAAATTGAGTTAGCTGAAGGTCGTGAGTTCGATCCTTACTCGGGGCAGTACCTTTTTGTAATAGTTATTTCATGCGATAATTCTCTTTGCCGTATCAATCTTAAATTAATGAAAATATAGCTAAAGTTAAATATTATACTTTTTCCCATTCGAATGTGCCTCGGTAGCGCAGTAGGCAGCGCGTCAGTCTCATAATCAACTCTAGATTGAGTTATCTGAAGGTCGTGAGTTCGATCCTCACTCGGATCAGTACCTTTTTGTAATAGTTATTTCATGCGATAATTCTTTTTGCCGCATCAATATTAAATTAATGAAAAGATAGTTAAAGTTAAATATTATATTTTTTCGCACTCTTATGTGCCTCGGTAGCGCAGTAGGCAGCGCGCCAGTCTCATAATCAACTTTAAATTGAGTTATCTGAAGGTCGTGATTTCGATCCTCACTCGGGGCAGTACCTTTTAGTAATAGTCATTTCATGCGATAATTCTTTTTGCCGAATCAATCTTAAATTAATGAAAAGATAGTTAAAGTTAAATATTACACTTTTTTCCAATCTAATGTGCCTCGGTAGCGCAGTAGGCAGCGCGTCAGTCTCATAATCAATTCTAAATTGAGTTATCTGAAGGTCGTGAGTTCGATCCTCTTCCGGGGCAGTTCCTTTTTTTAATAGTTATTTCTTGCGATAATTCTTTTTGCCGAATCAATATTAAATTCATGAAAAGATAGTTCAAGTTAAATATCAGATTTTTTCACAAACTTACGTGCCTTGGTAGCGCAGTAGGCTGCGCGTCATTCTCATAATCAACTTAAAATTGAGTTATCTGAAGGTCGTGCGTTCGATCCTCACTGGGGGCAGTACTTTTTTGTAATTGTTATTTCATGCGATAATTCTCTTTGCCGAATCAATCTTAAATTAATGAAAAGATAGCTAAAGATAAATAATATACTTTTTTCCCATTCTAATGTACCTCGGTAGCGCAGTAGGCAGCGCGTCAGTCTCATAATCAACTCTAAATTGAGTCATCTGAAGGTCGTGAGTTCGATCCTCACTCGGGGCAGTACCTTTTTGTAATAGTTATTTCATGCGATAATTCTTTTTGCCGAATCAATATTAAATTAATGAAAAGATAGTTATGTTAAATATTATATTTTTTCGCACTCTTATGTGCCTCGGTAGCGCAGTAGGCAGCGCGTCAGTCTCATAATCAACTCTAAATTGAGTTATCTGAAGGTCGTGAGTTCGATCCTCACTGGGGGCAGTGATTTTTGTAATAGTTATTTCATGCGATAATTCTCTTTGCCGTATCAATCTTAAATTAATGAAAAGATAGCTAAAGTTAAATATTATACTTTTTCCCATTCTAATGTGCCTCAGTAGCGCAGTAGGCAGCGCGTCAGTCTCATAATCAACTCTAAATTGAGTTATTTGAAGGTCGTGAGTTCGATCCTCACTCGGGGCAGTACCTTTTTGTAATAGTTATTTCATGCGAAAATTCTTTTTGCCAAATCAATATAAAATTAATGAAATGATAGTTAAAGTTAAATATTATTTTTTTTCGCACTCTTATGTGCCTCGGTAGCGCAGTAGGCAGCGCGCCAGTCTCATAATCAACTTTAAATTGAGTTATCTGAAGGTCGTGATTTCGATCCTCACTCGGGGCAGTACCTTTTAGTAATAGTCATTTCATGCGATAATTCTTTTTGCCGAATCAATCTTAAATTAATGAAAAGATAGTTAAAGTTAAATATTACACTTTTTTCCAATCTAATGTGCCTCGGTAGCGCAGTAGGCAGCGCGTCAGTCTCATAATCAACTCTAAATTGAGTTATCTGAAGGTCGTGAGTTCGATCCTCTTCCGGGGCAGTTCCTTTTTTTAATAGTTATTTCTTGCGATAATTCTTTTTGCCGAATCAATATTAAATTCATGAAAAGATAGTTCAAGTTAAATATCAGATTTTTTCACAAACTTACGTGCCTTGGTAGCGCAGTAGGCTGCGCGTCATTCTCATAATCAACTTAAAATTGAGTTATCTGAAGGTCGTGCGTTCGATTTTCACTGGGGGCAGTACTTTTTTGTAATTGTTATTTCATGCGATAATTCTCTTTGCCGAATCAATCTTAAATTAATGAAAAGATAGCTAAAGATAAATAATATACTTTTTTCCCATTCTAATGTACCTCGGTAGCGCAGTAGGCAGCGCGTCAGTCTCATAATCAACTCTAAATTGAGTCATCTGAAGGTCGTGAGTTCGATCCTCACTCGGGGCAGTACCTTTTTGTAATAGTTATTTCATGCGATAATTCTTTTTGCCGAATCAATATTAAATTAATGAAAAGATAGTTATGTTAAATATTATATTTTTTCGCACTCTTATGTGCCTCGGTAGCGCAGTAGGCAGCGCGTCAGTCTCATAATCAACTCTAAATTGAGTTATCTGAAGGTCGTGAGTTCGATCCTCACTGGGGGCAGTGATTTTTGTTATAGTTATTTCATGCGATAATTCTCTTTGCCGTATCAATCTTAAATTAATGAAAAGATAGCTAAAGTTAAATATTATACTTTTTCCCATTCTAATGTGCCTCAGTAGCGCAGTAGGCAGCGCGTCAGTCTCATAATCAACTCTAAATTGAGTTATTTGAAGGTCGTGAGTTCGATCCTCACTCGGGGGAGTACCTTTTTGTAATAGTTATTTCATGCGAAAATTCTTTTTGCCAAATCAATATAAAATTAATGAAATGATAGTTAAAGTTAAATATTATTTTTTTTCGCACTCTTATGTGCCTCGGTAGCGCAGTAGGCAGCGCGTCAGTCTCATAATCAACTCTAAATTGAGTTATCTGAAGGTCGTGAGTTCGATCCTCTCCCAGGGCAGTTCTTTTTTCCAGTCGTTATTTCATGAAATTATACATTATGCCGAATATCTTTTAAATTTAGGAAAAGATAGTTAAAGTTAAATATTTTATTTTTTCGCACTCTTATGTGCGTCGGTAGCGCAGAAGGCAGCGCGTCAGTCTCATAATCAACATTAAATTGAGTTATCTGAAGGTCGTGAGTTCGATCCTCACTTGGGGCAGTACCTTTTTGTAATAGTTATTTCATGCGATAATTCTTTTTGCCGAATCAATCTTAAATTAATGAAAATATAGTTAAAGTTAAATATTACACTTTTTCCCATTCTAATGTGCCTCGGTAGCGCAGTAGGCAGCGCGTCAGTCTCATAATCAACTTTAAATTGAGTTATCTGAAGGTCGTGAGTTCGATCCTCACTCGGGGCAGTACCTTTTTGTAATAGTTATTTCATGCGATAATTCTTTTTGCCGAATCAATGTTAAATTCATGAAAAGATAGTTAAAGTTAAATATCAGATTTTTTCACAAACTTATGTGCCTCGGTAGCGTAGTCGGCAGCACGTCGGTCTCATATTCAGCTCATTAAATTGAGTTATCCGACGGTCGTGAGTTCGATCCTCAACCGGGGCAGTACCTTTTTGTTATAATTATTTCATGCGATAATACATTTTGCCGCATTAATATCAAATTGATAAAAAGATAGTTAAAGATAAATATTATACTTTTTTCCCATTCTAATGTGCCTTGGTAGCGCAGTAGGCAGCGCGTCAGTCACATAATCAACTCTAAATTGAGTTAGCTGAAGGTCGTGAGTTCGATCCTTACTCGGGGCAGTACCTTTTTGTAATAGTTATTTCATGCGATAATTCTCTTTGCCGTATCAATCTTAAATTAATGAAAATATAGCTAAAGTTAAATATTATACTTTTTCCCATTCGAATGTGCCTCGGTAGCGCAGTAGGCAGCGCGTCAGTCTCATAATCAACTCTAGATTGAGTTATCTGAAGGTCGTGAGTTCGATCCTCACTCGGATCAGTACCTTTTTGTAATAGTTATTTCATGCGATAATTCTTTTTGCCGCATCAATATTAAATTAATGAAAAGATAGTTAAAGTTAAATATTATATTTTTTCGCACTCTTATGTGCCTCGGTAGCGCAGTAGGCAGCGCGCCAGTCTCATAATCAACTTTAAATTGAGTTATCTGAAGGTCGTGATTTCGATCCTCACTCGGGGCAGTACCTTTTAGTAATAGTCATTTCATGCGATAATTCTTTTTGCCGAATCAATCTTAAATTAATGAAAAGATAGTTAAAGTTAAATATTACACTTTTTTCCAATCTAATGTGCCTCGGTAGCGCAGTAGGCAGCGCGTCAGTCTCATAATCAATTCTAAATTGAGTTATCTGAAGGTCGTGAGTTCGATCCTCTTCCGGGGCAGTTCCTTTTTTTAATAGTTATTTCTTGCGATAATTCTTTTTGCCGAATCAATATTAAATTCATGAAAAGATAGTTCAAGTTAAATATCAGATTTTTTCACAAACTTACGTGCCTTGGTAGCGCAGTAGGCTGCGCGTCATTCTCATAATCAACTTAAAATTGAGTTATCTGAAGGTCGTGCGTTCGATCCTCACTGGGGGCAGTACTTTTTTGTAATTGTTATTTCATGCGATAATTCTCTTTGCCGAATCAATCTTAAATTAATGAAAAGATAGCTAAAGATAAATAATATACTTTTTTCCCATTCTAATGTACCTCGGTAGCGCAGTAGGCAGCGCGTCAGTCTCATAATCAACTCTAAATTGAGTCATCTGAAGGTCGTGAGTTCGATCCTCACTCGGGGCAGTACCTTTTTGTAATAGTTATTTCATGCGATAATTCTTTTTGCCGAATCAATATTAAATTAATGAAAAGATAGTTATGTTAAATATTATATTTTTTCGCACTCTTATGTGCCTCGGTAGCGCAGTAGGCAGCGCGTCAGTCTCATAATCAACTCTAAATTGAGTTATCTGAAGGTCGTGAGTTCGATCCTCACTGGGGGCAGTGATTTTTGTAATAGTTATTTCATGCGATAATTCTCTTTGCCGTATCAATCTTAAATTAATGAAAAGATAGCTAAAGTTAAATATTATACTTTTTCCCATTCTAATGTGCCTCAGTAGCGCAGTAGGCAGCGCGTCAGTCTCATAATCAACTCTAAATTGAGTTATTTGAAGGTCGTGAGTTCGATCCTCACTCGGGGCAGTACCTTTTTGTAATAGTTATTTCATGCGAAAATTCTTTTTGCCAAATCAATATAAAATTAATGAAATGATAGTTAAAGTTAAATATTATTTTTTTTCGCACTCTTATGTGCCTCGGTAGCGCAGTAGGCAGCGCGCCAGTCTCATAATCAACTTTAAATTGAGTTATCTGAAGGTCGTGATTTCGATCCTCACTCGGGGCAGTACCTTTTAGTAATAGTCATTTCATGCGATAATTCTTTTTGCCGAATCAATCTTAAATTAATGAAAAGATAGTTAAAGTTAAATATTACACTTTTTTCCAATCTAATGTGCCTCGGTAGCGCAGTAGGCAGCGCGTCAGTCTCATAATCAACTCTAAATTGAGTTATCTGAAGGTCGTGAGTTCGATCCTCTTCCGGGGCAGTTCCTTTTTTTAATAGTTATTTCTTGCGATAATTCTTTTTGCCGAATCAATATTAAATTCATGAAAAGATAGTTCAAGTTAAATATCAGATTTTTTCACAAACTTACGTGCCTTGGTAGCGCAGTAGGCTGCGCGTCATTCTCATAATCAACTTAAAATTGAGTTATCTGAAGGTCGTGCGTTCGATTTTCACTGGGGGCAGTACTTTTTTGTAATTGTTATTTCATGCGATAATTCTCTTTGCCGAATCAATCTTAAATTAATGAAAAGATAGCTAAAGATAAATAATATACTTTTTTCCCATTCTAATGTACCTCGGTAGCGCAGTAGGCAGCGCGTCAGTCTCATAATCAACTCTAAATTGAGTCATCTGAAGGTCGTGAGTTCGATCCTCACTCGGGGCAGTACCTTTTTGTAATAGTTATTTCATGCGATAATTCTTTTTGCCGAATCAATATTAAATTAATGAAAAGATAGTTATGTTAAATATTATATTTTTTCGCACTCTTATGTGCCTCGGTAGCGCAGTAGGCAGCGCGTCAGTCTCATAATCAACTCTAAATTGAGTTATCTGAAGGTCGTGAGTTCGATCCTCACTGGGGGCAGTGATTTTTGTTATAGTTATTTCATGCGATAATTCTCTTTGCCGTATCAATCTTAAATTAATGAAAAGATAGCTAAAGTTAAATATTATACTTTTTCCCATTCTAATGTGCCTCAGTAGCGCAGTAGGCAGCGCGTCAGTCTCATAATCAACTCTAAATTGAGTTATTTGAAGGTCGTGAGTTCGATCCTCACTCGGGGGAGTACCTTTTTGTAATAGTTATTTCATGCGAAAATTCTTTTTGCCAAATCAATATAAAATTAATGAAATGATAGTTAAAGTTAAATATTATTTTTTTTCGCACTCTTATGTGCCTCGGTAGCGCAGTAGGCAGCGCGTCAGTCTCATAATCAACTCTAAATTGAGTTATCTGAAGGTCGTGAGTTCGATCCTCTCCCAGGGCAGTTCTTTTTTCCAGTCGTTATTTCATGAAATTATACATTATGCCGAATATCTTTTAAATTTAGGAAAAGATAGTTAAAGTTAAATATTTTATTTTTTCGCACTCTTATGTGCGTCGGTAGCGCAGAAGGCAGCGCGTCAGTCTCATAATCAACATTAAATTGAGTTATCTGAAGGTCGTGAGTTCGATCCTCACTTGGGGCAGTACCTTTTTGTAATAGTTATTTCATGCGATAATTCTTTTTGCCGAATCAATCTTAAATTAATGAAAATATAGTTAAAGTTAAATATTACACTTTTTCCCATTCTAATGTGCCTCGGTAGCGCAGTAGGCAGCGCGTCAGTCTCATAATCAACTTTAAATTGAGTTATCTGAAGGTCGTGAGTTCGATCCTCACTCGGGGCAGTACCTTTTTGTAATAGTTATTTCATGCGATAATTCTTTTTGCCGAATCAATCTAAAATTAATGAAAAGATAGTTAAAGTTAAATATTATACTTTTTCGCACTCTTATGTGCCTAGGTAGCGCAGTAGGCAGCGCGTCAGTCTCATAATCAACTCTAAATTGAGTTATCTGAAGGTCGTGAGTTCGATCCTCACTGGGGGCAGTGATTTTTGTAATAGTTATTTCATGCGATAATTCTCTTTGCCGTATCAATCTTAAATTAATGAAAAGATAGCTAAAGTTAAATATTATACTTTTTTCCAATCTAATGTGCCTCGGTAGCGCAGTAGGCAGCGCGTCAGTCTCATAATCAACTCTAAATTGAGTTATCTGAAGGTCGTGAGTTCGATCCTCTTCCGGGGCAGTTCCTTTTTTTAATAGTTATTTCTTGCGATAATTCTTTTTGCCGAATCAATATTAAATTCATGAAAAGATAGTTCAAGTTAAATATCAGATTTTTTCACAAACTTACGTGCCTTGGTAGCGCAGTAGGCTGCGCGTCATTCTCATAATCAACTTAAAATTGAGTTATCTGAAGGTCGTGCGTTCGATTTTCACTGGGGGCAGTACTTTTTTGTAATTGTTATTTCATGCGATAATTCTCTTTGCCGAATCAATCTTAAATTAATGAAAAGATAGCTAAAGATAAATAATATACTTTTTTCCCATTCTAATGTACCTCGGTAGCGCAGTAGGCAGCGCGTCAGTCTCATAATCAACTCTAAATTGAGTCATCTGAAGGTCGTGAGTTCGATCCTCACTCGGGGCAGTACCTTTTTGTAATAGTTATTTCATGCGATAATTCTTTTTGCCGAATCAATATTAAATTAATGAAAAGATAGTTATGTTAAATATTATATTTTTTCGCACTCTTATGTGCCTCGGTAGCGCAGTAGGCAGCGCGTCAGTCTCATAATCAACTCTAAATTGAGTTATCTGAAGGTCGTGAGTTCGATCCTCACTGGGGGCAGTGATTTTTGTTATAGTTATTTCATGCGATAATTCTCTTTGCCGTATCAATCTTAAATTAATGAAAAGATAGCTAAAGTTAAATATTATACTTTTTCCCATTCTAATGTGCCTCAGTAGCGCAGTAGGCAGCGCGTCAGTCTCATAATCAACTCTAAATTGAGTTATTTGAAGGTCGTGAGTTCGATCCTCACTCGGGGGAGTACCTTTTTGTAATAGTTATTTCATGCGAAAATTCTTTTTGCCAAATCAATATAAAATTAATGAAATGATAGTTAAAGTTAAATATTATTTTTTTTCGCACTCTTATGTGCCTCGGTAGCGCAGTAGGCAGCGCGTCAGTCTCATAATCAACTCTAAATTGAGTTATCTGAAGGTCGTGAGTTCGATCCTCTCCCAGGGCAGTTCTTTTTTCCAGTCGTTATTTCATGAAATTATACATTATGCCGAATATCTTTTAAATTTAGGAAAAGATAGTTAAAGTTAAATATTTTATTTTTTCGCACTCTTATGTGCGTCGGTAGCGCAGAAGGCAGCGCGTCAGTCTCATAATCAACATTAAATTGAGTTATCTGAAGGTCGTGAGTTCGATCCTCACTTGGGGCAGTACCTTTTTGTAATAGTTATTTCATGCGATAATTCTTTTTGCCGAATCAATCTTAAATTAATGAAAATATAGTTAAAGTTAAATATTACACTTTTTCCCATTCTAATGTGCCTCGGTAGCGCAGTAGGCAGCGCGTCAGTCTCATAATCAACTTTAAATTGAGTTATCTGAAGGTCGTGAGTTCGATCCTCACTCGGGGCAGTACCTTTTTGTAATAGTTATTTCATGCGATAATTCTTTTTGCCGAATCAATCTAAAATTAATGAAAAGATAGTTAAAGTTAAATATTATACTTTTTCGCACTCTTATGTGCCTAGGTAGCGCAGTAGGCAGCGCGTCAGTCTCATAATCAACTCTAAATTGAGTTATCTGAAGGTCGTGAGTTCGATCCTCACTGGGGGCAGTGATTTTTGTAATAGTTATTTCATGCGATAATTCTCTTTGCCGTATCAATCTTAAATTAATGAAAAGATAGCTAAAGTTAAATATTATACTTTTTCCCATTCTAATGTGCCTCAGTAGCGCAGTAGGCAGCGCGTCAGTCTCATAATCAACTCTAAATTGAGTTATTTGAAGGTCGTGAGTTCGATCCTCACTCGGGGCAGTACCTTTTTGTAATAGTTATTTCATGCGAAAATTCTTTTTGCCAAATCAATATAAAATTAATGAAATGATAGTTAAAGTTAAATATTATTTTTTTTCGCACTCTTATGTGCCTCGGAAGCGCAGTAGGCAGCGCGCCAGTCTCATAATCAACTTTAAATTGAGTTATCTGAAGGTCGTGATTTCGATCCTCACTCGGGGCAGTACCTTTTAGTAATAGTCATTTCATGCGATAATTCTTTTTGCCGAATCAATCTTAAATTAATGAAAAGATAGTTAAAGTTAAATATTACACTTTTTTCCAATCTAATGTGCCTCGGTAGCGCAGTAGGCAGCGCGTCAGTCTCATAATCAACTCTAAATTGAGTTATCTGAAGGTCGTGAGTTCGATCCTCTTCCGGGGCAGTTCCTTTTTTTAATAGTTATTTCTTGCGATAATTCTTTTTGCCGAATCAATATTAAATTCATGAAAAGATAGTTCAAGTTAAATATCAGATTTTTTCACAAACTTACGTGCCTTGGTAGCGCAGTAGGCTGCGCGTCATTCTCATAATCAACTTAAAATTGAGTTATCTGAAGGTCGTGCGTTCGATTTTCACTGGGGGCAGTACTTTTTTGTAATTGTTATTTCATGCGATAATTCTCTTTGCCGAATCAATCTTAAATTAATGAAAAGATAGCTAAAGATAAATAATATACTTTTTTCCCATTCTAATGTACCTCGGTAGCGCAGTAGGCAGCGCGTCAGTCTCATAATCAACTCTAAATTGAGTCATCTGAAGGTCGTGAGTTCGATCCTCACTCGGGGCAGTACCTTTTTGTAATAGTTATTTCATGCGATAATTCTTTTTGCCGAATCAATATTAAATTAATGAAAAGATAGTTATGTTAAATATTATATTTTTTCGCACTCTTATGTGCCTCGGTAGCGCAGTAGGCAGCGCGTCAGTCTCATAATCAACTCTAAATTGAGTTATCTGAAGGTCGTGAGTTCGATCCTCACTGGGGGCAGTGATTTTTGTTATAGTTATTTCATGCGATAATTCTCTTTGCCGTATCAATCTTAAATTAATGAAAAGATAGCTAAAGTTAAATATTATACTTTTTCCCATTCTAATGTGCCTCAGTAGCGCAGTAGGCAGCGCGTCAGTCTCATAATCAACTCTAAATTGAGTTATTTGAAGGTCGTGAGTTCGATCCTCACTCGGGGGAGTACCTTTTTGTAATAGTTATTTCATGCGAAAATTCTTTTTGCCAAATCAATATAAAATTAATGAAATGATAGTTAAAGTTAAATATTATTTTTTTTCGCACTCTTATGTGCCTCGGTAGCGCAGTAGGCAGCGCGTCAGTCTCATAATCAACTCTAAATTGAGTTATCTGAAGGTCGTGAGTTCGATCCTCTCCCAGGGCAGTTCTTTTTTCCAGTCGTTATTTCATGAAATTATACATTATGCCGAATATCTTTTAAATTTAGGAAAAGATAGTTAAAGTTAAATATTTTATTTTTTCGCACTCTTATGTGCGTCGGTAGCGCAGAAGGCAGCGCGTCAGTCTCATAATCAACATTAAATTGAGTTATCTGAAGGTCGTGAGTTCGATCCTCACTTGGGGCAGTACCTTTTTGTAATAGTTATTTCATGCGATAATTCTTTTTGCCGAATCAATCTTAAATTAATGAAAATATAGTTAAAGTTAAATATTACACTTTTTCCCATTCTAATGTACCTCGGTAGCGCAGTAGGCAGCGCGTCAGTCTCATAATCAACTTTAAATTGAGTTATCTGAAGGTCGTGAGTTCGATCCTCACTCGGGGCAGTACCTTTTTGTAATAGTTATTTCATGCGATAATTCTTTTTGCCGAATCAATCTAAAATTAATGAAAAGATAGTTAAAGTTAAATATTATACTTTTTCCCATTCTAATGTGCCTCGGTAGCGCAGTAGGCAGCGCGTCAGTCTCATAATCAACTCTAAATTGAGTTATCTGAAGGTCGTGAGTTCGATCCTCACTCGGGGCAGTACCTTTTTGTAATAGTTATTTCATGCGATAATTCTTTTTGCCGAATCAATATTAAATTAATGAAAAGATAGTTAAAGATAAATATTATATTTTTTCGAACTCTTATGTGCCTCGGTAGCGCAGTAGGCAGCGCATCAGTCTCATAATCAACTCTAAATTGAGTTATCTGAAGGTCGTGAGTTCGATCCTCTCCCGGGGCAGAACCTTTTTGTTATAGTTATTTCATGCGATAATACATTTTGCCGAATCAACATTAAATTAATGAAAAGATAGTAAAAGTTAAATATAAGATTTTTTCGCATTCTTATATGCCTGGGTAATGCAGTAGGCAGCCCGTGAGTCTCATAATCAACTTTAAATTGAGTTATCTGAAGGTCGTGAGTTCGATCCTCACTCGGGGCAGTACCTTTTTGTAATAGTTATTTCATGCGATAATTCTTTTTGCCGAATCAATCTAAAATTAATGAAAAGATAGTTAAAGTTAAATATTATACTTTTTCCCATTCTAATGTGCCTCGGTAGCGCAGTAGGCAGCGCGTAGGTCTCATAATCAACTTTCAATTGAATTATCTGAAGGTCGTGAGTTCGATCCTCATTCGGAGCAGTACCTTTTTGTAATAGTTATTTCATGCGATAATTCTTTTTGCCGAATCAATATTAAATTAATGAAAAGATAGTTAAAGTTATATATTACACTTTTTCCCATTCTAATGTGCCTCGGTAGCGCAGTAGGCAGCGCGTCAGTCTCATAATCAACTCTGAATTGAGTTATCTGAAGGTCGTGAGTTCGATCCTCACCCGGGGCAGTATCTTTTTGTTATAGTTATTTCATGCGATAATACATTTTGCCAAATCAACATTAAATTAATGAAAAGATAGTAAAAGTAAAATATAAGATTTTTTCGCATTCTTATATGCCTGGGTAATGCATTAGGAAGCCCGTGAGTCTTATAATCAACTCTAAATTGAGTTATCTGAAGTTCATGAATTCGATCCTCTCCCAGGGCAGTACTTTTTTCCAGTCGTTATTTCATGAAATTATACATTTTGCCGAATATCTTTTAAATTAAGGAAAAGATAGTTAAAGTTAAATATTAGATTTTTTCGCACTTTTATGTGCCTCGGTAGCGCAGTAGGCAGCGCGTCAGTCTCATAATCAACTCTAAATTGAGTTATCTGAAGGTCGTCAGTTCGATCTTCACCCGGGGCAGTTCCTTTTTATAATAGTTATTTCATGCGATAATTCTTTTTGCCGAATCAATGTTAAATTCATGAAAAGATAGTTAAAGTTAAATATCAGATTTTTTCACAAACTTATGTGCCTCGGTAGCGTAGTCGGCAGCACGTCGGTCTCATATTCAGCTCATTAAATTGAGTTATCCGACGGTCGTGAGTTCGATCCTCAACCGGGGCAGTACCTTTTTGTTATAATTATTTCATGCGATAATACATTTTGCCGCATTAATATCAAATTGATAAAAAGATAGTTAAAGATAAATATTATACTTTTTCCCCATTCTAATGTGCCTCGGTAGCGCAGTAGGCAGCGCGTCAGTCACATAATCAACTCTAAATTGAGTTATCTGAAGGTCGCGAGTTCGATCCTCACTCGGGGCAGTACCTTTCTGTAATAGTTATTTCATGCGATAATACATTTTGCCGCATTAATATTAAATTGATAAAAAGATAGTTAAAGTTAAATATGTCATTTTTTCGTTTTCCTATATGTCTCGGTAGCGCAGTAGGCATCGCGTCACTCTCAAAATTCAACTTTAAATTGAGTGATCTGAAGGTCGTGAGTTCGATCCTCAACCGGGGCAGTACCTTTTTGTTATAATTATTTCATGCGATAATACATTTTGCCGCATTAATATCAAATTGATAAAAAGATAGTTAAAGATAAATATTATACTTTTTCCCCATTCTAATGTGCCTCGGTAGCGCAGTAGGCAGCGCGTCAGTCTCATAATCAACTTTAAATTGAGTTATCTGAAGGTCGTGATTTCGATCCTCACTCGGGGCAGTACCTTTTAGTAATAGTCATTTCATGCGATAATTCTTTTTGCCGAATCAATATTAAATTAATGAAAAGATAGTTAAAGTTAAATATTATATTTTTTCGCACTCTTATATGCCTTGGTAGCGCAGTAGGCAGCGCGTCAGTCTCATAATCAACTTTAAATTGAGTTATCTGAAGGTCGTGATTTCGATCCTCACTCGGGGCAGTACCTTTTAGTAATAGTCATTTCATGCGATAATTCTTTTTTCCGAATCAATCTTAAATTAATGAAAAGATAGTTAAAGTTAAATATTACACTTTTTTCCAATCTAATGTGCCTCGGTAGCGCAGTAGGCAGCGCGTCAGTCTCATAATCAACTCTAGATTGAGTTATCTGAAGGTCGTGAGTTCGATCCTCACTCGGGGCAGTACCTTTTTGTAATAGTTATTTCATGCGATAATTCTTTTTGCCGAATCAATATTAAATTAATGAAAAGATAGTTAAAGTTAAATATTACCCTTTTTTCCAATCTAATGTGCCTCGGTAGCGCAGTAGGCAGCGCGTTAGTCTCTTAATCAACTCTAAATTGAGTTATCTGAAGGTCGTGAGTTCGATCCTCTTCCGGGGCAGTTACTTTTTTTAATAGTTATTTCATGCGATAATTCTTTTTGCCGAATCAATCTTAAATTAATGAAAAGATATTTAAAGTTAAATATTATACTTTTTCCCATTCAAATGTGCCTCGGTAGCGCAGTAGGCAGCGCGTCAGTCTCATAATCAACTCTAGATTGAGTTATCTGAAGGTCGTGAGTTCGATCCTCACTCGGGGCAGTACCTTTTTGTAATAGTTATTTCATGCGATAATTCTTTTTGCCGAATCAATATTAATTTAATGAAAAGATAGTTAAAGTTAAATATTATATTTTTTCGCACTCTTATATGCCTCGGTAGCGCAGTAGGCAGCGCGTCAGTCTCATAATCAACTTTAAATTGAGTTATCTGAAGGTCATGATTTCGATCCTCACTCGGGGCAGTACCTTTTAGTAATAGTCATTTCATGCGATAATTCTTTTTGCCGAATCAATCTTAAATTAATGAAAAGATAGTTAAAGTTAAATATTACACTTTTTTCCAATCTAATGTGCCTCGGTAGCGCAGTAGGCAGCGCGTCAGTCTCATAATCAACTCTAAATTGAGTTATCTGAAGGTCGTGAAATCGATCCTCTTCCGGGGCAGTTCCTTTTTTTAATAGTTATTTCTTGCGATAATTCTTTTTGCCGAATCAATATTAAATTCATGAAAAGATAGTTAAAGTTAAATATCAGATTTTTTCACAAACTTACGTGCCTTGGTAGCGCAGTAGGCTGCGCGTCATTCTTATAATCAACTTAAAATTGAGTTATCTGAAGGTCGTGCGTTCGATCCTCACTGGGGGCAGTACTTTTTTGTAATAGTTATTTCATGCGATAATTCTCTTTGCCGAATCAATCTTAAATTAAGGAAAAGATAGTTAAAGTTAAATATTAGATTTTTTCGCACATTTATGTGCCTCGGTAGCGCAGTACGCAGCGCGTCAGTCTCATAATCAACTCTAAATTGAGTTATCTGAAGGTCGTCAGTTCGGTCCTCACCCGGGGCAGTTCCTTTTTTTAATAGTTATTTCATGCGATAATTCTTTTTGCCGAATCAATGTTAAATTCATGAAAAGATAGTTAAAGTTAAATATCAGATTTTTTCACAAACTTATGTGCCTCGGTAGCGTAGTCGGCAGCACGTCGGTCTCATATTCAGCTCATTAAATTGAGTTATCCGACGGTCGTGAGTTCGATCCTCAACCGGGGCAGTACCTTTTTGTTATAATTATTTCTTGCGATAATACATTTTGCCGCATTAATATCAAATTGATAAAAAGATAGTTAAAGATAAATATTATACTTTTTCCCCATTCTAATGTGCCTCGGTAGCGCAGTAGGCAGCGCGTCAGTCACATAATCAACTCTAAATTGAGTTATCTGAGGGTCGCGAGTTCGATCCTCACTCGGGGCAGTTCCTTTCTGTAATAGTTATTTCATGCGATAATACATTTTGCCGCATTAAAATTAAATTGATAAAAAGATAGTTAAAGTTAAATATGTCATTTTTTCGTTTTTCTATATGTCTCGGTAGCGCAGTAGGCATCGCGTCACTCTCAAAATTCAACTTTAAATTGAGTAATCTGAAGGTCGTGAGTTCGATCCTCAACCGGGGCAGTACCTTTTTGTTATAATTATTTCATGCGATAATACATTTTGCCGCATTAATATCAAATTGATAAAAAGATAGTTAAAGATAAATATTATACTTTTTCCCCATTCTAATGTGCCTCGGTAGCGCAGTAGGCAGCGCGTCAGTCTCATAATCAACTTTAAATTGAGTTATCTGAAGGTCGTGATTTCGATCCTCACTCGGGGCAGTACCTTTTAGTAATAGTCATTTCATGCGATAATTCTTTTTGCCGAATCAATATTAAATTAATGAAAAGATAGTTAAAGTTAAATATTATATTTTTTCGCACTCTTATATGCCTTGGTAGCGCAGTAGGCAGCGCGTCAGTCTCATAATCAACTTTAAATTGAGTTATCTGAAGGTCGTGATTTCGATCCTCACTCGGGGCAGTACCTTTTAGTAATAGTCATTTCATGCGATAATTCTTTTTTCCGAATCAATCTTAAATTAATGAAAAGATAGTTAAAGTTAAATATTACACTTTTTTCCAATCTAATGTGCCTCGGTAGCGCAGTAGGCAGCGCGTCAGTCTCATAATCAACTCTAGATTGAGTTATCTGAAGGTCGTGAGTTCGATCCTCACTCGGGGCAGTACCTTTTTGTAATAGTTATTTCATGCGATAATTCTTTTTGCCGAATCAATATTAAATTAATGAAAAGATAGTTAAAGTTAAATATTACCCTTTTTTCCAATCTAATGTGCCTCGGTAGCGCAGTAGGCAGCGCGTTAGTCTCTTAATCAACTCTAAATTGAGTTATCTGAAGGTCGTGAGTTCGATCCTCTTCCGGGGCAGTTACTTTTTTTAATAGTTATTTCATGCGATAATTCTTTTTGCCGAATCAATCTTAAATTAATGAAAAGATATTTAAAGTTAAATATTATACTTTTTCCCTTTCAAATGTGCCTCGGTAGCGCAGTAGGCAGCGCGTCAGTCTCATAATCAACTCTAGATTGAGTTATCTGAAGGTCGTGAGTTCGATCCTCACTCGGGGCAGTACCTTTTTGTAATAGTTATTTCATGCGATAATTCTTTTTGCCGAATCAATATTAATTTAATGAAAAGATAGTTAAAGTTAAATATTATATTTTTTCGCACTCTTATATGCCTCGGTAGCGCAGTAGGCAGCGCGTCAGTCTCATAATCAACTTTAAATTGAGTTATCTGAAGGTCATGATTTCGATCCTCACTCGGGGCAGTACCTTTTAGTAATAGTCATTTCATGCGATAATTCTTTTTGCCGAATCAATCTTAAATTAATGAAAAGATAGTTAAAGTTAAATATTACACTTTTTTCCATTCTAATGTGCCTCGGTAGCGCAGTAGGCAGCGCGTCAGTCTCATAATCAACTCTAAATTGAGTTATCTGAAGGTCGTGAAATCGATCCTCTTCCGGGGCAGTTCCTTTTTTTAATAGTTATTTCTTGCGATAATTCTTTTTGCCGAATCAATATTAAATTCATGAAAAGATAGTTAAAGTTAAATATCAGATTTTTTCACAAACTTACGTGCCTTGGTAGCGCAGTAGGCTGCGCGTCATTCTTATAATCAACTTAAAATTGAGTTATCTGAAGGTCGTGCGTTCGATCCTCACTGGGGGCAGTACTTTTTTGTAATAGTTATTTCATGCGATAATTCTCTTTGCCGAATCAATCTTAAATTAAGGAAAAGATAGTTAAAGTTAAATATTAGATTTTTTCGCACATTTATGTGCCTCGGTAGCGCAGTACGCAGCGCGTCAGTCTCATAATCAACTCTAAATTGAGTTATCTGAAGGTCGTCAGTTCGGTCCTCACCCGGGGCAGTTCCTTTTTTTAATAGTTATTTCATGCGATAATTCTTTTTGCCGAATCAATGTTAAATTCATGAAAAGATAGTTAAAGTTAAATATCAGATTTTTTCACAAACTTATGTGCCTCGGTAGCGTAGTCGGCAGCACGTCGGTCTCATATTCAGCTCATTAAATTGAGTTATCCGACGGTCGTGAGTTCGATCCTCAACCGGGGCAGTACCTTTTTGTTATAATTATTTCTTGCGATAATACATTTTGCCGCATTAATATCAAATTGATAAAAAGATAGTTAAAGATAAATATTATACTTTTTCCCCATTCTAATGTGCCTCGGTAGCGCAGTAGGCAGCGCGTCAGTCACATAATCAACTCTAAATTGAGTTATCTGAGGGTCGCGAGTTCGATCCTCACTCGGGGCAGTACCTTTCTGTAATAGTTATTTCATGCGATAGTACATTTTGCCGCATTAAAATTAAATTGATAAAAAGATAGTTAAAGTTAAATATGTCATTTTTTCGTTTTCCTATATGTCTCGGTAGCGCAGTAGGCATCGCGTCACTCTCAAAATTCAACTTTAAATTGAGTAATCTGAAGGTCGTGAGTTCGATCCTCAACCGGGGCAGTACCTTTTTGTTATAATTATTTCATGCGATAATACATTTTGCCGCATTAATATCAAATTGATAAAAAGATAGTTAAAGATAAATATTATACTTTTTCCCCATTCTAATGTGCCTCGGTAGCGCAGTAGGCAGCGCGTCAGTCTCATAATCAACTTTAAATTGAGTTATCTGAAGGTCGTGATTTCGATCCTCACTCGGGGCAGTACCTTTTAGTAATAGTCATTTCATGCGATAATTCTTTTTGCCGAATCAATCTTAAATTAATGAAAAGATAGTTAAAGTTAAATAGTACACTTTTTTCCAATCTAATGTGCCTCGGTAGCGCAGTAGGCAGCGCGTCAGTCTCATAATCAACTCTAGATTGAGTTATCTGAAGGTCGTGAGTTCGATCCTCACTCGGGGCAGTACCTTTTTGTAATAGTTATTTCATGCGATAATTCTTTTTGCCGAATCAATATTAAATTAATGAAAAGATAGTTAAAGTTAAATATTACACTTTTTTCCAATCTAATGTGCCTCGGTAGCGCAGTAGGCAGCGCGTTAGTCTCTTAATCAACTCTAAATTGAGTTATCTGAAGGTCGTGAGTTCGATCCTCTTCCGGGGCAGTTACTTTTTTTAATAGTTATTTCATGCGATAATTCTTTTTGCCGAATCAATCTTAAATTAATGAAAAGATATTTAAAGTTAAATATTATACTTTTTCCCATTCAAATGTGCCTCACTAGCGCAGTAGGCAGCGCGTCAGTCTCATAATCAACTCTAGATTGAGTTATCTGAAGGTCGTGAGTTCGATCCTCACTCGGGGCAGTACCTTTTTGTAATAGTTATTTCATGCGATAATTCTTTTTGCCGAATCAATATTAATTTAATGAAAAGATAGTTAAAGTTAAATATTATATTTTTTCGCACTCTTATATGCCTCGGTAGCGCAGTAGGCAGCGCGTCAGTCTCATAATCAACTTTAAATTGAGTTATCAGAAGGTCATGATTTCGATCCTCACTCGGGGCAGTACCTTTTAGTAATAGTCATTTCATGCGATAATTCTTTTTGCCGAATCAATCTTAAATTAATGAAAAGATAGTTAAAGTTAAATATTACACTTTTTTCCAATCTAATGTGCCTCGGTAGCGCAGTAGGCAGCGCGTCAGTCTCATAATCAACTCTAAATTGAGTTATCTGAAGGTCGTGAAATCGATCCTCTTCCGGGGCAGTTCCTTTTTTTAATAGTTATTTCTTGCGATAATTCTTTTTGCCGAATCAATATTAAATTCATGAAAAGATAGTTAAAGTTAAATATCAGATTTTTTCACAAACTTACGTGCCTTGGTAGCGCAGTAGGCTGCGCGTCATTCTTATAATCAACTTAAAATTGAGTTATCTGAAGGTCGTGCGTTCGATCCTCACTGGGGGCAGTACTTTTTTGTAATAGTTATTTCATGCGATAATTCTCTTTGCCGAATCAATCTTAAATTAAGGAAAAGATAGTTAAAGTTAAATATTAGATTTTTTCGCACATTTATGTGCCTCGGTAGCGCAGTAGGCAGCGCGTCAGTCTCATAATCAACTCTAAATTGAGTTATCTGAAGGTCGCCAGTTCGATCCTCACCCGGGGCAGTTCCTTTTTTTAATAGTTATTTCATGCGATAATTCTTTTTGCCGAATCAATGTTAAATTCATGAAAAGATAGTTAAAGTTAAATATCAGATTTTTTCACAAACTTATGTGCCTCGGTAGCGTAGTCGGCAGCACGTCGGTCTCATATTCAGCTCATTAAATTGAGTTATCCGACGGTCGTGAGTTCGATCCTCAACCGGGGCAGTACCTTTTTGTTATAATTATTTCATGCGATAATACATTTTGCCGCATTAATATCAAATTGATAAAAAGATAGTTAAAGATAAATATTATACTTTTTCCCCATTCTAATGTGCCTCGGTAGCGCAGTAGGCAGCGCGTCAGTCACATAATCAACTCTAAATTGAGTTATCTGAAGGTCGTGATTTCGATCCTTACTCGGGGCAGTACCTTTTTGTAATAGTTATTTCATGCGATAATACATTTTGCCGCATTAATATTAAATTGATAAAAAGATAGTTAAAGTTAAATATTTCATTTTTTCGTTTTCCTATATGTCTCGGTAGCGCAGTGGGCATCGCGTCACTCTCAAAATTCAACTTTAAATTGAGTAATCTGAAGGTCGTGATTTCGAACCTCACTGGGGGCAGTACTTTTTTGTACTAGTTATTTCATGCGATAATTCTCTTTGCCGTATCAATCTTAAATTAATGAAAATATAGCTAAAGTTAAATATTATACTTTTTCCCATTCGAATATGCCTCGGTAGCGCAGTAGGCAGCGCGTCAGTCTCATAATCAACTTTAAATTGAGTTATCTGAAGGTCGTGATTTCGATCCTCACTCGGGGCAGTACCTTTTAGTAATAGTCATTTCATGCGATAATTCTTTTTGCCGAATCAATATTAAATTATTGAAAAGATAGTTAAAGTTAAATATTATATTTTTTCGCACTCTTATATGCCTCGGTAGCGCAGTAGGCAGCGCGTCAGTCTCATAATCAACTTTAAATTGAGTTATCTGAAGGTCGTGATTTCGATCCTCTCTCGGGGCAGTACCTTTTAGTAATAGTCATTTCATGCGATAATTCTTTTTGCCGAATCAATCTTAAATTAATGAAAAGATAGTTAAAGTTAAATATTACACTTTTTTCCAATCTAATGTGCCTCGGTAGCGCAGTAGGCAGCGCGTCAGTCTCATAATCAACTCTAGATTGAGTTATCTGAAGGTCGTGAGTTCGATCCTCACTCGGGGCAGTACCTTTTTGTAATAGTTATTTCATGCGATAATTCTTTTTGCCGAATCAATATTAAATTAATGAAAAGATAGTTAAAGTTAAATATTACACTTTTTTCCAATCTAATGTGCCTCGGTAGCGCAGTAGGCAGCGCGTCAGTCTCATAATCAACTCTAAATTGAGTTATCTGAAGGTCGTGAGTTCGATCCTCTTCCGGGGCAGTTACTTTTTTTAATAGTTATTTCATGCGATAATTCTTTTTGCCGAATCAATCTTAAATTAATGAAAAGATAGTTAAAGTTAAATATTATATTTTTTCGCACTCTTATATGCCTCGGTAGCGCAGTAGGCAGCGCGTCAGTCTCATAATCAACTTTAAATTGAGTTATCTGAAGGTCATGATTTCGATCCTCACTCGGGGCAGTACCTTTTAGTAATAGTCATTTCATGCGATAATTCTTTTTGCCGAATCAATCTTAAATTAATGAAAAGATAGTTAAAGTTAAATATTACACTTTTTTCCAATCTAATGTGCCTCGGTAGCGCAGTAGGCTGCGCGTCAGTCTCATAATCAACTCTAAATTGAGTTATCTGAAGGTCGTGAAATCGATCCTCTTCCGGGGCAGTTCCTTTTTTTAATAGTTATTTCTTGCGATAATTCTTTTTGCCGAATCAATATTAAATTCATGAAAAGATAGTTAAAGTTAAATATCAGATTTTTTCCAATCTAATGTGCCTCGGTAGCGCAGTAGGCAGCGCGTCAGTCTCATAATCAACTCTAAATTGAGTTATCTGAAGGTCGTGAAATCGATCCTCTTCCGGGGCAGTTCCTTTTTTTAATAGTTATTTCTTGCGATAATTCTTTTTGCCGAATCAATATTAAATTCATGAAAAGATAGTTAAAGTTAAATATTAGATTTTTTCGCACTTTTATGTGCCTCGGTAGCGCAGTAGGCAGCGCGTCAGTCTCATAATCAACTTTAAATTGAGTTATCTGAAGGTCGTGATTTCGATCCTCACTCGGGGCAGTACCTTTTAGTAATAGTCATTTCATGCGATAATTCTTTTTGCCGAATCAATATTAAATTAATGAAAAGATAGTTAAAGTTAAATATTATATTTTTTCGCACTCTTATATGCCTCGGTAGCGCAGTAGGCAGCGCGTCAGTCTCATAATCAACTTTAAATTGAGTTATCTGAAGGTCGTGATTTCGATCCTCTCTCGGGGCAGTACCTTTTAGTAATAGTCATTTCATGCGATAATTCTTTTTGCCGAATCAATCTTAAATTAATGAAAAGATAGTTAAAGTTAAATATTACACTTTTTTCCAATCTAATGTGCCTCGGTAGCGCAGTAGGCAGCGCGTCAGTCTCATAATCAACTCTAGATTGAGTTATCTGAAGGTCGTGAGTTCGATCCTCACTCGGGGCAGTACCTTTTTGTAATAGTTATTTCATGCGATAATTCTTTTTGCCGAATCAATATTAAATTAATGAAAAGATAGTTAAAGTTAAATATTACACTTTTTTCCAATCTAATGTGCCTCGGTAGCGCAGTAGGCAGCGCGTCAGTCTCATAATCAACTCTAAATTGAGTTATCTGAAGGTCGTGAGTTCGATCCTCTTCCGGGGCAGTTACTTTTTTTAATAGTTATTTCATGCGATAATTCTTTTTGCCGAATCAATCTTAAATTAATGAAAAGATAGTTAAAGTTAAATATTATATTTTTTCGCACTCTTATATGCCTCGGTAGCGCAGTAGGCAGCGCGTCAGTCTCATAATCAACTTTAAATTGAGTTATCTGAAGGTCATGATTTCGATCCTCACTCGGGGCAGTACCTTTTAGTAATAGTCATTTCATGCGATAATTCTTTTTGCCGAATCAATCTTAAATTAATGAAAAGATAGTTAAAGTTAAATATTACACTTTTTTCCAATCTAATGTGCCTCGGTAGCGCAGTAGGCTGCGCGTCAGTCTCATAATCAACTCTAAATTGAGTTATCTGAAGGTCGTGAAATCGATCCTCTTCCGGGGCAGTTCCTTTTTTTAATAGTTATTTCTTGCGATAATTCTTTTTGCCGAATCAATATTAAATTCATGAAAAGATAGTTAAAGTTAAATATCAGATTTTTTCCAATCTAATGTGCCTCGGTAGCGCAGTAGGCAGCGCGTCAGTCTCATAATCAACTCTAAATTGAGTTATCTGAAGGTCGTGAAATCGATCCTCTTCCGGGGCAGTTCCTTTTTTTAATAGTTATTTCTTGCGATAATTCTTTTTGCCGAATCAATATTAAATTCATGAAAAGATAGTTAAAGTTAAATATTAGATTTTTTCGCACTTTTATGTGCCTCGGTAGCGCAGTAGGCAGCGCGTCAGTCTCATAATCAACTCTAAATTGAGTTATCTGAAGGTCGTCAGTTCGATCCTCACCCGGGGCAGTTCCTTTTTTTAATAGTTATTTCATGCGATAATTCTTTTTGCCGAATCAATGTTAAATTCATGAAAAGATAGTTAAAGTTAAATATCAGATTTTTTCACAAACTTATGTGCCTCGGTAGCGTAGTCGGCAGCACGTCGGTCTCATATTCAGCTCATTAAATTGAGTTATCCGACGGTCGTGAGTTCGATCCTCAACCGGGGCAGTACCTTTTTGTTATAATTATTTCATGCGATAATACATTTTGCCGCATTAATATCAAATTGATAAAAAGATAGTTAAAGATAAATATTATACTTTTTCCCCATTCTAATGTGCCTCGGTAGCGCAGTAGGCAGCGCGTCAGTCACATAATCAACTCTAAATTGAGTTATCTGAAGGTCGTGATTTCGATCCTTACTCGGGGCAGTACCTTTTTGTAATAGTTATTTCATGCGATAATACATTTTGCCGCATTAATATTAAATTGATAAAAAGATAGTTAAAGTTAAATATTTCATTTTTTCGTTTTCCTATATGTCTCGGTAGCGCAGTGGGCATCGCGTCACTCTCAAAATTCAACTTTAAATTGAGTAATCTGAAGGTCGTGATTTCGAACCTCACTGGGGGCAGTACTTTTTTGTACTAGTTATTTCATGCGATAATTCTCTTTGCCGTATCAATCTTAAATTAATGAAAATATAGCTAAAGTTAAATATTATACTTTTTCCCATTCGAATATGCCTCGGTAGCGCAGTAGGCAGCGCGTCAGTCTCATAATCAACTTTAAATTGAGTTATCTGAAGGTCGTGATTTCGATCCTCACTCGGGGCAGTACCTTTTAGTAATAGTCATTTCATGCGATAATTCTTTTTGCCGAATCAATATTAAATTAATGAAAAGATAGTTAAAGTTAAATATTATATTTTTTCGCACTCTTATATGCCTCGGTAGCGCAGTAGGCAGCGCGTCAGTCTCATAATCAACTTTAAATTGAGTTATCTGAAGGTCGTGATTTCGATCCTCTCTCGGGGCAGTACCTTTTAGTAATAGTCATTTCATGCGATAATTCTTTTTGCCGAATCAATCTTAAATTAATGAAAAGATAGTTAAAGTTAAATATTACACTTTTTTCCAATCTAATGTGCCTCGGTAGCGCAGTAGGCAGCGCGTCAGTCTCATAATCAACTCTAGATTGAGTTATCTGAAGGTCGTGAGTTCGATCCTCACTCGGGGCAGTACCTTTTTGTAATAGTTATTTCATGCGATAATTCTTTTTGCCGAATCAATATTAAATTAATGAAAAGATAGTTAAAGTTAAATATTACACTTTTTTCCAATCTAATGTGCCTCGGTAGCGCAGTAGGCAGCGCGTCAGTCTCATAATCAACTCTAAATTGAGTTATCTGAAGGTCGTGAGTTCGATCCTCTTCCGGGGCAGTTACTTTTTTTAATAGTTATTTCATGCGATAATTCTTTTTGCCGAATCAATCTTAAATTAATGAAAAGATAGTTAAAGTTAAATATTATATTTTTTCGCACTCTTATATGCCTCGGTAGCGCAGTAGGCAGCGCGTCAGTCTCATAATCAACTTTAAATTGAGTTATCTGAAGGTCATGATTTCGATCCTCACTCGGGGCAGTACCTTTTAGTAATAGTCATTTCATGCGATAATTCTTTTTGCCGAATCAATCTTAAATTAATGAAAAGATAGTTAAAGTTAAATATTACACTTTTTTCCAATCTAATGTGCCTCGGTAGCGCAGTAGGCTGCGCGTCAGTCTCATAATCAACTCTAAATTGAGTTATCTGAAGGTCGTGAAATCGATCCTCTTCCGGGGCAGTTCCTTTTTTTAATAGTTATTTCTTGCGATAATTCTTTTTGCCGAATCAATATTAAATTCATGAAAAGATAGTTAAAGTTAAATATCAGATTTTTTCCAATCTAATGTGCCTCGGTAGCGCAGTAGGCAGCGCGTCAGTCTCATAATCAACTCTAAATTGAGTTATCTGAAGGTCGTGAAATCGATCCTCTTCCGGGGCAGTTCCTTTTTTTAATAGTTATTTCTTGCGATAATTCTTTTTGCCGAATCAATATTAAATTCATGAAAAGATAGTTAAAGTTAAATATTAGATTTTTTCGCACTTTTATGTGCCTCGGTAGCGCAGTAGGCAGCGCGTCAGTCTCATAATCAACTTTAAATTGAGTTATCTGAAGGTCGTGATTTCGATCCTCACTCGGGGCAGTACCTTTTAGTAATAGTCATTTCATGCGATAATTCTTTTTGCCGAATCAATATTAAATTAATGAAAAGATAGTTAAAGTTAAATATTATATTTTTTCGCACTCTTATATGCCTCGGTAGCGCAGTAGGCAGCGCGTCAGTCTCATAATCAACTTTAAATTGAGTTATCTGAAGGTCGTGATTTCGATCCTCTCTCGGGGCAGTACCTTTTAGTAATAGTCATTTCATGCGATAATTCTTTTTGCCGAATCAATCTTAAATTAATGAAAAGATAGTTAAAGTTAAATATTACACTTTTTTCCAATCTAATGTGCCTCGGTAGCGCAGTAGGCAGCGCGTCAGTCTCATAATCAACTCTAGATTGAGTTATCTGAAGGTCGTGAGTTCGATCCTCACTCGGGGCAGTACCTTTTTGTAATAGTTATTTCATGCGATAATTCTTTTTGCCGAATCAATATTAAATTAATGAAAAGATAGTTAAAGTTAAATATTACACTTTTTTCCAATCTAATGTGCCTCGGTAGCGCAGTAGGCAGCGCGTCAGTCTCATAATCAACTCTAAATTGAGTTATCTGAAGGTCGTGAGTTCGATCCTCTTCCGGGGCAGTTACTTTTTTTAATAGTTATTTCATGCGATAATTCTTTTTGCCGAATCAATCTTAAATTAATGAAAAGATAGTTAAAGTTAAATATTATATTTTTTCGCACTCTTATATGCCTCGGTAGCGCAGTAGGCAGCGCGTCAGTCTCATAATCAACTTTAAATTGAGTTATCTGAAGGTCATGATTTCGATCCTCACTCGGGGCAGTACCTTTTAGTAATAGTCATTTCATGCGATAATTCTTTTTGCCGAATCAATCTTAAATTAATGAAAAGATAGTTAAAGTTAAATATTACACTTTTTTCCAATCTAATGTGCCTCGGTAGCGCAGTAGGCTGCGCGTCAGTCTCATAATCAACTCTAAATTGAGTTATCTGAAGGTCGTGAAATCGATCCTCTTCCGGGGCAGTTCCTTTTTTTAATAGTTATTTCTTGCGATAATTCTTTTTGCCGAATCAATATTAAATTCATGAAAAGATAGTTAAAGTTAAATATCAGATTTTTTCCAATCTAATGTGCCTCGGTAGCGCAGTAGGCAGCGCGTCAGTCTCATAATCAACTCTAAATTGAGTTATCTGAAGGTCGTGAAATCGATCCTCTTCCGGGGCAGTTCCTTTTTTTAATAGTTATTTCTTGCGATAATTCTTTTTGCCGAATCAATATTAAATTCATGAAAAGATAGTTAAAGTTAAATATTAGATTTTTTCGCACTTTTATGTGCCTCGGTAGCGCAGTAGGCAGCGCGTCAGTCTCATAATCAACTCTAAATTGAGTTATCTGAAGGTCGTCAGTTCGATCCTCACCCGGGGCAGTTCCTTTTTTTAATAGTTATTTCATGCGATAATTCTTTTTGCCGAATCAATGTTAAATTCATGAAAAGATAGTTAAAGTTAAATATCAGATTTTTTCACAAACTTATGTGCCTCGGTAGCGTAGTCGGCAGCACGTCGGTCTCATATTCAGCTCATTAAATTGAGTTATCCGACGGTCGTGAGTTCGATCCTCAACCGGGGCAGTACCTTTTTGTTATAATTATTTCATGCGATAATACATTTTGCCGCATTAATATCAAATTGATAAAAAGATAGTTAAAGATAAATATTATACTTTTTCCCCATTCTAATGTGCCTCGGTAGCGCAGTAGGCAGCGCGTCAGTCACATAATCAACTCTAAATTGAGTTATCTGAAGGTCGTGATTTCGATCCCTACTCGGGGCAGTACCTTTTTGTAATAGTTATTTCATGCGATAATACATTTTGCCGCATTAATATTAAATTGATAAAAAGATAGTTAAAGTTAAATATTTCATTTTTTCGTTTTCCTATATGTCTCGGTAGCGCAGTAGGCATCGCGTCACTCTCAAAATTCAACTTTAAATTGAGTAATCTGAAGGTCGTGAGTTCGAACCTCACTGGGGGCAGTACTTTTTTGTACTAGTTATTTCATGCGATAATTCTCTTTGCCGTATCAATCTTAAATTAATGAAAATATAGCTAAAGTTAAATATTATACTTTTTCCCATTCGAATATGCCTCGGTAGCGCAGTAGGCAGCGCGTCAGTCTCATAATCAACTTTAAATTGAGTTATCTGAAGGTCGTGATTTCGATCCTCACTCGGGGCAGTACCTTTTAGTAATAGTCATTTCATGCGATAATTCTTTTTGCCGAATCAATATTAAATTAATGAAAAGATAGTTAAAGTTAAATATTATATTTTTTCGCACTCTTATATACCTCGGTAGCGCAGTAGGCAGCGCGTCAGTCTCATAATCAACTTTAAATTGAGTTATCTGAAGGTCGTGATTTCGATCCTCTCTCGGGGCAGTACCTTTTAGTAATAGTCATTTCATGCGATAATTCTTTTTGCCGAATCAATCTTAAATTAATGAAAAGATAGTTAAAGTTAAATATTACACTTTTTTCCAATCTAATGTGCCTCGGTAGCGCAGTAGGCAGCGCGTCAGTCTCATAATCAACTCTAGATTGAGTTATCTGAAGGTCGTGAGTTCGATCCTCACTCGGGGCAGTACCTTTTTGTAATAGTTATTTCATGCGATAATTCTTTTTGCCGAATCAATATTAAATTAATGAAAAGATAGTTAAAGTTAAATATTACACTTTTTTCCAATCTAATGTGCCTCGGTAGCGCAGTAGGCAGCGCGTCAGTCTCATAATCAACTCTAAATTGAGTTATCTGAAGGTCGTGAGTTCGATCCTCTTCCGGGGCAGTTACTTTTTTTAATAGTTATTTCATGCGATAATTCTTTTTGCCGAATCAATCTTAAATTAATGAAAAGATAGTTAAAGTTAAATATTATACTTTTCCCCAATCAAATGTGCCTCGGTAGCGCAGTAGGCAGCGCGTCAGTCTCATAATCAACTCTAGATTGAGTTATCTGAAGGTCGTGAGTTCGATCCTCACTCGGGGCAGTACCTTTTTGTAATAGTTATTTCATGCGATAATTCTTTTTGCCGAATCAATATTAATTTAATGAAAAGATAGTTAAAGTTAAATATTATATTTTTTCGCACTCTTATATGCCTCGGTAGCGCAGTAGGCAGCGCGTCAGTCTCATAATCAACTTTAAATTGAGTTATCTGAAGGTCATGATTTCGATCCTCACTCGGGGCAGTACCTTTTAGTAATAGTCATTTCATGCGATAATTCTTTTTGCCGAATCAATCTTAAATTAATGAAAAGATAGTTAAAGTTAAATATTACACTTTTTTCCAATCTAATGTGCCTCGGTAGCGCAGTAGGCAGCGCGTCAGTCTCATAATCAACTCTGAATTGAGTTATCTGAAGGTCGTGAAATCGATCCTCTTCCGGGGCAGTTCCTTTTTTTAATAGTTATTTCTTGCGATAATTCTTTTTGCCGAATCAATATTAAATTCATGAAAAGATAGTTAAAGTTAAATATCAGATTTTTTCACAAACTTACGTGCCTTGGTAGCGCAGTAGGCTGCGCGTAATTCTTATAATCAACTTAAAATTGAGTTATCTGAAGGTCGTGCGTTCGATCCTCACTGGGGGCAGTACTTTTTTGTAATAGTTATTTCATGCGATAATTCTCTTTGCCGAATCAATCTTAAATTAAGGAAAAGATAGTTAAAGTTAAATATTAGATTTTTTCGCCCTTTTATGTGCCTCGGTAGCGCAGTAGGCAGCGCGTCAGTCTCATAATCAACTCTAAATTGAGTTATCTGAAGGTCTTCAGTTCGATCCTCACCCGGGGCAGTTCCTTTTTTTAATAGTTATTTCATGCGATAATTCTTTTTGTCGAATCAATGTTAAATTCATGAAAAGATAGTTAAAGTTAAATATCAGATTTTTCACAAACTTATGTGCCTCGGTAGCGTAGTCGGCAGCACGTCGGTCTCATATTCAGCTCATTAAATTGAGTTTTCCGACGGTCGTGAGTTCGATCCTCAACCGGGGCAGTACCTTTTTGTTATAATTATTTCATGCGATAATACATTTTGCCGCATTAATATCAAATTGATAAAAAGATAGTTAAAGATAAATATTATACTTTTTCCCCATTCTAATGTGCCTCGGTAGCGCAGTAGGCAGCGCGTCAGTCACATAATCAACTCTAAATTGAGTTATCTGAAGGTCGTGAGTTCGATCCTTACTCGGGGCAGTACCTTTTTGTAATAGTTATTTCATGCGATAACCCATTTTGCCGCATTAATATTAAATTGATAAAAAGATAGTTAAAGTTAAATATTTCATTTTTTCGTTTTCCTATATGTCTCGGTAGCGCAGTAGGCATCGCGTCACTCTCAAAATTCAACTTTAAATTGAGTTATCTGAAGGTCGTGAGTTCGAACCTCACTGGGGGCAGTACTTTTTTGTACTAGTTATTTCATGCGATAATTCTCTTTGCCGTATTAATCTTAAATTAATGAAAATATAGCTAAAGTTAAATATTATACTTTTTCCCATTCGAATATGCCTCGGTAGCGCAGTAGGCAGCGCGTCAGTCTCATAATCAACTTTAAATTGAGTTATCTGAAGGTCGTGATTTCGATCCTCACTCGGGGCAGTACCTTTTAGTAATAGTCATTTCATGCGATAATTCTTTTTGCCGAATCAATATTAAATTAATGAAAAGATAGTTAAAGTTAAATATTATATTTTTTCGCACTCTTATATGCCTCGGTAGCGCAGTAGGCAGCGCGTCAGTCTCATAATCAACTTTAAATTGAGTTATCTGAAGGTCGTGATTTCGATCCTCACTCGGGGCAGTACCTTTTAGTAATAGTCATTTCATGCGATAATTCTTTTTGCCGAATCAATCTTAAATTAATGAAAAGATAGTTAAAGTTAAATATTACACTTTTTTCCAATATAATGTGCCTCAGTAGCGCAGTAGGCAGCGCGTCAGTCTCATAATCAACTCTAGATTGAGTTATCTGAAGGTCGTGAGTTCGATCCTCACTCGGGGCAGTACCTTATTGTAATAGTTATTTCATGCGATAATTCTTTTTGCCGAATCAATATTAAATTAATGAAAAGATAGTTAAAGTTAAATATTACACTTTTTTCCAATCTAATGTGCCTCGGTAGCGCAGTAGGCAGCGCGTCAGTCTCATAATCAACTCTAAATTGAGTTATCTGAAGGTCGTGAGTTCGATCTTCTTCCGGGGCAGTTACTTTTTTTAATAGTTATTTCATGCGATAATTCTTTTTGCCGAATCAATCTTAAATTAATGAAAAGATAGTTAAAGTTAAATATTATACTTTTTCCCATTCGAATGTGCCTCGGTAGCGCAGTTGGCAGCGCGTCAGTCTCATAATAAACTCTAGATTGAGTTATCTGAAGGTCGTGAGTTCGATCCTCACTCTGGGCAGTACCTTTTTGTAATAGTTATTTCGTGCGATAATTCTTTTTGCCGAATCAATATTAATTTAATGAAAAGATAGTTAAAGTTAAATATTATATTTTTTCGCACTCTTATATGCCTCGGTAGCGCTGTAGGCAGCGCGTCAGTCTCATAATCAACTTTAAATTGAGTTATCTGAAGGTCATGATTTCGATCCTCACTCGGGGCAGTACCTTTTAGTAATAGTCATTTCATGCGATAATTCTTTTTGCCGAATCAATCTTAAATTAATGAAAAGATAGTTAAAGTTAAATATTACACTTTTTTCCAATCTAATGTGCCTCGGTAGCGCAGTAGGCAGCGCGTCAGTCTCATAATCAACTCTAAATTGAGTTATCTGAAGGTCGTGAGTTCGATCCTCTTCCGGGGCAGTTCCTTTTTTTAATAGTTATTTCTTGCGATAATTCTTTTTGCCGAATCAATATTAAATTAATGAAAAGATAGTTATGTTAAATATTATATTTTTTCGCACTCTTATGTGCCTCGGTAGCGCAGTAGGCAGCGCGTCAGTCTCATAATCAACTCTAAATTGAGTTATCTGAAGGTCGTGAGTTCGATCCTCGCTGGGGGCAGTACTTTTTTGTTATAGTTATTTCATGCGATAATTCTCTTTGCCGTATCAATCTTAAATTAATGAAAAGATAGCTAAAGTTAAATATTATACTTTTTCCCATTCTAATGTGCCTCAGTAGCGCAGTAGGCAGCGCGTCAGTCTCATAATCAACTCTAAATTGAGTTATCTGAAGGTCGTGAGTTCGATCCTCACTCGGGGCAGTACCTTTTTGTAATAGTTATTTCATGCGAAAATTCTTTTTGCCATATCACTATTAAATTAATGAAATGATAGTTAAAGTTAAATATTATTTTTTTTCTCGCACTCTTATGTGCCTCGGTAGCGCAGTAGGCAGCGCGTCAGTCTCATAATCAACTCTAAATTGAGTTATCTGAAGGTCGTGAGTTCGATCCTCACTCGGGGCAGTACCTTTTTGTAATAGTTATTTCATGCGAAAATTCTTTTTGCCATATCAATATTAAATTAATGAAATGATAGTTAAAGTTAAATATTATTTTTTTTCTCGCACTCTTATGTGCCTCGGTAGCGCAGTAGGCAGCGCGTCAGTCTCATAATCAACTCTAAATTGAGTTATCTGAAGGTCGTGAGTTCGATCCTCACTTGGGGCAGTACCTTTTTGTAATAGTTATTTCATGCGATAATTCTTTTTGCCGAATCAATCTTGAATTAATGAAAATATAGTTAAAGTTAAATATTACACTTTTTCCCATTCTAATGTGCCTCGGTAGCGCAGTAGGCAGCGCGTCAGTCTCATAATCAACTCTAAATTGAGTTATCAGAAGGTCGTGAGTTCGATCCTCACTCGGGGCAGTACATTTTTGTAATAGTTATTTCATGCGATAATTCTTTTTGCCGAATCAATCTAAAATTAATGAAAAGATAGTTAAAGTTAAATATAGTATTTTTTCGCAAACTTATGTGCCTCGGTAGCGTAGTCGGTAGCACGTCGGTCTCATATTCAGCTCATTAAATTGAGTTATCCGACGGTCGTGAGTTCGATCCTCAACCGGGGCAGTACTTTTTTGTTATAATTATTTCATGCGATAATACATTTTGCCGCATTAATATCAAACTGATAAAAAGATAGTTAAAGATAAATATTTCATTTTTTCGTATTCTTATATATCTCATTAGCCCAGTAGGCATCGCGTCACCCTCAAAATTCAACTTTAAATTGAGTTATCTGAAGGTCGTGAGTTCGATCCTCACTGGGGGCAGTACTTTTTTGTAATAGTTATTTCATGCGATAATTCTCTTTGCCGTATCAATCTTAAATTAATGAAAAGATAGTTAAAGTTATATATTACACTTTTTCCCATTCTAATGTGCCTCGGTAGCGCAGTAGGCAGTGCGTCAGTCTCATAATCAACTCTAAATTGAGTTATCTGAAGGTCGTGAGTTCGATCCTCACCCGGGGCAGTACCTTTTTCCAGTCGTTATTTCATGAAATTATACATTTTGCCAAATATATTTTAAATTAAGGAAAAGATAGTTAAAGTTAAATATAGTATTTTTTCGCACTCTTATGTGCCTCGGAAGCGCAGTAGGCAGCGCGTCAGTCTCATAATCAATATTAAATTGAGTTATCTGAAGGTCGTGAGTTCGATCCTCATTCGGAGCAGTTTCTTTTTGTAATAGTTATTTCATGCGATAATACATTTTGCCGAATCAACATTAAATTCATGAAAAGATAGTAAAAGTTAAATATAAGATTTTTTCGCATTCTTATATGCATGGGTAATGCAGTAGGAAGTCCGCGAGTCTTATCAGCTCTAAATTGATTTATCTGAAGGTCGTGAGTTCGATCCTCTCCCAGGGCAGTACTTTTTTCCAGTCGTTATTTCATGAAATTATACATTTTGCCAAATATCTTTTAAATTAAGGAAAAGATAGTTAAAGTTAAATATAGTATTTTTTCGCACTCTTATGTGCCTCGGAAGCGCAGTAGGCAGCGCGTCGGTCTCATAATCAATATTAAATTGAGTTATCTGAAGGTCGTGAGTTCGATCCTCATTCGGAGCAGTACCTTTTTGTAATAGTTATTTCATGCGATAATTCTTTTTGCCGAATCAATGTTAAATTCATGAAAAGATAGTTAAAGTTAAATATCAGATTTTTTCACAAACTTATGTGCCTCGGTAGCGTAGTCGGCAGCACGTCGGTCTCATATTCAGCTCATTAAATTGAGTTATCCGACGGTCGTGAGTTCGATCCTCAACCGGGGCAGTACCTTTTTGTTATAATTATTTCATGCGATAATACATTTTGCCGCATTAATATCAAATTGATAAAAAGATAGTTAAAGATAAATATTATACTTTTTTCCCATTCTAATGTGCCTTGGTAGCGCAGTAGGCAGCGCGTCAGTCACATAATCAACTCTAAATTGAGTTATCTGCAGGTCGTGAGTTCGATCCTTACTCGGGGCAGTACCTTTTTGTAATAGTTATTTCATGCGATAATTCTTTTTGCCGAATCAATATTAAATTAATGAAAAGATAGTTATGTTAAATATTATATTTTTTCGCACTCTTATGTGCCTCGGTAGCGCAGTAGGCAGCGCGTCAGTCTCATAATCAACTCTAAATTGAGTTATCTGAAGGTCGTGAGTTCGATCCTCGCTGGGGGCAGTACTTTTTTGTTATAGTTATTTCATGCGATAATTCTCTTTGCCGTATCAATCTTAAATTAATGAAAAGATAGCTAAAGTTAAATATTATACTTTTTCCCATTCTAATGTGCCTCAGTAGCGCAGTAGGCAGCGCGTCAGTCTCATAATCAACTCTAGATTGAGTTATCTGAAGGTCGTGAGTTCGATCCTCACTCGGGGCAGTACCTTTTTGTAATAGTTATTTCATGCGATAATTCTTTTTGCCGAATCAATATTAATTTAATGAAAAGATAGTTAAAGTTAAATATTATATTTTTTCGCACTCTTATATGCCTCGGTAGCGCAGTAGGCAGCGCGTCAGTCTCATAATCAACTTTAAATTGAGTTATCTGAAGGTCATGATTTCGATCCTCACTCGGGGCAGTACCTTTTAAAAATAGTCATTTTATGCGATAATTCTTTTTGCCGAATCAATCTTAAATTAATGAAAAGATAGTTAAAGTTAAATATTACACTTTTTTCCAATCTAATGTGCCTCGGTAGCGCAGTAGGCAGCGCGTCAGTCTCATAATCAACTCTGAATTGAGTTATCTGAAGGTCGTGTAATCGATCCTCTTCCGGGGCAGTTCCTTTTTTTAATAGTTATTTCTTGCGATAATTCTTTTTGCCGAATCAATATTAAATTCATGAAAAGATAGTTAAAGTTAAATATCAGATTTTTTCACAAACTTACGTGCCTTGGTAGCGCAGTAGGCTGCGCGTAATTCTTATAATCAACTTAAAATTGAGTTATCTGAAGGTCGTGCGTTCGATCCTCACTGGGGGCAGTACTTTTTTGTAATAGTTATTTCATGCGATAATTCTCTTTGCCGAATCAATCTTAAATTAAGGAAAAGATAGTTAAAGTTAAATATTAGATTTTTTCGCACTTTCATGTGCCTCGGTAGCGCAGTAGGCAGCGCGTCAGTCTCATAATCAACTCTAAATTGAGTTATCTGAAGGTCTTCAGTTCGATCCTCACCCGGGGCAGTTCCTTTTTTTAATAGTTATTTCATGCGATAATTCTTTTTGCCGAATCAATGTTAAATTCATGAAAAGATAGTTAAAGTTAAATATCAGATTTTTTCACAAACTTATGTGCCTCGGTAGCGTAGTCGGCAGCACGTCGGTCTCATATTCAGCTCATTAAATTGAGTTTTCCGACGGTCGTGAGTTCGATCCTCAACCGGGGCAGTACCTTTTTGTTATAATTATTTCATGCGATAATACATTTTGCCGCATTAATATCAAATTGATAAAAAGATAGTTAAAGATAAATATTATACTTTTTCCCCATTCTAATGTGCCTCGGTAGCGCAGTAGGCAGCGCGTCAGTCACATAATCAACTCTAAATTGAGTTATCTGAAGGTCATGAGTTCGATCCTTACTCGGGGCAGTACCTTTTTGTAATAGTTATTTCATGCGATAATACATTTTGCCGCATTAATATTAAATTGATAAAAAGATAGTTAAAGTTAAATATTTCATTTTTTCGTTTTCCTATATGTCACGGTAGCGCAGTAGGCATCGCGTCACTCTCAAAATTCAACTTTAAATTGAGTTATCTGAAGGTCGAGAGTTCGAACCTCACTGGGGGCAGTACTTTTTTGTACTAGTTATTTCATGCGATAATTCTCTTTGCCGTATCAATCTTAAATTAATGAAAATATAGCTAAAGTTAAATATTATACTTTTTCCCATTCGAATATGCCTCGGTAGCGCAGTAGGCAGCGCGTCAGTCTCATAATCAACTTTAAATTGAGTTATCTGAAGGTCGAGATTTCGATCCTCACTCGGGGCAGTACCTTTTAGTAATAGTCATTTCATGCGATAATTTTTTTTGCCGAATCAATATTAAATTAATGAAAAGATAGTTAAAGTTAAATATTATATTTTTTCGCACTCTTATATGCCTCGGTAGCGCAGTAGGCAGCGCGTCAGTCTCATAATCAACTTTAAATTGAGTTATCTGAAGGTCGTGATTTCGATCCTCACTCGGGGCAGTACCTTATAGTAATAGTCATTTCATGCGATAATTCTTTTTGCCGAATCAATCTTAAATTAATGAAAAGATAGTTAAAGTTAAATATTACACTTTTTTCCAATATAATGTGCCTCAGTAGCGCAGTAGGCAGCGCGTCAGTCTCATAATCAACTCTAGATTGAGTTATCTGAAGGTCGTGAGTTCGATCCTCACTCGTGGCAGTACCTTTTTGTAATAGTTATTTCATGCGATAATTCTTTTTGCCGAATCAATATTAAATTAATGAAAAGATAGTTAAAGTTAAATATTACACTTTTTTCCAATCTAATGTGCCTCGGTAGCGCAGTAGGCAGCGCGTCAGTCTCATAATCAACTCTAAATTGAGTTATCTGAAGGTCGTGAGTTCGATCTTCTTCCGGGGCAGTTACTTTTTTTAATAGTTATTTCATGCGATAATTCTTTTTGCCGAATCAATCTTAAATTAATCAAAAGATAGTTAAAGTTAAATATTATACTTTTTCCCATTCGAATGTGCCTCGGTAGCGCAGTTGGCAGCGCATCAGTCTCATAATCAACTCTAGATTGAGTTATCTGAAGGTCGTGAGTTCGATCCTCACTCTGGGCAGTACCTTTTTGTAATAGTTATTTCGTGCGATAATTCTTTTTGCCGAATCAATATTAATTTAATGAAAAAATAGTTAAAGTTAAATATTATATTTTTTCGCACTCTTATATGCCTCGGTAGCGCAGTAGGCAGCGCGTCAGTCTCATAATCAACTTTAAATTGAGTTATCTGAAGGTCATGATTTCGATCCTCACTCGGGGCAGTACCTTTTAGTAATAGTCATTTCATGCGATAATTCTTTTTGCCGAATCAATCTTAAATTAATGAAAAGATAGTTAAAGTTAAATATTACACTTTTTTCCAATCTAATGTGCCTCGGTAGCGCAGTAGGCAGCGCGTCAGTCTCATAATCAACTCTAAATTGAGTTATCTGAAGGTCGTGAGTTCGATCCTCTTCCGGGGCAGTTCCTTTTTTTAATAGTTATTTCTTGCGATAATTCTTTTTGCCGAATCAATATTAAATTAATGAAAAGATAGTTATGTTAAATATTATATTTTTTCGCACTCTTATGTGCCTCGGTAGCGCAGTAGGCAGCGCGTCAGTCTCATAATCAACTCTAAATTGAGTTATCTGAAGGTCGTGAGTTCGATCCTCGCTGGGGGCAGTACTTTTTTGTTATAGTTATTTCATGCGATAATTCTCTTTGCCGTATCAATCTTAAATTAATGAAAAGATAGCTAAAGTTAAATATTATACTTTTTCCCATTCTAATGTGCATCAGTAGCGCAGTAGGCAGCGCGTCAGTCTCATAATCAACTCTAAATTGAGTTATCTGAAGGTCGTGAGTTCGATCCTCACTCGGGGCAGTACCTTTTTGTAATAGTTATTTCATGCGAAAATTCTTTTTGCCATATCAATATTAAATTAATGAAATGATAGTTAAAGTTAAATATTATTTTTTTTCTCGCACTCTTATGTGCCTCGGTAGCGCAGTAGGCAGCGCGTCAGTCTCATAATCAACTCTAAATTGAGTTATCTGAAGGTCGTGAGTTCGATCCTCACCCGGGGCTGTACCTTTTTGTTATAGTTATTTCATGCGATAATACATTTTGCCGAATCAACATTAAATTAATGAAAAGATAGTAAAAGTTAAATATAAGATTTTTTCGCATTCTTATATGCCTGGGTAATGCAGTAGGCAGTCCGTGAGTCTTATAATCAGCTCTAAATTGAGTTATCTGAAGGTCGTGAGTTCGATCCTCTCCCAGGGCAGTACTTTTTTCCAGTCGTTATTTCATGAAATTATACATTATGCCGAATATCTTTCAAATTTAGGAAAAGATAGTTAAAGTTAAATATTTTTTTCCCGCACTCTTATGTGCGTCGGTAGCGCAGAAGGCAGCGCGTCAGTCTCATAATCAACATTAAATTGAGTTATCTGAAGGTCGTGAGTTCGATCCTCACTTGGGGCAGTACCTTTTTGTAATAGTTATTTCATGCGATAAATCTTTTTGCCGAATCAATCTTGAATTAATGAAAATATAGTTAAAGCTAAATATTACACTTTTTCCCATTCTAATGTGCCTCGGTAGCGCAGTAGGCAGCGCGTCAGTCTCATAATCAACTCTAAATTGAGTTATCTGAAGGTCGTGAGTTCGATCCTCACTCGGGGCAGTACATTTTTGTAATAGTTATTTCATGCGATAATTCTTTTTGCCGAATCAATCTAAAATTAATGAAAAGATAGTTAAAGTTAAATATAGTATTTTTTCGCAAACTTATGTGCCTCGGTAGCGTAGTCGGTAGCACGTCGGTCTCATATTCAGCTCATTAAATTGAGTTATCCGACGGTCGTGAGTTCGATCCTCAACCGGGGCAGTACCTTTTTGTTATAATTATTTCATGCGATAATACATTTTGCCGCATTAATATCAAACTGATAAAAAGATAGTTAAAGATAAATATTTCATTTTTTCGTATTCTTATATATCTCATTAGCCCAGTAGGCATCGCGTCACCCTCAAAATTCAACTTTAAATTGAGTTATCTGAAGGTCGTGAGTTCGATCCTCACTGGGGGCAGTACTTTTTTGTAATAGTTATTTCATGCGATAATTCTCTTTGCCGTATCAATCTTAAATTAATGAAAAGATAGTTAAAGTTATATATTACACTTTTTCCCATTCTAATGTGCCTCGGTAGCGCAGTAGGCAGTGCGTCAGTCTCATAATCAACTCTAAATTGAGTTATCTGAAGGTCGTGAGTTCGATCCTCACCCGGGGCAGTAACTTTTTCCAGTCGTTATTTCATGAAATTATACATTTTGCCAAATATATTTTAAATTAAGGAAAAGATAGTTAAAGTTAAATATAGTATTTTTTCGCACTCTTATGTGCCTCGGAAGCGCAGTAGGCAGCGCGTCAGTCTCATAATCAATATTAAATTGAGTTATCTGAAGGTCGTGAGTTCGATCCTCATTCGGAGCAGTTTCTTTTTGTAATAGTTATTTCATGCGATAATACATTTTGCCGAATCAACATTAAATTCATGAAAAGATAGTAAAAGTTAAATATAAGATTTTTTCGCATTCTTATATGCATGGGTAATGCAGTAGGAAGTCCGTGAGTCTTATAATCAGCTCTAAATTGATTTATCTGAAGGTCGTGAGTTCGATCCTCTTCCAGGGCAGTACTTTTTTCCAGTCGTTATTTCATGAAATTATACATTTTGCCAAATATCTTTTAAATTAAGGAAAAGATAGTTAAAGTTAAATATAGTATTTTTTCGCACTCTTATGTGCCTCGGAAGCGCAGTAGGCAGCGCGTCGGTCTCATAATCAATATTAAATTGAGTTATCTGAAGGTCGTGAGTTCGATCCTCATTCGGAGCAGTACCTTTTTGTAATAGTTATTTCATGCGATAATTCTTTTTGCCGAATCAATGTTAAATTCATGAAAAGATAGTTAAAGTTAAATATCAGATTTTTTCACAAACTTATGTGCCTCGGTAGCGTAGTCGGCAGCACGTCGGTCTCATATTCAGCTCATTAAATTGAGTTATCCGACGGTCGTGAGTTCGATCCTCAACCGGGGCAGTACCTTTTTGTTATAATTATTTCATGCGATAATACATTTTGCCGCATTAATATCAAATTGATAAAAAGATAGTTAAAGATAAATATTATACTTATTTCCCATTCTAATGTGCCTTGGTAGCGCAGTAGGCAGCGCGTCAGTCACATAATCAACTCTAAATTGAGTTATCTGAAGGTCGTGAGTTCGATCCTTACTCGGGGCAGTACCTTTTTGTAATAGTTATTTCATGCGATAATACATTTTGCCGCATTAATATTAAATTGATAAAAAGATAGTTAAAGTTAAATATTTCATTTTTTCGTTTTCCTATATGTCTCGGTAGCGCAGTAGGCATCGCGTCACTCTCAAAATTCAACTTTAAATTGAGTTATCTGAAGGTCGAGAGTTCGAACCTCACTGGGGGCAGTACTTTTTTGTACTAGTTATTTCATGCGATAATTCTCTTTGCCGTATCAATCTTAAATTAATGAAAATATAGCTAAAGTTAAATATTATACTTTTTCCCATTCGAATATGCCTCGGTAGCGCAGTAGGCAGCGCGTCAGTCTCATAATCAACTTTAAATTGAGTTATCTGAAGGTCGTGATTTCGATCCTCACTCGGGGCAGTACCTTTTAGTAATAGTCATTTCATGCGATAATTCTTTTTGCCGAATCAATATTAAATTAATGAAAAGATAGTTAAAGTTAAATATTATATTTTTTCGCACTCTTATATGCCTCGGTAGCGCAGTAGGCAGCGCGTCAGTCTCATAATCAACTTTAAATTGAGTTATCTGAAGGTCGTGATTTCGATCCTCACTCGGGGCAGTACCTTTTAGTAATAGTCATTTCATGCGATAATTCTTTTTGCCGAATCAATCTTAAATTAATGAAAAGATAGTTAAAGTTAAATATTACACTTTTTTTCCAATATAATGTGCCTCAGTAGCGCAGTAGGCAGCGCGTCAGTCTCATAATCAACTCTTGATTGAGTTATCTGAAGGTCGTGAGTTCGATCCTCACTCGTGGCAGTACCTTTTTGTAATAGTTATTTCATGCGATAATTCTTTTTGCCGAATCAATATTAAATTAATGAAAAGATAGTTAAAGTTAAATATTACACTTTTTTCCAATCTAATGTGCCTCGGTAGCGCAGTAGGCAGCGCGTCAGTCTCATAATCAACTCTAAATTGAGTTATCTGAAGGTCGTGAGTTCGATCTTCTTCCGGGGCAGTTACTTTTTTTAATAGTTATTTCATGCGATAATTCTTTTTGCCGAATCAATCTTAAATTAATGAAAAGATAGTTAAAGTTAAATATTATACTTTTTCCCATTCGAATGTGCCTCGGTAGCGCAGTTGGCAGCGCGTCAGTCTCATAATCAACTCTAGATTGAGTTATCTGAAGGTCGTGAGTTCGATCCTCACTCTGGGCAGTACCTTTTTGTAATAGTTATTTCGTGCGATAATTCTTTTTGCCGAATCAATATTAATTTAATGAAAAGATAGTTAAAGTTAAATATTATATTTTTTCGCACTCTTATATGCCTCGGTAGCGCAGTAGGCAGCGCGTCAGTCTCATAATCAACTTTAAATTGAGTTATCTGAAGGTCATGATTTCGATCCTCACTCGGGGCAGTACCTTTTAGTAATAGTCATTTCATGCGATAATTCTTTTTGCCGAATCAATCTTAAATTAATGAAAAGATAGTTAAAGTTAAATATTACACTTTTTTCCAATCTAATGTGCCTCGGTAGCGCAGTAGGCAGCGCGTCAGTCTCATAATCAACTCTAAATTGAGTTATCTGAAGGTCGTGAGTTCGATCCTCTTCCGGGGCAGTTCCTTTTTTTAATAGTTATTTCTTGCGATAATTCTTTTTGCCGAATCAATATTAAATTAATGAAAAGATAGTTATGTTAAATATTATATTTTTTCGCACTCTTATGTGCCTCGGTAGCGCAGTAGGCAGCGCGTCAGTCTCATAATCAACTCTAAATTGAGTTATCTGAAGGTCGTGAGTTCGATCCTCGCTGGGGGCAGTACTTTTTTGTTATAGTTATTTCATGCGATAATTCTCTTTGCCGTATCAATCTTAAATTAATGAAAAGATAGCTAAAGTTAAATATTATACTTTTTCCCATTCTAATGTGCCTCAGTAGCGCAGTAGGCAGCGCGTCAGTCTCATAATCAATATTAAATTGAGTTATCTGAAGGTCGTGAGTTCGATCCTCATTCGGAGCAGTTTCTTTTTGTAATAGTTATTTCATGCGATAATACATTTTGCCGAATCAACATTAAATTCATGAAAAGATAGTAAAAGTTAAATATAAGATTTTTTCGCATTCTTATATGCATGGGTAATGCAGTAGGAAGTCCGTGAGTCTTATAATCAGCTCTAAATTGATTTATCTGAAGGTCGTGAGTTCGATCCTCTTCCAGGGCAGTACTTTTTTCCAGTCGTTATTTCATGAAATTATACATTTTGCCAAATATCTTTTAAATTAAGGAAAAGATAGTTAAAGTTAAATATAGTATTTTTTCGCACTCTTATGTGCCTCGGAAGCGCAGTAGGCAGCGCGTCGGTCTCATAATCAATATTAAATTGAGTTATCTGAAGGTCGTGAGTTCGATCCTCATTCGGAGCAGTACCTTTTTGTAATAGTTATTTCATGCGATAATTCTTTTTGCCGAATCAATGTTAAATTCATGAAAAGATAGTTAAAGTTAAATATCAGATTTTTTCACAAACTTATGTGCCTCGGTAGCGTAGTCGGCAGCACGTCGGTCTCATATTCAGCTCATTAAATTGAGTTATCCGACGGTCGTGAGTTCGATCCTCAACCGGGGCAGTACCTTTTTGTTATAATTATTTCATGCGATAATACATTTTGCCGCATTAATATCAAATTGATAAAAAGATAGTTAAAGATAAATATTATACTTATTTCCCATTCTAATGTGCCTTGGTAGCGCAGTAGGCAGCGCGTCAGTCACATAATCAACTCTAAATTGAGTTATCTGAAGGTCGTGAGTTCGATCCTTACTCGGGGCAGTACCTTTTTGTAATAGTTATTTCATGCGATAATACATTTTGCCGCATTAATATTAAATTGATAAAAAGATAGTTAAAGTTAAATATTTCATTTTTTCGTTTTCCTATATGTCTCGGTAGCGCAGTAGGCATCGCGTCACTCTCAAAATTCAACTTTAAATTGAGTTATCTGAAGGTCGAGAGTTCGAACCTCACTGGGGGCAGTACTTTTTTGTACTAGTTATTTCATGCGATAATTCTCTTTGCCGTATCAATCTTAAATTAATGAAAATATAGCTAAAGTTAAATATTATACTTTTTCCCATTCGAATATGCCTCGGTAGCGCAGTAGGCAGCGCGTCAGTCTCATAATCAACTTTAAATTGAGTTATCTGAAGGTCGTGATTTCGATCCTCACTCGGGGCAGTACCTTTTAGTAATAGTCATTTCATGCGATAATTCTTTTTGCCGAATCAATATTAAATTAATGAAAAGATAGTTAAAGTTAAATATTATATTTTTTCGCACTCTTATATGCCTCGGTAGCGCAGTAGGCAGCGCGTCAGTCTCATAATCAACTTTAAATTGAGTTATCTGAAGGTCGTGATTTCGATCCTCACTCGGGGCAGTACCTTTTAGTAATAGTCATTTCATGCGATAATTCTTTTTGCCGAATCAATCTTAAATTAATGAAAAGATAGTTAAAGTTAAATATTACACTTTTTTTCCAATATAATGTGCCTCAGTAGCGCAGTAGGCAGCGCGTCAGTCTCATAATCAACTCTAGATTGAGTTATCTGAAGGTCGTGAGTTCGATCCTCACTCGTGGCAGTACCTTTTTGTAATAGTTATTTCATGCGATAATTCTTTTTGCCGAATCAATATTAAATTAATGAAAAGATAGTTAAAGTTAAATATTACACTTTTTTCCAATCTAATGTGCCTCGGTAGCGCAGTAGGCAGCGCGTCAGTCTCATAATCAACTCTAAATTGAGTTATCTGAAGGTCGTGAGTTCGATCTTCTTCCGGGGCAGTTACTTTTTTTAATAGTTATTTCATGCGATAATTCTTTTTGCCGAATCAATCTTAAATTAATGAAAAGATAGTTAAAGTTAAATATTATACTTTTTCCCATTCGAATGTGCCTCGGTAGCGCAGTTGGCAGCGCGTCAGTCTCATAATCAACTCTAGATTGAGTTATCTGAAGGTCGTGAGTTCGATCCTCACTCTGGGCAGTACCTTTTTGTAATAGTTATTTCGTGCGATAATTCTTTTTGCCGAATCAATATTAATTTAATGAAAAGATAGTTAAAGTTAAATATTATATTTTTTCGCACTCTTATATGCCTCGGTAGCGCAGTAGGCAGCGCGTCAGTCTCATAATCAACTTTAAATTGAGTTATCTGAAGGTCATGATTTCGATCCTCACTCGGGGCAGTACCTTTTAGTAATAGTCATTTCATGCGATAATTCTTTTTGCCGAATCAATCTTAAATTAATGAAAAGATAGTTAAAGTTAAATATTACACTTTTTTCCAATCTAATGTGCCTCGGTAGCGCAGTAGGCAGCGCGTCAGTCTCATAATCAACTCTAAATTGAGTTATCTGAAGGTCGTGAGTTCGATCCTCTTCCGGGGCAGTTCCTTTTTTTAATAGTTATTTCTTGCGATAATTCTTTTTGCCGAATCAATATTAAATTAATGAAAAGATAGTTATGTTAAATATTATATTTTTTCGCACTCTTATGTGCCTCGGTAGCGCAGTAGGCAGCGCGTCAGTCTCATAATCAACTCTAAATTGAGTTATCTGAAGGTCGTGAGTTCGATCCTCGCTGGGGGCAGTACTTTTTTGTTATAGTTATTTCATGCGATAATTCTCTTTGCCGTATCAATCTTAAATTAATGAAAAGATAGCTAAAGTTAAATATTATACTTTTTCCCATTCTAATGTGCCTCAGTAGCGCAGTAGGCAGCGCGTCAGTCTCATAATCAACTCTAAATTGAGTTATCTGAAGGTCGTGAGTTCGATCCTCACTCGGGGCAGTACCTTTTTGTAATAGTTATTTCATGCGAAAATTCTTTTTGCCATATCAATATTAAATTAATGAAATGATAGTTAAAGTTAAATATTATTTTTTTTCTCGCACTCTTATGTGCCTCGGTAGCGCAGTAGGCAGCGCGTCAGTCTCATAATCAACTCTAAATTGAGTTATCTGAAGGTCGTGAGTTCGATCCTCACCCGGGGCTGTACCTTTTTGTTATAGTTATTTCATGCGATAATACATTTTGCCGAATCAACATTAAATTAATGAAAAGATAGTAAAAGTTAAATATAAGATTTTTTCGCATTCTTATATGCCTGGGTAATGCAGTAGGCAGTCCGTGAGTCTTATAATCAGCTCTAAATTGAGTTATCTGAAGGTCGTGAGTTCGATCCTCTCCCAGGGCAGTACTTTTTTCCAGTCGTTATTTCATGAAATTATACATTATGCCGAATATCTTTCAAATTTAGGAAAAGATAGTTAAAGTTAAATATTTTTTTCCCGCACTCTTATGTGCGTCGGTAGCGCAGAAGGCAGCGCGTCAGTCTCATAATCAACATTAAATTGAGTTATCTGAAGGTCGTGAGTTCGATCCTCACTTGGGGCAGTACCTTTTTGAAATAGTTATTTCATGCGATAAATCTTTTTGCCGAATCAATCTTGAATTAATGAAAATATAGTTAAAGTTAAATATTACACTTTTTCCCATTCTAATGTGCCTCGGTAGCGCAGTAGGCAGCGCGTCAGTCTCATAATCAACTCTAAATTGAGTTATCTGAAGGTCGTGAGTTCGATCCTCACTCGGGGCAGTACATTTTTGTAATAGTTATTTCATGCGATAATTCTTTTTGCCGAATCACTCTAAAATTAATGAAAAGATAGTTAAAGTTAAATATAGTATTTTTTCGCAAACTTATGTGCCTCGGTAGCGTAGTCGGTAGCACGTCGGTCTCATATTCAGCTCATTAAATTGAGTTATCCGACGGTCGTGAGTTCGATCCTCAACCGGGGCAGTACCTTTTTGTTATAATTATTTCATGCGATAATACATTTTGCCGCATTAATATCAAACTGATAAAAAGATAGTTAAAGATAAATATTTCATTTTTTCGTATTCTTATATATCTCATTAGCCCAGTAGGCATCGCGTCACCCTCAAAATTCAACTTTAAATTGAGTTATCTGAAGGTCGTGAGTTCGATCCTCACTGGGGGCAGTACTTTTTTGTAATAGTTATTTCATGCGATAATTCTCTTTGCCGTATCAATCTTAAATTAATGAAAAGATAGTTAAAGTTATATATTACACTTTTTCCCATTCTAATGTGCCTCGGTAGCGCAGTAGGCAGTGCGTCAGTCTCATAATCAACTCTAAATTGAGTTATCTGAAGGTCGTGAGTTCGATCTTCTTCCGGGGCAGTTACTTTTTTTAATAGTTATTTCATGCGATAATTCTTTTTGCCGAATCAATCTTAAATTAATGAAAAGATAGTTAAAGTTAAATATTATACTTTTTCCCATTCGAATGTGCCTCGGTAGCGCAGTTGGCAGCGCGTCAGTCTCATAATCAACTCTAGATTGAGTTATCTGAAGGTCGTGAGTTCGATCCTCACTCTGGGCAGTACCTTTTTGTAATAGTTATTTCGTGCGATAATTCTTTTTGCCGAATCAATATTAATTTAATGAAAAGATAGTTAAAGTTAAATATTATATTTTTTCGCACTCTTATATGCCTCGGTAGCGCAGTAGGCAGCGCGTCAGTCTCATAATCAACTTTAAATTGAGTTATCTGAAGGTCATGATTTCGATCCTCACTCGGGGCAGTACCTTTTAGTAATAGTCATTTCATGCGATAATTCTTTTTGCCGAATCAATCTTAAATTAATGAAAAGATAGTTAAAGTTAAATATTACACTTTTTTCCAATCTAATGTGCCTCGGTAGCGCAGTAGGCAGCGCGTCAGTCTCATAATCAACTCTAAATTGAGTTATCTGAAGGTCGTGAGTTCGATCCTCTTCCGGGGCAGTTCCTTTTTTTAATAGTTATTTCTTGCGATAATTCTTTTTGCCGAATCAATATCAAATTAATGAAAAGATAGTTATGTTAAATATTATATTTTTTCGCACTCTTATGTGCCTCGGTAGCGCAGTAGGCAGCGCGTCAGTCTCATAATCAACTCTAAATTGAGTTATCTGAAGGTCGTGAGTTCGATCCTCGCTGGGGGCAGTACTTTTTTGTTATAGTTATTTCATGCGATAATTCTCTTTGCCGTATCAATCTTAAATTAATGAAAAGATAGCTAAAGTTAAATATTATACTTTTTCCCATTCTAATGTGCCTCAGTAGCGCAGTAGGCAGCGCGTCAGTCTCATAATCAATATTAAATTGAGTTATCTGAAGGTCGTGAGTTCGATCCTCATTCGGAGCAGTTTCTTTTTGTAATAGTTATTTCATGCGATAATACATTTTGCCGAATCAACATTAAATTCATGAAAAGATAGTAAAAGTTAAATATAAGATTTTTTCGCATTCTTATATGCATGGGTAATGCAGTAGGAAGTCCGTGAGTCTTATAATCAGCTCTAAATTGATTTATCTGAAGGTCGTGAGTTCGATCCTCTTCCAGGGCAGTACTTTTTTCCAGTCGTTATTTCATGAAATTATACATTTTGCCAAATATCTTTTAAATTAAGGAAAAGATAGTTAAAGTTAAATATAGTATTTTTTCGCACTCTTATGTGCCTCGGAAGCGCAGTAGGCAGCGCGTCGGTCTCATAATCAATATTAAATTGAGTTATCTGAAGGTCGTGAATTCGATCCTCATTCGGAGCAGTACCTTTTTGTAATAGTTATTTCATGCGATAATTCTTTTTGCCGAATCAATGTTAAATTCATGAAAAGATAGTTAAAGTTAAATATCAGATTTTTTCACAAACTTATGTGCCTCGGTAGCGTAGTCGGCAGCACGTCGGTCTCATATTCAGCTCATTAAATTGAGTTATCCGACGGTCGTGAGTTCGATCCTCAACCGGGGCAGTACCTTTTTGTTATAATTATTTCATGCGATAATACATTTTGCCGCATTAATATCAAATTGATAAAAAGATAGTTAAAGATAAATATTATACTTATTTCCCATTCTAATGTGCCTTGGTAGCGCAGTAGGCAGCGCGTCAGTCACATAATCAACTCTAAATTGAGTTATCTGAAGGTCGTGAGTTCGATCCTTACTCGGGGCAGTACCTTTTTGTAATAGTTATTTCATGCGATAATACATTTTGCCGCATTAATATTAAATTGATAAAAAGATAGTTAAAGTTAAATATTTCATTTTTTCGTTTTCCTATATGTCTCGGTAGCGCAGTAGGCATCGCGTCACTCTCAAAATTCAACTTTAAATTGAGTTATCTGAAGGTCGAGAGTTCGAACCTCACTGGGGGCAGTACTTTTTTGTACTAGTTATTTCATGCGATAATTCTCTTTGCCGTATCAATCTTAAATTAATGAAAATATAGCTAAAGTTAAATATTATACTTTTTCCCATTCGAATATGCCTCGGTAGCGCAGTAGGCAGCGCGTCAGTCTCATAATCAACTTTAAATTGAGTTATCTGAAGGTCGTGATTTCGATCCTCACTCGGGGCAGTACCTTTTAGTAATAGTCATTTCATGCGATAATTCTTTTTGCCGAATCAATATTAAATTAATGAAAAGATAGTTAAAGTTAAATATTATATTTTTTCGCACTCTTATATGCCTCGGTAGCGCAGTAGGCAGCGCGTCAGTCTCATAATCAACTTTAAATTGAGTTATCTGAAGGTCGTGATTTCGATCCTCACTCGGGGCAGTACCTTTTAGTAATAGTCATTTCATGCGATAATTCTTTTTGCCGAATCAATCTTAAATTAATGAAAAGATAGTTAAAGTTAAATATTACACTTTTTTTCCAATATAATGTGCCTCAGTAGCGCAGTAGGCAGCGCGTCAGTCTCATAATCAACTCTAGATTGAGTTATCTGAAGGTCGTGAGTTCGATCCTCACTCGTGGCAGTACCTTTTTGTAATAGTTATTTCATGCGATAATTCTTTTTGCCGAATCAATATTAAATTAATGAAAAGATAGTTAAAGTTAAATATTACACTTTTTTCCAATCTAATGTGCCTCGGTAGCGCAGTAGGCAGCGCGTCAGTCTCATAATCAACTCTAAATTGAGTTATCTGAAGGTCGTGAGTTCGATCTTCTTCCGGGGCAGTTACTTTTTTTAATAGTTATTTCATGCGATAATTCTTTTTGCCGAATCAATCTTAAATTAATGAAAAGATAGTTAAAGTTAAATATTATACTTTTTCCCATTCGAATGTGCCTCGGTAGCGCAGTTGGCAGCGCGTCAGTCTCATAATCAACTCTAGATTGAGTTATCTGAAGGTCGTGAGTTCGATCCTCACTCTGGGCAGTACCTTTTTGTAATAGTTATTTCGTGCGATAATTCTTTTTGCCGAATCAATATTAATTTAATGAAAAGATAGTTAAAGTTAAATATTATATTTTTTCGCACTCTTATATGCCTCGGTAGCGCAGTAGGCAGCGCGTCAGTCTCATAATCAACTTTAAATTGAGTTATCTGAAGGTCATGATTTCGATCCTCACTCGGGGCAGTACCTTTTAGTAATAGTCATTTCATGCGATAATTCTTTTTGCCGAATCAATCTTAAATTAATGAAAAGATAGTTAAAGTTAAATATTACACTTTTTTCCAATCTAATGTGCCTCGGTAGCGCAGTAGGCAGCGCGTCAGTCTCATAATCAACTCTAAATTGAGTTATCTGAAGGTCGTGAGTTCGATCCTCTTCCGGGGCAGTTCCTTTTTTTAATAGTTATTTCTTGCGATAATTCTTTTTGCCGAATCAATATTAAATTAATGAAAAGATAGTTATGTTAAATATTATATTTTTTCGCACTCTTATGTGCCTCGGTAGCGCAGTAGGCAGCGCGTCAGTCTCATAATCAACTCTAAATTGAGTTATCTGAAGGTCGTGAGTTCGATCCTCGCTGGGGGCAGTACTTTTTTGTTATAGTTATTTCATGCGATAATTCTCTTTGCCGTATCAATCTTAAATTAATGAAAAGATAGCTAAAGTTAAATATTATACTTTTTCCCATTCTAATGTGCCTCAGTAGCGCAGTAGGCAGCGCGTCAGTCTCATAATCAACTCTAAATTGAGTTATCTGAAGGTCGTGAGTTCGATCCTCACTCGGGGCAGTACCTTTTTGTAATAGTTATTTCATGCGAAAATTCTTTTTGCCATATCAATATTAAATTAATGAAATGATAGTTAAAGTTAAATATTATTTTTTTTCTCGCACTCTTATGTGCCTCGGTAGCGCAGTAGGCAGCGCGTCAGTCTCATAATCAACTCTAAATTGAGTTATCTGAAGGTCGTGAGTTCGATCCTCACCCGGGGCTGTACCTTTTTGTTATAGTTATTTCATGCGATAATACATTTTGCCGAATCAACATTAAATTAATGAAAAGATAGTAAAAGTTAAATATAAGATTTTTTCGCATTCTTATATGCCTGGGTAATGCAGTAGGCAGTCCGTGAGTCTTATAATCAGCTCTAAATTGAGTTATCTGAAGGTCGTGAGTTCGATCCTCTCCCAGGGCAGTACTTTTTTCCAGTCGTTATTTCATGAAATTATACATTATGCCGAATATCTTTCAAATTTAGGAAAAGATAGTTAAAGTTAAATATTTTTTTCCCGCACTCTTATGTGCGTCGGTAGCGCAGAAGGCAGCGCGTCAGTCTCATAATCAACATTAAATTGAGTTATCTGAAGGTCGTGAGTTCGATCCTCACTTGGGGCAGTACCTTTTTGAAATAGTTATTTCATGCGATAAATCTTTTTGCCGAATCAATCTTGAATTAATGAAAATATAGTTAAAGTTAAATATTACACTTTTTCCCATTCTAATGTGCCTCGGTAGCGCAGTAGGCAGCGCGTCAGTCTCATAATCAACTCTAAATTGAGTTATCTGAAGGTCGTGAGTTCGATCCTCACTCGGGGCAGTACATTTTTGTAATAGTTATTTCATGCGATAATTCTTTTTGCCGAATCACTCTAAAATTAATGAAAAGATAGTTAAAGTTAAATATAGTATTTTTTCGCAAACTTATGTGCCTCGGTAGCGTAGTCGGTAGCACGTCGGTCTCATATTCAGCTCATTAAATTGAGTTATCCGACGGTCGTGAGTTCGATCCTCAACCGGGGCAGTACCTTTTTGTTATAATTATTTCATGCGATAATACATTTTGCCGCATTAATATCAAACTGATAAAAAGATAGTTAAAGATAAATATTTCATTTTTTCGTATTCTTATATATCTCATTAGCCCAGTAGGCATCGCGTCACCCTCAAAATTCAACTTTAAATTGAGTTATCTGAAGGTCGTGAGTTCGATCCTCACTGGGGGCAGTACTTTTTTGTAATAGTTATTTCATGCGATAATTCTCTTTGCCGTATCAATCTTAAATTAATGAAAAGATAGTTAAAGTTATATATTACACTTTTTCCCATTCTAATGTGCCTCGGTAGCGCAGTAGGCAGTGCGTCAGTCTCATAATCAACTCTAAATTGAGTTATCTGAAGGTCGTGAGTTCGATCCTCACCCGGGGCAGTACCTTTTTCCAGTCGTTATTTCATGAAATTATACATTTTGCCAAATATATTTTAAATTAAGGAAAAGATAGTTAAAGTTAAATATAGTATTTTTTCGCACTCTTATGTGCCTCGGAAGCGCAGTAGGCAGCGCGTCAGTCTCATAATCAATATTAAATTGAGTTATCTGAAGGTCGTGAGTTCGATCCTCATTCGGAGCAGTTTCTTTTTGTAATAGTTATTTCATGCGATAATACATTTTGCCGAATCAACATTAAATTCATGAAAAGATAGTAAAAGTTAAATATAAGATTTTTTCGCATTCTTATATGCATGGGTAATGCAGTAGGAAGTCCGTGAGTCTTATAATCAGCTCTAAATTGATTTATCTGAAGGTCGTGAGTTCGATCCTCTCCCAGGGCAGTACTTTTTTCCAGTCGTTATTTCATGAAATTATACATTTTGCCAAATATCTTTTAAATTAAGGAAAAGATAGTTAAAGTTAAATATAGTATTTTTTCGCACTCTTATGTGCCTCGGAAGCGCAGTAGGCAGCGCGTCGGTCTCATAATCAATATTAAATTGAGTTATCTGAAGGTCGTGAGTTCGATCCTCATTCGGAGCAGTACCTTTTTGTAATAGTTATTTCATGCGATAATTCTTTTTGCCGAATCAATGTTAAATTCATGAAAAGATAGTTAAAGTTAAATATCAGATTTTTTCACAAACTTATGTGCCTCGGTAGCGTAGTCGGCAGCACGTCGGTCTCATATTCAGCTCATTAAATTGAGTTATCCGACGGTCGTGAGTTCGATCCTCAACCGGGGCAGTACCTTTTTGTTATAATTATTTCATGCGATAATACATTTTGCCGCATTAATATCAAATTGATAAAAAGATAGTTAAAGATAAATATTATACTTTTTTCCCATTCTAATGTGCCTTGGTAGCGCAGTAGGCAGCGCGTCAGACACATAATCAACTCTAAATTGAGTTATCTGAAGGTCGTGAGTTCGATCCTTACTCGGGGCAGTACCTTTTTGTAATAGTTATTTCATGCGATAATTCTTTTTGCCGAATAAATATTATATTAATGAAAAGATAGTTATGTTAAATATTATATTTTTTCGCACTCTTATGTGCCTCGGTAGCGCAGTAGGCAGCGCGTCAGTCTCATAATCAACTCTAAATTGAGTTATCTGAAGGTCGTGAGTTCGATCCTCGCTGGGGGCAGTACTTTTTTGTTATAGTTATTTCATGCGATAATTCTCTTTGCCGTATCAATCTTAAATTAATGAAAAGATAGCTAAAGTTAAATATTATACTTTTTCCCATTCTAATGTGCCTCAGTAGCGCAGTAGGCAGCGCGTCAGTCTCATAATCAACTCTAAATTGAGTTATCTGAAGGTCGTGAGTTCGATCCTCACTCGGGGCAGTACCTTTTTGTAATAGTTATTTCATGCGAAAATTCTTTTTGCCATATCAATATTAAATTAATGAAATGATAGTTAAAGTTAAATATTATTTTTTTTCTCGCACTCTTATGTGCCTCGGTAGCGCAGTAGGCAGCGCGTCAGTCTCATAATCAACTCTAAATTGAGTTATCTGAAGGTCGTGAGTTCGATCCTCACCCGGGGCTGTACCTTTTTGTTATAGTTATTTCATGCGATAATACATTTTGCCGAATCAACATTAAATTAATGAAAAGATAGTAAAAGTTAAATATAAGATTTTTTCGCATTCTTATATGCCTGGGTAATGCAGTAGGCAGTCCGTGAGTCTTATAATCAGCTCTAAATTGAGTTATCTGAAGGTCGTGAGTTCGATCCTCTCCCAGGGCAGTACTTTTTTCCAGTCGTTATTTCATGAAATTATACATTATGCCGAATATCTTTCAAATTTAGGAAAAGATAGTTAAAGTTAAATATTTTTTTCCCGCACTCTTATGTGCGTCGGTAGCGCAGAAGGCAGCGCGTCAGTCTCATAATCAACATTAAATTGAGTTATCTGAAGGTCGTGAGTTCGATCCTCACTTGGGGCAGTACCTTTTTGTAATAGTTATTTCATGCGATAAATCTTTTTGCCGAATCAATCTTGAATTAATGAAAATATAGTTAAAGTTAAATATTATATTTTTTCGCACTCTTATATGCCTCGGTAGCGCAGTAGGCAGCGCGTCAGTCTCATAATCAACTTTAAATTGAGTTATCTGAAGGTCATGATTTCGATCCTCACTCGGGGCAGTACCTTTTAAAAATAGTCATTTTATGCGATAATTCTTTTTGCCGAATCAATCTTAAATTAATGAAAAGATAGTTAAAGTTAAATATTACACTTTTTTCCAATCTAATGTGCCTCGGTAGCGCAGTAGGCAGCGCGTCAGTCTCATAATCAACTCTGAATTGAGTTATCTGAAGGTCGTGTAATCGATCCTCTTCCGGGGCAGTTCCTTTTTTTAATAGTTATTTCTTGCGATAATTCTTTTTGCCGAATCAATATTAAATTCATGAAAAGATAGTTAAAGTTAAATATCAGATTTTTTCACAAACTTACGTGCCTTGGTAGCGCAGTAGGCTGCGCGTAATTCTTATAATCAACTTAAAATTGAGTTATCTGAAGGTCGTGCGTTCGATCCTCACTGGGGGCAGTACTTTTTTGTAATAGTTATTTCATGCGATAATTCTCTTTGCCGAATCAATCTTAAATTAAGGAAAAGATAGTTAAAGTTAAATATTAGATTTTTTCGCACTTTCATGTGCCTCGGTAGCGCAGTAGGCAGCGCGTCAGTCTCATAATCAACTCTAAATTGAGTTATCTGAAGGTCTTCAGCTCGATCCTCACCCGGGGCAGTTCCTTTTTTTAATAGTTATTTCATGCGATAATTCTTTTTGCCGAATCAATGTTAAATTCATGAAAAGATAGTTAAAGTTAAATATCAGATTTTTTCACAAACTTATGTGCCTCGGTAGCGTAGTCGGCAGCACGTCGGTCTCATATTCAGCTCATTAAATTGAGTTTTCCGACGGTCGTGAGTTCGATCCTCAACCGGGGCAGTACCTTTTTGTTATAATTATTTCATGCGATAATACATTTTGCCGCATTAATATCAAATTGATAAAAAGATAGTTAAAGATAAATATTATACTTTTTCCCCATTCTAATGTGCCTCGGTAGCGCAGTAGGCAGCGCGTCAGTCACATAATCAACTCTAAATTGAGTTATCTGAAGGTCGTGAGTTCGATCCTTACTCGGGGCAGTACCTTTTTGTAATAGTTATTTCATGCGATAATACATTTTGCCGCATTAATATTAAATTGATAAAAAGATAGTTAAAGTTAAATATTTCATTTTTTCGTTTTCCTATATGTCTCGGTAGCGCAGTAGGCATCGCGTCACTCTCAAAATTCAACTTTAAATTGAGTTATCTGAAGGTCGAGAGTTCGAACCTCACTGGGGGCAGTACTTTTTTGTACTAGTTATTTCATGCGATAATTCTCTTTGCCGTATCAATCTTAAATTAATGAAAATATAGCTAAAGTTAAATATTATACTTTTTCCCATTCGAATATGCCTCGGTAGCGCAGTAGGCAGCGCGTCAGTCTCATAATCAACTTTAAATTGAGTTATCTGAAGGTCGTGATTTCGATCCTCACTCGGGGCAGTACCTTTTAGTAATAGTCATTTCATGCGATAATTCTTTTTGCCGAATCAATATTAAATTAATGAAAAGATAGTTAAAGTTAAATATTATATTTTTTCGCACTCTTATATGCCTCGGTAGCGCAGTAGGCAGCGCGTCAGTCTCATAATCAACTTTAAATTGAGTTATCTGAAGGTCGTGATTTCGATCCTCACTCGGGGCAGTACCTTTTAGTAATAGTCATTTCATGCGATAATTCTTTTTGCCGAATCAATCTTAAATTAATGAAAAGATAGTTAAAGTTAAATATTACACTTTTTTCCAATATAATGTGCCTCAGTAGCGCAGTAGGCAGCGCGTCAGTCTCATAATCAACTCTAGATTGAGTTATCTGAAGGTCGTGAGTTCGATCCTCACTCGTGGCAGTACCTTTTTGTAATAGTTATTTCATGCGATAATTCTTTTTGCCGAATCAATATTAAATTAATGAAAAGATAGTTAAAGTTAAATATTACACTTTTTTCCAATCTAATGTGCCTCGGTAGCGCAGTAGGCAGCGCGTCAGTCTCATAATCAACTCTAAATTGAGTTATCTGAAGGTCGTGAGTTCGATCTTCTTCCGGGGCAGTTTCTTTTTTTAATAGTTATTTCATGCGATAATTCTTTTTGCCGAATCAATCTTAAATTAATGAAAAGATAGTTAAAGTTAAATATTATACTTTTTCCCATTCGAATGTGCCTCGGTAGCGCAGTTGGCAGCGCGTCAGTCTCATAATCAACTCTAGATTGAGTTATCTGAAGGTCGTGAGTTCGATCCTCACTCTGGGCAGTACCTTTTTGTAATAGTTATTTCGTGCGATAATTCTTTTTGCCGAATCAATATTAATTTAATGAAAAAATAGTTAAAGTTAAATATTATATTTTTTCGCACTCTTATATGCCTCGGTAGCGCAGTAGGCAGCGCGTCAGTCTCATAATCAACTTTAAATTGAGTTATCTGAAGGTCATGATTTCGATCCTCACTCGGGGCAGTACCTTTTAGTAATAGTCATTTCATGCGATAATTCTTTTTGCCGAATCAATCTTAAATTAATGAAAAGATAGTTAAAGTTAAATATTACACTTTTTTCCAATCTAATGTGCCTCGGTAGCGCAGTAGGCAGCGCGTCAGTCTCATAATCAACTCTAAATTGAGTTATCTGAAGGTCGTGAGTTCGATCCTCTTCCGGGGCAGTTCCTTTTTTTAATAGTTATTTCTTGCGATAATTCTTTTTGCCGAATCAATATTAAATTAATGAAAAGATAGTTATGTTAAATATTATATTTTTTCGCACTCTTATGTGCCTCGGTAGCGCAGTAGGCAGCGCGTCAGTCTCATAATCAACTCTAAATTGAGTTATCTGAAGGTCGTGAGTTCGATCCTCGCTGGGGGCAGTACTTTTTTGTTATAGTTATTTCATGCGATAATTCTCTTTGCCGTATCAATCTTAAATTAATGAAAAGATAGCTAAAGTTAAATATTATACTTTTTCCCATTCTAATGTGCATCAGTAGCGCAGTAGGCAGCGCGTCAGTCTCATAATCAACTCTAAATTGAGTTATCTGAAGGTCGTGAGTTCGATCCTCACTCGGGGCAGTACCTTTTTGTAATAGTTATTTCATGCGAAAATTCTTTTTGCCATATCAATATTAAATTAATGAAATGATAGTTAAAGTTAAATATTATTTTTTTTCTCGCACTCTTATGTGCCTCGGTAGCGCAGTAGGCAGCGCGTCAGTCTCATAATCAACTCTAAATTGAGTTATCTGAAGGTCGTGAGTTCGATCCTCACCCGGGGCTGTACCTTTTTGTTATAGTTATTTCATGCGATAATACATTTTGCCGAATCAACATTAAATTAATGAAAAGATAGTAAAAGTTAAATATAAGATTTTTTCGCATTCTTATATGCCTGGGTAATGCAGTAGGCAGTCCGTGAGTCTTATAATCAGCTCTAAATTGAGTTATCTGAAGGTCGTGAGTTCGATCCTCTCCCAGGGCAGTACTTTTTTCCAGTCGTTATTTCATGAAATTATACATTATGCCGAATATCTTTCAAATTTAGGAAAAGATAGTTAAAGTTAAATATTTTTTTCCCGCACACTTATGTGCGTCGGTAGCGCAGAAGGCAGCGCGTCAGTCTCATAATCAACATTAAATTGAGTTATCTGAAGGTCGTGAGTTCGATCCTCACTTGGGGCAGTACCTTTTTGTAATAGTTATTTCATGCGATAAATCTTTTTGCCGAATCAATCTTGAATTAATGAAAATATAGTTAAAGCTAAATATTACACTTTTTCCCATTCTAATGTGCCTCGGTAGCGCAGTAGGCAGCGCGTCAGTCTCATAATCAACTCTAAATTGAGTTATCTGAAGGTCGTGAGTTCGATCCTCACTCGGGGCAGTACATTTTTGTAATAGTTATTTCATGCGATAATTCTTTTTGCCGAATCAATCTAAAATTAATGAAAAGATAGTTAAAGTTAAATATAGTATTTTTTCGCAAACTTATGTGCCTCGGTAGCGTAGTCGGTAGCACGTCGGTCTCATATTCAGCTCATTAAATTGAGTTATCCGACGGTCGTGAGTTCGATCCTCAACCGGGGCAGTACCTTTTTGTTATAATTATTTCATGCGATAATACATTTTGCCGCATTAATATCAAACTGATAAAAAGATAGTTAAAGATAAATATTTCATTTTTTCGTATTCTTATATATCTCATTAGCCCAGTAGGCATCGCGTCACCCTCAAAATTCAACTTTAAATTGAGTTATCTGAAGGTCGTGAGTTCGATCCTCACTGGGGGCAGTACTTTTTTGTAATAGTTATTTCATGCGATAATTCTCTTTGCCGTATCAATCTTAAATTAATGAAAAGATAGTTAAAGTTATATATTACACTTTTTCCCATTCTAATGTGCCTCGGTAGCGCAGTAGGCAGTGCGTCAGTCTCATAATCAACTCTAAATTGAGTTATCTGAAGGTCGTGAGTTCGATCCTCACCCGGGGCAGTAACTTTTTCCAGTCGTTATTTCATGAAATTATACATTTTGCCAAATATATTTTAAATTAAGGAAAAGATAGTTAAAGTTAAATATAGTATTTTTTCGCACTCTTATGTGCCTCGGAAGCGCAGTAGGCAGCGCGTCAGTCTCATAATCAATATTAAATTGAGTTATCTGAAGGTCGTGAGTTCGATCCTCATTCGGAGCAGTTTCTTTTTGTAATAGTTATTTCATGCGATAATACATTTTGCCGAATCAACATTAAATTCATGAAAAGATAGTAAAAGTTAAATATAAGATTTTTTCGCATTCTTATATGCATGGGTAATGCAGTAGGAAGTCCGTGAGTCTTATAATCAGCTCTAAATTGATTTATCTGAAGGTCGTGAGTTCGATCCTCTCCCAGGGCAGTACTTTTTTCCAGTCGTTATTTCATGAAATTATACATTTTGCCAAATATCTTTTAAATTAAGGAAAAGATAGTTAAAGTTAAATATAGTATTTTTTCGCACTCTTATGTGCCTCGGAAGCGCAGTAGGCAGCGCGTCGGCCTCATAATCAATATTAAATTGAGTTATCTGAAGGTCGTGAGTTCGATCCTCATTCGGAGCAGTACCTTTTTGTAATAGTTATTTCATGCGATAATTCTTTTTGCCGAATCAATGTTAAATTCATGAAAAGATAGTTAAAGTTAAATATCAGATTTTTTCACAAACTTATGTGCCTCGGTAGCGTAGTCGGCAGCACGTCGGTCTCATATTCAGCTCATTAAATTGAGTTATCCGACGGTCGTGAGTTCGATCCTCAACCGGGGCAGTACCTTTTTGTTATAATTATTTCATGCGATAATACATTTTGCCGCATTAATATCAAATTGATAAAAAGATAGTTAAAGATAAATATTATACTTTTTTCCTATTCTAATGTGCCTTGGTAGCGCAGTAGGCAGCGCGTCAGTCACATAATCAACTCTAAATTGAGTTATCTGAAGGTCGTGAGTTCGATCCTTACTCGGGGCAGTACCTTTTTGTAATAGTTATTTCATGCGATAATACATTTTGCCGCATTAATATTAAATTGATAAAAAGATAGTTAAAGTTAAATATTTCATTTTTTCGTTTTCCTATATGTCTCGGTAGCGCAGTAGGCATCGCGTCACTCTCAAAATTCAACTTTAAATTGAGTTATCTGAAGGTCGAGAGTTCGAACCTCACTGGGGGCAGTACTTTTTTGTACTAGTTATTTCATGCGATAATTCTCTTTGCCGTATCAACCTTAAATTAATGAAAATATAGCTAAAGTTAAATATTATACTTTTTCCCATTCGAATATGCCTCGGTAGCGCAGTAGGCAGCGCGTCAGTCTCATAATCAACTTTAAATTGAGTTATCTGAAGGTCGTGATTTCGATCCTCACTCGGGGCAGTACCTTTTAGTAATAGTCATTTCATGCGATAATTCTTTTTGCCGAATCAATATTAAATTAATGAAAAGATAGTTAAAGTTAAATATTATATTTTTTCGCACTCTTATATGCCTCGGTAGCGCAGTAGGCAGCGCGTCAGTCTCATAATCAACTTTAAATTGAGTTATCTGAAGGTCGTGATTTCGATCCTCACTCGGGGCAGTACCTTTTAGTAATAGTCATTTCATGCGATAATTCTTTTTGCCGAATCAATCTTAAATTAATGAAAAGATAGTTAAAGTTAAATATTACACTTTTTTTCCAATATAATGTGCCTCAGTAGCGCAGTAGGCAGCGCGTCAGTCTCATAATCAACTCTAGATTGAGTTATCTGAAGGTCGTGAGTTCGATCCTCACTCGTGGCAGTACCTTTTTGTAATAGTTATTTCATGCGATAATTCTTTTTGCCGAATCAATATTAAATTAATGAAAAGATAGTTAAAGTTAAATATTACACTTTTTTCCAATCTAATGTGCCTCGGTAGCGCAGTAGGCAGCGCGTCAGTCTCATAATCAACTCTAAATTGAGTTATCTGAAGGTCGTGAGTTCGATCTTCTTCCGGGGCAGTTACTTTTTTTAATAGTTATTTCATGCGATAATTCTTTTTGCCGAATCAATCTTAAATTAATGAAAAGATAGTTAAAGTTAAATATTATACTTTTTCCCATTCGAATGTGCCTCGGTAGCGCAGTTGGCAGCGCGTCAGTCTCATAATCAACTCTAGATTGAGTTATCTGAAGGTCGTGAGTTCGATCCTCACTCTGGGCAGTACCTTTTTGTAATAGTTATTTCGTGCGATAATTCTTTTTGCCGAATCAATATTAATTTAATGAAAAGATAGTTAAAGTTAAATATTATATTTTTTCGCACTCTTATATGCCTCGGTAGCGCAGTAGGCAGCGCGTCAGTCTCATAATCAACTTTAAATTGAGTTATCTGAAGGTCATGATTTCGATCCTCACTCGGGGCAGTACCTTTTAGTAATAGTCATTTCATGCGATAATTCTTTTTGCCGAATCAATCTTAAATTAATGAAAAGATAGTTAAAGTTAAATATTACACTTTTTTCCAATCTAATGTGCCTCGGTAGCGCAGTAGGCAGCGCGTCAGTCTCATAATCAACTCTAAATTGAGTTATCTGAAGGTCGTGAGTTCGATCCTCTTCCGGGGCAGTTCCTTTTTTTAATAGTTATTTCTTGCGATAATTCTTTTTGCCGAATCAATATTAAATTAATGAAAAGATAGTTATGTTAAATATTATATTTTTTCGCACTCTTATGTGCCTCGGTAGCGCAGTAGGCAGCGCGTCAGTCTCATAATCAACTCTAAATTGAGTTATCTGAAGGTCGTGAGTTCGATCCTCGCTGGGGGCAGTACTTTTTTGTTATAGTTATTTCATGCGATAATTCTCTTTGCCGTATCAATCTTAAATTAATGAAAAGATAGCTAAAGTTAAATATTATACTTTTTCCCATTCTAATGTGCCTCAGTAGCGCAGTAGGCAGCGCGTCAGTCTCATAATCAACTCTAAATTGAGTTATCTGAAGGTCGTGAGTTCGATCCTCACTCGGGGCAGTACCTTTTTGTAATAGTTATTTCATGCGAAAATTCTTTTTGCCATATCAATATTAAATTAATGAAATGATAGTTAAAGTTAAATATTATTTTTTTTCTCGCACTCTTATGTGCCTCGGTAGCGCAGTAGGCAGCGCGTCAGTCTCATAATCAACTCTAAATTGAGTTATCTGAAGGTCGTGAGTTCGATCCTCACCCGGGGCTGTACCTTTTTGTTATAGTTATTTCATGCGATAATACATTTTGCCGAATCAACATTAAATTAATGAAAAGATAGTAAAAGTTAAATATAAGATTTTTTCGCATTCTTATATGCCTGGGTAATGCAGTAGGCAGTCCGTGAGTCTTATAATCAGCTCTAAATTGAGTTATCTGAAGGTCGTGAGTTCGATCCTCTCCCAGGGCAGTACTTTTTTCCAGTCGTTATTTCATGAAATTATACATTATGCCGAATATCTTTCAAATTTAGGAAAAGATAGTTAAAGTTAAATATTTTTTTCCCGCACTCTTATGTGCGTCGGTAGCGCAGAAGGCAGCGCGTCAGTCTCATAATCAACATTAAATTGAGTTATCTGAAGGTCGTGAGTTCGATCCTCACTTGGGGCAGTACCTTTTTGTAATAGTTATTTCATGCGATAAATCTTTTTGCCGAATCAATCTTGAATTAATGAAAATATAGTTAAAGTTAAATATTACACTTTTTCCCATTCTAATGTGCCTCGGTAGCGCAGTAGGCAGCGCGTCAGTCTCATAATCAACTCTAAATTGAGTTATCTGAAGGTCGTGAGTTCGATCCTCACTCGGGGCAGTACATTTTTGTAATAGTTATTTCATGCGATAATTCTTTTTGCCGAATCAATCTAAAATTAATGAAAAGATAGTTAAAGTTAAATATAGTATTTTTTCGCAAACTTATGTGCCTCGGTAGCGTAGTCGGTAGCACGTCGGTCTCATATTCAGCTCATTAAATTGAGTTATCCGACGGTCGTGAGTTCGATCCTCAACCGGGGCAGTACCTTTTTGTTATAATTATTTCATGCGATAATACATTTTGCCGCATTAATATCAAACTGATAAAAAGATAGTTAAAGATAAATATTTCATTTTTTCGTATTCTTATATATCTCATTAGCCCAGTAGGCATCGCGTCACCCTCAAAATTCAACTTTAAATTGAGTTATCTGAAGGTCGTGAGTTCGATCCTCACTGGGGGCAGTACTTTTTTGTAATAGTTATTTCATGCGATAATTCTCTTTGCCGTATCAATCTTAAATTAATGAAAAGATAGTTAAAGTTATATATTACACTTTTTCCCATTCTAATGTGCCTCGGTAGCGCAGTAGGCAGTGCGTCAGTCTCATAATCAACTCTAAATTGAGTTATCTGAAGGTCGTGAGTTCGATCCTCACCCGGGGCAGTACCTTTTTCCAGTCGTTATTTCATGAAATTATACATTTTGCCAAATATATTTTAAATTAAGGAAAAGATAGTTAAAGTTAAATATAGTATTTTTTCGCACTCTTATGTGCCTCGGAAGCGCAGTAGGCAGCGCGTCAGTCTCATAATCAATATTAAATTGAGTTATCTGAAGGTCGTGAGTTCGATCCTCATTCGGAGCAGTTTCTTTTTGTAATAGTTATTTCATGCGATAATACATTTTGCCGAATCAACATTAAATTCATGAAAAGATAGTAAAAGTTAAATATAAGATTTTTTCGCATTCTTATATGCATGGGTAATGCAGTAGGAAGTCCGTGAGTCTTATAATCAGCTCTAAATTGATTTATCTGAAGGTCGTGAGTTCGATCCTCTCCCAGGGCAGTACTTTTTTCCAGTCGTTATTTCATGAAATTATACATTTTGCCAAATATCTTTTAAATTAAGGAAAAGATAGTTAAAGTTAAATATAGTATTTTTTCGCACTCTTATGTGCCTCGGAAGCGCAGTAGGCAGCGCGTCGGTCTCATAATCAATATTAAATTGAGTTATCTGAAGGTCGTGAGTTCGATCCTCATTCGGAGCAGTACCTTTTTGTAATAGTTATTTCATGCGATAATTCTTTTTGCCGAATCAATGTTAAATTCATGAAAAGATAGTTAAAGTTAAATATCAGATTTTTTCACAAACTTATGTGCCTCGGTAGCGTAGTCGGCAGCACGTCGGTCTCATATTCAGCTCATTAAATTGAGTTATCCGACGGTCGTGAGTTCGATCCTCAACCGGGGCAGTACCTTTTTGTTATAATTATTTCATGCGATAATACATTTTGCCGCATTAATATCAAATTGATAAAAAGATAGTTAAAGATAAATATTATACTTTTTTCCCATTCTAATGTGCCTTGGTAGCGCAGTAGGCAGCGCGTCAGACACATAATCAACTCTAAATTGAGTTATCTGAAGGTCGTGAGTTCGATCCTTACTCGGGGCAGTACCTTTTTGTAATAGTTATTTCATGCGATAATTCTTTTTGCCGAATCAATATTAAATTAATGAAAAGATAGTTATGTTAAATATTATATTTTTTCGCACTCTTATGTGCCTCGGTAGCGCAGTAGGCAGCGCGTCAGTCTCATAATCAACTCTAAATTGAGTTATCTGAAGGTCGTGAGTTCGATCCTCGCTGGGGGCAGTACTTTTTTGTTATAGTTATTTCATGCGATAATTCTCTTTGCGTATCAATCTTAAATTAATGAAAAGATAGCTAAAGTTAAATATTATACTTTTTCCCATTCTAATGTGCCTCAGTAGCGCAGTAGGCAGCGCGTCAGTCTCATAATCAACTCTAAATTGAGTTATCTGAAGGTCGTGAGTTCGATCCTCACTCGGGGCAGTACCTTTTTGTAATAGTTATTTCATGCGAAAATTCTTTTTGCCATATCAATATTAAATTAATGAAATGATAGTTAAAGTTAAATATTATTTTTTTTCTCGCACTCTTATGTGCCTCGGTAGCGCAGTAGGCAGCGCGTCAGTCTCATAATCAACTCTAAATTGAGTTATCTGAAGGTCGTGAGTTCGATCCTCACCCGGGGCTGTACCTTTTTGTTATAGTTATTTCATGCGATAATACATTTTGCCGAATCAACATTAAATTAATGAAAAGATAGTAAAAGTTAAATATAAGATTTTTTCGCATTCTTATATGCCTGGGTAATGCAGAAGGCAGTCCGTGAGTCTTATAATCAGCTCTAAATTGAGTTATCTGAAGGTCGTGAGTTCGATCCTCTCCCAGGGCAGTACTTTTTTCCAGTCGTTATTTCATGAAATTATACATTATGCCGAATATCTTTCAAATTTAGGAAAAGATAGTTAAAGTTAAATATTTTTTTCCCGCACTCTTATGTGCGTCGGTAGCGCAGAAGGCAGCGCGTCAGTCTCATAATCAACATTAAATTGAGTTATCTGAAGGTCGTGAGTTCGATCCTCACTTGGGGCAGTACCTTTTTGTAATAGTTATTTCATGCGATAAATCTTTTTGCCGAATCAATCTTGAATTAATGAAAATATAGTTAAAGTTAAATATTACACTTTTTCCCATTCTAATGTGCCTCGGTAGCGCAGTAGGCAGCGCGTCAGTCTCATAATCAACTCTAAATTGAGTTATCTGAAGGTCGTGAGTTCGATCCTCACTCGGGGCAGTACATTTTTGTAATAGTTATTTCATGCGATAATTCTTTTTGCCGAATCAATCTAAAATTAATGAAAAGATAGTTAAAGTTAAATATAGTATTTTTTCGCAAACTTATGTGCCTCGGTAGCGTAGTCGGTAGCACGTCGGTCTCATATTCAGCTCATTAAATTGAGTTATCCGACGGTCGTGAGTTCGATCCTCAACCGGGGCAGTACCTTTTTGTTATAATTATTTCATGCGATAATACATTTTGCCGCATTAATATCAAACTGATAAAAAGATAGTTAAAGATAAATATTTCATTTTTTCGTATTCTTATATATCTCATTAGCCCAGTAGGCATCGCGTCACCCTCAAAATTCAACTTTAAATTGAGTTATCTGAAGGTCGTGAGTTCGATCCTCACTGGGGGCAGTACTTTTTTGTAATAGTTATTTCATGCGATAATTCTCTTTGCCGTATCAATCTTAAATTAATGAAAAGATAGTTAAAGTTATATATTACACTTTTTCCCATTCTAATGTGCCTCGGTAGCGCAGTAGGCAGTGCGTCAGTCTCATAATCAACTCTAAATTGAGTTATCTGAAGGTCGTGAGTTCGATCCTCATTCGGAGCAGTTTCTTTTTGTAATAGTTATTTCATGCGATAATACATTTTGCCGAATCAACATTAAATTCATGAAAAGATAGTAAAAGTTAAATATAAGATTTTTTCGCATTCTTATATGCATGGGTAATGCAGTAGGAAGTCCGTGAGTCTTATAATCAGCTCTAAATTGATTTATCTGAAGGTCGTGAGTTCGATCCTCTCCCAGGGCAGTACTTTTTTCCAGTCGTTATTTCATGAAATTATACATTTTGCCAAATATCTTTTAAATTAAGGAAAAGATAGTTAAAGTTAAATATAGTATTTTTTCGCACTCTTATGTGCCTCGGAAGCGCAGTAGGCAGCGCGTCGGTCTCATAATCAATATTAAATTGAGTTATCTGAAGGTCGTGAGTTCGATCCTCATTCGGAGCAGTACCTTTTTGTAATAGTTATTTCATGCGATAATTCTTTTTGCCGAATCAATGTTAAATTCATGAAAAGATAGTTAAAGTTAAATATCAGATTTTTTCACAAACTTATGTGCCTCGGTAGCGTAGTCGGCAGCACGTCGGTCTCATATTCAGCTCATTAAATAGAGTTATCCGACGGTCGTGAGTTCGAACCTCAACCGGGGCAGTACCTTTTTGTTATAATTATTTCATGCGATAATACATTTTGCCGCATTAATATCAAATTGATAAAAAGATAGATAAAGATAAATATTATACTTTTTTCCCATTCTAATGTGCCTTGGTAGCGCAGTAGGCAGCGCGTCAGACACATAATCAACTCTAAATTGAGTTATCTGAAGGTCGTGAGTTCGATCCTTACTCGGGGCAGTACCTTTTTGTAATAGTTATTTCATGCGATAATTCTTTTTGCCGAATCAATATTAAATTAATGAAAAGATAGTTATGTTAAATATTATATTTTTTCGCACTCTTATGTGCCTCGGTAGCGCAGTAGGCAGCGCGTCAGTCTCATAATCAACTCTAAATTGAGTTATCTGAAGGTCGTGAGTTCGAGCCTCGATGGGGGCAGTACTTTTTTGTTATAGTTATTTCATGCGATAATACATTTTGCCGAATCAACATTAAATTAATGAAAAGATAGTAAAAGTTAAATATAAGATTTTTTCGCATTCTTATATGCCTGGGTAATGCAGTAGGCAGTCCGTGAGTCTTATAATCAGCTCTAAATTGAGTTATCTGAAGGTCGTGAGTTCGATCCTCTCCCAGGGCAGTACTTTTTTCCAGTCGTTATTTCATGAAATTATACATTATGCCGAATATCTTTCAAATTTAGGAAAAGATAGTTAAAGTTAAATATTTTTTTCCCGCACTCTTATGTGCGTCGGTAGCGCAGAAGGCAGCGCGTCAGTCTCATAATCAACATTAAATTGAGTTATCTGAAGGTCGTGAGTTCGATCCTCACTTGGGGCAGTACCTTTTTGTAATAGTTATTTCATGCGATAATTCTTTTTGCCGAATCAATCTTGAATTAATGAAAATATAGTTAAAGTTAAATATTACACTTTTTCCCATTCTAATGTGCCTCGGTAGCGCAGTAGGCAGCGCGTCAGTCTCATAATCAACTCTAAATTGAGTTATCTGAAGGTCGTGAGTTCGATCCTCACTCGGGGCAGTACATTTTTGTAATAGTTATTTCATGCGATAATTCTTTTTGCCGAATCAATCTAAAATTAATGAAAAGATAGTTAAAGTTAAATATAGTATTTTTTCGCAAACTTATGTGCCTCGGTAGCGTAGTCGGTAGCACGTCGGTCTCATATTCAGCTCATTAAATTGAGTTATCCGACGGTCGTGAGTTCGATCCTCAACCGGGGCAGTACCTTTTTGTTATAATTATTTCATGCGATAATACATTTTGCCGCATTAATATCAAACTGATAAAAAGATAGTTAAAGATAAATATTTCATTTTTTCGTATTCTTATATATCTCATTAGCCCACTAGGCATCGCGTCACCCTCAAAATTCAACTTTAAATTGAGTTATCTGAAGTTCGTGAGTTCGATCCTCACTGGGGGCAGTACTTTTTTGTAATAGTTATTTCATGCGATAATTCTCTTTGCCGTATCAATCTTAAATTAATGAAAAGATAGTTAAAGTTATATATTACACTTTTTCCCATTCTAATGTGCCTCGGTAGCGCAGTAGGCAGTGCGTCAGTCTCATAATCAACTCTAAATTGAGTTATCTGAAGGTCGTGAGTTCGATCCTCACCCGGGGCAGTACCTTTTTCCAGTCGTTATTTCATGAAATTATACATTTTGCCAAATATATTTTAAATTAAGGAAAAGATAGTTAAAGTTAAATATAGTATTTTTTCGCACTCTTATGTGCCTCGGAAGCGCAGTAGGCAGCGCGTCAGTCTCATAATCAATATTAAATTGAGTTATCTGAAGGTCGTGAGTTCGATCCTCATTCGGAGCAGTTTCTTTTTGTAATAGTTATTTCATGCGATAATACATTTTGCCGAATCAACATTAAATTCATGAAAAGATAGTAAAAGTTAAATATAAGATTTTTTCGCATTCTTATATGCATGGGTAATGCAGTAGGAAGTCCGTGAGTCTTATAATCAGCTCTAAATTGATTTATCTGAAGGTCGTGAGTTCGATCCTCTCCCAGGGCAGTACTTTTTTCCAGTCGTTATTTCATGAAATTATACATTTTGCCAAATATCTTTTAAATTAAGGAAAAGATAGTTAAAGTTAAATATAGTATTTTTTCGCACTCTTATGTGCCTCGGAAGCGCAGTAGGCAGCGCGTCGGTCTCATAATCAATATTAAATTGAGTTATCTGAAGGTCGTGAGTTCGATCCTCATTCGGAGCAGTACCTTTTTGTAATAGTTATTTCATGCGATAATTCTTTTTGCCGAATCAATGTTAAATTCATGAAAAGATAGTTAAAGTTAAATATCAGATTTTTTCACAAACTTATGTGCCTCGGTAGCGTAGTCGGCAGCACGTCGGTCTCATATTCAGCTCATTAAATTGAGTTATCCGACGGTCGTGAGTTCGATCCTCAACCGGGGCAGTACCTTTTTGTTATAATTATTTCATGCGATAATACATTTTGCCGCATTAATATCAAATTGATAAAAAGATAGTTAAAGATAAATATTATACTTTTTTCCCATTCTAATGTGCCTTGGTAGCGCAGTAGGCAGCGCGTCAGTCACATAATCAACTCTAAATTGAGTTATCTGAAGGTCGTGAGTTCGATCCTTACTCGGGGCAGTACCTTTTTGTAATAGTTATTTCATGCGATAATTCTTTTTGCCGAATCAATATTAAATTAATGAAAAGATAGTTAAAGTTAAATATTATATTTTTTCGCACTCTTATGTGCCTCGGTAGCGCAGTAGGCAGCGCGTCAGTCTCATAATCAACTTTAAATTGAGTTATCTGAAGGTCGTGATTTCGATCCTCACTCGGGGCAGTACCTTTTAGTAATAGTCACTTCATGCGATAATTCTTTTTGCCGAATCAATCTTAAATTAATGAAAAGATAGTTAAAGTTAAATATTACACTTTTTTCCAATCTTATGTGCCTCGGTAGCGCAGTAGGCAGCGCGTCAGTCTCATAATCAACTCTAAATTGAGTTATCTGAAGGTCGTGAGTTCGATCCTCTTCCGGGACAGTTCCTTTTTTTAATAGTTATTTCTTGCGATAATTCTTTTTGCCGAATCAATATTAAATTCATGAAAAGATAGTTAAAGTTAAATATCAGATTTTTTCACAAACTTACGTGCCTTGGTAGCGCAGTAGGCTGCGTGTCATTCTCATAATCGACTTAAAATTGAGTTATCTGAAGGTCGTGCGTTCGATCCTCACTGGAGGCAGTACTTTTTTGTAATAGTTATTTCATGCGATAATTCTCTTTGCCGAATCAATCTTAAATTAATGAAAAGATAGCTAAAGATAAATAATATACTTTTTTCCCATTCTAATGTACCTCGGTAGCGCAGTAGGCAGCGCGTCAGTCTCAAAATTCAACTTTAAATTGAGTTATCTGAAGGTCGTGAGTTCGAACCTTACTGGGGGCAGTACTTTTTTGTACTAGTTATTTCATGCGATAATTCTCTTTGCCGTATCAATCTTAAATTAATGAAAATATAGCTAAAGTTAAATATTATACTTTTTCCCATTCGAATATGCCTCGGTAGCGCAGTAGGCAGCGCGTCAGTCTCATAATCAACTTTAAATTGAGTTATCTGAAGGTCGTGATTTCGATCCTCACTCGGGGCAGTACCTTTTAGTAATAGTCATTTCATGCGATAATTCTTTTTGCCGAATCAATATTAAATTAATGAAAAGATAGTTAAAGTTAAATATTATATTTTTTCGCACTCTTATATGCCTCGGTAGCGCAGTAAGCAGCGCGTCAGTCTCATAATCAACTTTAAATTGAGTTATCTGAAGGTCGTGATTTCGATCCTCACTCGGGGCAGTACCTTTTAGTAATAGTCATTTCATGCGATAATTCTTTTTGCCGAATCAATCTTAAATTAATGAAAAGATAGTTAAAGTTAAATATTACACTTTTTTCCAATATAATGTGCCTCAGTAGCGCAGTAGGCAGCGCGTCAGTCTCATAATCAACTCTAGATTGAGTTATCTGAAGGTCGTGAGTTCGATCCTCACTCGGGGCAGTACCTTTTTGTAATAGTTATTTCATGCGATAATTCTTTTTGCCGAATCAATATTAAATTAATGAAAAGATAGTTAAAGTTAAATATTACACTTTTTTCCAATCTAATGTGCCTCGGTAGCGCAGTAGGCAGCGCGTCAGTCTCATAATCAACTCTAAATTGAGTTATCTGAAGGTCGTGAGTTCGATCTTCTTCCGGGGCAGTTACTTTTTTTAATAGTTATTTCATGCGATAATTCTTTTTGCCGAATCAATCTTAAATTAATGAAAAGATAGTTAAAGTTAAATATTATACTTTTTCCCATTCGAATGTGCCTCGGTAGCGCAGTTGGCAGCGCGTCAGTCTCATAATCAACTCTAGATTGAGTTATCTGAAGGTCGTGAGTTCGATCCTCACTCGGGGCAGTACCTTTTTGTAATAGTTATTTCGTGCGATAATTCTTTTTGCCGAATCAATATTAATTTAATGAAAAGATAGTTAAAGTTAAATATTATATTTTTTCGCACTCTTATATGCCTCGGTAGCGCAGTAGGCAGCGCGTCAGTCTCATAATCAACTTTAAATTGAGTTATCTGAAGGTCATGATTTCGATCCTCACTCGGGGCAGTACCTTTTAGTAATAGTCATTTCATGCGATAATTCTTTTTGCCGAATCAATCTTAAATTAATGAAAAGATAGTTAAAGTTAAATATTACACTTTTTTCCAATCTAATGTGCCTCGGTAGCGCAGTAGGCAGCGCGTCAGTTTCATAATCAACTCTAAATTGAGTTATCTGAAGGTCGTGAGTTCGATCCTCTTCCGGGGCAGTTCCTTTTTTTAATAGTTATTTCTTGCGATAATTCTTTTTGCCGAATCAATATTAAATTAATGAAAAGATAGTTATGTTAAATATTATATTTTTTCGCACTCTTATGTGCCTCGATAGCGCAGTAGGCAGCGCGTCAGTCTCATAATCAACTCTAAATTGAGTTATCTGAAGGTCGTGAGTTCGATCCTCGCTGGGGGCAGTACTTTTTTGTTATAGTTATTTCATGCGATAATTCTCTTTGCCGTATCAATCTTAAATTAATGAAAAGATAGCTAAAGTTAAATATTATACTTTTTCCCATTCTAATGTGCCTCAGTAGCGCAGTAGGCAGCGCGTCAGTCTCATAATCAACTCTAAATTGAGTTATCTGAAGGTCGTGAGTTCGATCCTCACTCGGGGCAGTACCTTTTTGTAATAGTTATTTCATGCGAAAATTCTTTTTGCCATATCAATATTAAATTAATGAAATGATAGTTAAAGTTAAATATTATTTTTTTTCTCGCACTCTTATGTGCCTCGGTAGCGCAGTAGGCAGCGCGTCAGTCTCATAATCAACTCTAAATTGAGTTATCTGAAGGTCGTGAGTTCGATCCTCACCCGGGGCTGTACCTTTTTGTTATAGTTATTTCATGCGATAATACATTTTGCCGAATCAACATTAAATTAATGAAAAGATAGTAAAAGTTAAATATAAGATTTTTTCGCATTCTTATATGCCTGGGTAATGCAGTAGGCAGCCCGTGAGTCTTATAATCAGCTCTAAATTGAGTTATCTGAAGGTCGTGAGTTCGATCCTCTCCCAGGGCAGTACTTTTTTCCAGTCGTTATTTCATGAAATTATACATTATGCCGAATATCTTTCAAATTTAGGAAAAGATAGTTAAAGTTAAATATTTTTTTCCCGCACTCTTATGTGCGTCGGTAGCGCAGAAGGCAGCGCGTCAGTCTCATAATCAACATTAAATTGAGTTATCTGAAGGTCGTGAGTTCGATCCTCACTTGGGGCAGTACCTTTTTGTAATAGTTATTTCATGCGATAATTCTTTTTGCCGAATCAATCTTGAATTAATGAAAATATAGTTAAAGTTAAATATTACACTTTTTCCCATTCTAATGTGCCTCGGTAGCGCAGTAGGCAGCGCGTCAGTCTCATAATCAACTCTAAATTGAGTTATCTGAAGGTCGTGAGTTCGATCCTCACTCGGGGCAGTACATTTTTGTAATAGTTATTTCATGCGATAATTCTTTTTGCCGAATCAATCTAAAATTAATGAAAAGATAGTTAAAGTTAAATATAGTATTTTTTCGCAAACTTATGTGCCTCGGTAGCGTAGTCGGTAGCACGTCGGTCTCATATTCAGCTCATTAAATTGAGTTATCCGACGGTCGTGAGTTCGATCCTCAACCGGGGCAGTACCTTTTTGTTATAATTATTTCATGCGATAATACATTTTGCCGCATTAATATCAAACTGATAAAAAGATAGTTAAAGATAAATATTTCATTTTTTCGTATTCTTATATATCTCATTAGCCCAGTAGGCATCGCGTCACCCTCAAAATTCAAATTTAAATTGAGTTATCTGAAGGTCGTGAGTTCGATCCTCACTGGGGGCAGTACTTTTTTGTAATAGTTATTTCATGCGATAATTCTCTTTGCCGTATCAATCTTAAAGTAATGAAAAGATAGTTAAAGTTATATATTACACTTTTTCCCATTCTAATGTGCCTCGGTAGCGCAGTAGGCAGTGCGTCAGTCTCATAATCAACTCTAAATTGAGTTATCTGAAGGTCGTGAGTTCGATCCTCACCCGGGGCAGTACCTTTTTCCAGTCGTTATTTCATGAAATTATACATTTTGCCAAATATATTTTAAATTAAGGAAAAGATAGTTAAAGTTAAATATAGTATTTTTTCGCACTCTTATGTGCCTCGGAAGCGCAGTAGGCAGCGCGTCAGTCTCATAATCAATATTAAATTGAGTTATCTGGAGGTCGTGAGTTCGATCCTCATTCGGAGCAGTTTCTTTTTGTAATAGTTATTTCATGCGATAATACATTTTGCCGAATCAACATTAAATTCATGAAAAGATAGTAAAAGTTAAATATAAGATTTTTTCGCATTCTTATATGCATGGGTAATGCAGTAGGAAGTCCGTGAGTCTTATAATCAGCTCTAAATTGATTTATCTGAAGGTCGTGAGTTCGATCCTCTCCCAGGGCAGTACTTTTTTCCAGTCGTTATTTCATGAAATTATACATTTTGCCAAATATCTTTTAAATTAAGGAAAAGATAGTTAAAGTTAAATATAGTATTTTTTCGCACTCTTATGTGCCTCGGAAGCGCAGTAGGCAGCGCGTCGGTCTCATAATCAATATTAAATTGAGTTATCTGAAGGTCGTGAGTTCGATCCTCATTCGGAGCAGTACCTTTTTGTAATAGTTATTTCATGCGATAATTCTTTTTGCCGAATCAATGTTAAATTCATGAAAAGATAGTTAAAGTTAAATATCAGATTTTTTCACAAACTTATGTGCCTCGGTAGCGTAGTCGGCAGCACGTCGGTCTCATATTCAGCTCATTAAATTGAGTTATCCGACGGTCGTGAGTTCGATCCTCAACCGGGGCAGTACCTTTTTGTTATAATTATTTCATGCGATAATACATTTTGCCGCATTAATATCAAATTGATAAAAAGATAGTTAAAGATAAATATTATACTTTTTCCCATTCTAATGTGCCTTGGTAGCGCAGTAGGCAGCGCGTCAGTCACATAATCAACTCTAAATTGAGTTATCTGAAGGTCGTGAGTTCGATCCTTACTCGGGGCAGTACCTTTTTGTAATAGTTATTTCATGCGATAATTCTTTTTGCCGAATCAATATTAAATTAATGAAAAGATAGTTAAAGTTAAATATTATATTTTTTCGCACTCTTATGTGCCTCGGTAGCGCAGTAGGCAGCGCGTCAGTCTCATAATCAACTTTAAATTGAGTTATCTGAAGGTCGTGATTTCGATCCTCACTCGGGGCAGTACCTTTTAGTAATAGTCATTTCATGCGATAATTCTTTTTGCCGAATCAATCTTAAATTAATGAAAAGATAGTTAAAGTTAAATATTACACTTTTTTCCAATCTAATGTGCCTCGGAAGCGCAGTAGGCAGCGCGTCAGTCTCATAATCAACTCTAAATTGAGTTATCTGAAGGTCGTGAGTTCGATCCTCTCCCAGGGCAGTTCTTTTTTCCAGTCGTTATTTCATGAAATTATGCATTATGCCGAATATCTTTTAAATTTAGGAAAAGATAGTTAAAGATAAATATTTTATTTTTTCGCACTCTTATGTGCGTCGGTAGCGCAGAAGGCAGCGCGTCAGTCTCATAATCAACATTAAATTGAGTTATCTGAAGGTCGTGAGTTCGATCCTCACTTGGGGCAGTACCTTTTTGTAATAGTTATTTCATGCGATAATTCTTTTTGCCGAATCAATCTTAAATTAATGAAAATATAGTTAAAGTTAAATATTACACTTTTTCCCATTCTAATGTGCCTCGGTAGCGCAGTAGGCAGCGCCTCATTCTCATAATCAACTCTAAATTGAGTTATCTGAAGGTCGTGAGTTCGATCCTCTTCCGGGACTGTTCCTTTTTTTAATAGTTATTTCTTGCGATAATTCTTTTTGCCGAATCAATATTAAATTCATGAAAAGATAGTTAAAGTTAAATATCAGATTTTTTCACGAACTTACGTGCCTTGGTAGCGCAGTAGGCTGCGTGTCATTTTCATAATCGACTTAAAATTGAGTTATCTGAAGGTCGTGCGTTCGATCCTCACTGGGGGCAGTACTTTTTTGTAATAGTTATTTCATGCGATAATTCTCTTTGCCGAATCAATCTTAAATTAATGAAAAGATAGCTAAAGATAAATAATATACTTTTTTCCCATTCTAATGTACCTCGGTAGCGCAGTAGGCAGCGCGTCAGTCTCATAATAAACTCTAAATTGAGTCATCTGAAGGTCGTGAGTTCAATACTCACTCGGGGCTGTACCTTTTTGTAATAGTTATTTCATGCGATAATTCTTTTTGCCGAATCAATATTAAATTAATGAAAAGATAGTTAAAGTTAAATATTATATTTTTTCGCACTCTTATGTGCCTCGGTAGCGCAGTAGGCAGCGCGTCAGTCTCATAATCAACTTTAAAATGAGTTATCTGAAGGTCGTGATTTCGATCCTCACTCGGGGCAGTACCTTTTAGTAATAGTCATTTCATGCGATAATTCTTTTTGCCGAATCAATCTTAAATTAATGAAAAGATAGTTAAAGTTAAATATTACACTTTTTTCCAATCTAATGTGCCTCGGAAGCGCAGTAGGCAGCGCGTCAGTCTCATAATCAACTCTAAATTGAGTTATCTGAAGGTCGTGAGTTCGATCCTCTCCCAGGGCAGTTCTTTTTTCCAGTCGTTATTTCATGAAATTATACATTATGCCGAATATCTTTTAAATTTAGGAAAAGATAGTTAAAGTTAAATATTTTATTTTTTCGCACTCTTATGTGCGTCGGTAGCGCAGAAGGCAGCGCGTCAGTCTCATAATCAACATTAAATTGAGTTATCTGAAGGTCGTGAGTTCGATCCTCACTTGGGGCAGTACCTTTTTGTAATAGTTATTTCATGCGATAATTCTTTTTGCCGAATCAATCTTAAATTAATGAAAATATAGTTAAAGTTAAATATTACACTTTTTCCCAATCTAATGTGCCTCGGTAGCGCAGTAGGCAGCGCGTCAGTCTCATAATCTACTTTAAATTGAGTTATCTGAAGGTCGTGAGTTCGATCCACACTCGGGGCAGTATCTTTTTGTAATAGTTATTTCATGCGATAATTCTTTTTGCCGAATCAATCTAAAATTAATGAAAAGATAGTTAAAGTTAAATATTATACTTTTTCCCATTCTAATGTGCCTCGGTAGCGCAGTAGGCAGCGCGTCTGTCTCATAATCAACTCTAAATTGAGTTATCTGAAGGTCGTGAGTTCGATCCTCACTCGGGGCAGTACCTTTTTGTAATAGTTATTTCATGCGATAATTCTTTTTGCCGAATCAATATTAAATTAATGAAAAGATAGTTAAAGTTAAATATTATATATTTTCGAACTCTTATGTGGCTCGGTAGCGCAGTAGGCAGCGCATCAGTCTCATAATCAACTCTAAATTGAGTTATCTGAAGGTCGTGAGTTCGATCCTCACCCGGGGCAGAACCTTTTTGTTATAGTTATTTCATGCGATAATACATTTTGCCGAATCAACATTAAATTAATGAAAAGATAGTAAAAGTTAAATATAAGATTTTTTCGCATTCTTATATGCCTGGGTAATGCAGTAGGCAGCCCGTGAGTCTTATAATCAGCTCTAAATTGAGTTATCTGAAGGTCGTTAGTTCGATCCTCTCCCAGGGCAGTACTTTTTTCCAGTCGTTATTTCATGAAATTATACATTATGCCGAATATCTTTTAAATTTAGGAAAAGATAGTTAAAGTTAAATATTTTATTTTTTCGCACTCTTATGTGCGTCGGTAGCGCAGAAGGCAGCGCGTCAGTCTCATAATCAACATTAAATTGAGTTATCTGAAGGTCCTGAGTTCGATCCTCACTCGGGGCAGTACCTTTTTGTAATAGTTATTTCATGCGATAATTCTTTTTGCCGAATCAATCTTAAATTAATGAAAATATAGTTAAAGTTAAATATTACACTTTTTCCCATTCTAATGTGCCTTGGTAGCGCAGTAGGCAGCGCGTCAGTCTCATAATCAACTTTAAATTGAGTTATCTGAAGGTCGTGAGTTCGATCCTCACTCGGGGCAGTACCTTTTTGTAATAGTTATTTCATGCGATAATTCTTTTTGCCGAATCAATCTAAAATTAATGAAAAGATAGTTAAAGTTAAATATTATACTTTTTCCCATTTTAATGTGCCTCGGTAGCGCAGTAGGCAGCGCGTCAGTCACATAATCAACTCTAAATTGAGTTATCTGAAGGTCGTGAGTTCGATCCTTACTCGGGGCAGTACCTTTTTGTAATAGTTATTTCATGCGATAATTCTTTTTGCCGAATCAATATTAAATTAATGAAAAGATAGTTAAAGTTAAATATTATATTTTTTCGCACTCTTATGTGCCTCGGTAGCGCAGTAGGCAGCGCGTCAGTCTCATAATCAACTTTAAATTGAGATATCTGAAGGTCGTGATTTCGATCCTCACTCGGGGCAGTACCTTTTAGTAATAGTCATTTCATGCGATAATTCTTTTTGCCGAATCAATCTTAATTTAATGAAAAGATAGTTAAAGAAAAATAATATACTTTTTTCCCATTCTAATGTACCTCGGTAGCGCAGTAGGCAGCGCGTCAGTCTCATAATCAACTTTAAATTGAGTTATCTGAAGGTCGTGAGTTTGATCCTCACTCGGGGCAGTACCATTTAGTAATAGTTATTTCTTGCGATAATTCTTTTTGCCAAATCAATCTAAAATTAATGAAAAGATAGTTAAAGTTAAATATTATACTTTTTCCATTCTAATGTGCCTCGGTAGCGCAGTAGGCAGCGCGTCAGTCTCATAATCAACTCTAAATTGAGTTATCTGAAGGTCGTGAGTTCGATCCTCACTCGGGGCAGTACCTTTTTGTAATAGTTATTTCATGCGATAATTCTTTTTGCCGAATCAATATTAAATTAATGAAAAGATAGTTAAAGTTAAATATTAGATTTTTTCGCACTTTTTTGTGCCTCGGTAGCGCAGTAGACAGCGCGTCAGTCTCATAATCAACTCTAAATTGAGTTATCTGAGGGTCGTGAGTTCGATCCTCACCCGGGGCAGTTCCTTTTTTTAATAGTTATTTCATGCGATAATTCTTTTTGCCGAATCAATGTTAAATTAATGAAAAGATAGTTAAAGTTAAGTATCAGATTTTTTCACAAACTTATGTGCCTCGGTAGCGTAGTCGGCAGCACGTCGGTCTCATATTCAGCTCATTAAATTGAGTTATCCGACGGTCGTGAGTTCGATCCTCAACCGGGGCAGTACCTTTTTGTTATAATTATTTCATGCGATAATACATTTTGCCGCATTAATATCAAATTGATAAAAAGATAGCTAAAGATATATATTATACTTTTTTCCCATTCTAATGTGCCTCGGTAGCGCAGAAGGCAGCGCGTCAGTCACATAATCAACTCTAAATTGAGTTATCTGAAGGTCGTGAGTTAGATCCTTACTCGGGGCAGTACCTTTTTGTAATAGTTATTTCATGCGATAATTCTCTTTGCCGTATCAATCTTAAATTAATGAAAATATAGCTAAAGTTAAATATTATACTTTTTCCCATTCGAATGTGCCTCGGTAGCGCAGTAGGCAGCGCGCCAGTCTCATAATCAACTCTAGATTGAGTTATCTGAAGGTGGTGAGTTCGATCCTCACTCGGGGCAGTACCTTTTTGTAATAGTTATTTCATGCGATAATTCTTTTTGCCGAATCAATATTAAATTAATGAAAAGATAGTTAAAGTTAAATATTATATTTTTTCGCACTCTTATGTGCCTCGGTAGCGCAGCAGGCAGCGCGTCAGTCTCATAATCAACTTTAAATTGAGTTATCTGAAGGTCAAGATTTCGATCCTCACTCGGGGCAGTACCTTTTAGTAATAGTCATTTCATGCGATAATTCTTTTTGCCGAATCAATCTTAAATTAATGAAAAGATAGTTAAAGTTAAATATTACACTTTTTTCCAATCTAATGTGCCTCGGTAGCGCAGTAGGCAGCGCGTCAGTCTCAAAATCAACTCTAAATTGAGTTATCTGAAGGTCGTGAGTTCGATCCTCTCCCAGAGCAGTTCTTTTTTCCAGTCGTTATTTCATGAAATTATACATTATGCCGAATATCTTTTAAATTTAGGAAAAGATAGTTAAAGTTAAATATTTTATTTTTTCGCACTCTTATGTGCGTCGGTAGCGCAGAAGGCAGCGCGTCAGTCTCATAATCAACATTAAATTGAGTTATCTGAAGGTCGTGAGTTCGATCCTCACTTGGGGCTGTACCTTTTTGTAATAGTTATTTCATGCGATAATTCTTTTTGCTGAATCAATCTTAAATTAATGAAAATATAGTTAAAGTTAAATATTACACTTTTTCCCATTCTAATGTGCCTCGGTAGCGCAGTAGGCAGCGCGTCAGTCTCATAATCAACTTTAAATTGAGTTATCTGAAGGTCGTGAGTTCGATCCTCACTCGGGGCAGTACCTTTTTGTAATAGTTATTTCATGCCATAATTCTTTCTGCCGAATCAATCTAAAATTAATGAAAAGATAGTTAAAGTTAAATATTATACTTTTTCCCATTCTAATGTGCCTCGGTAGCGCAGTAGGCAGCGCGTCAGTCTAATAATCAACTTTAAATTGAGTTATCTGAAGGTCGTGAGTTCGATCCTCACTCGGGGCAGTACCTTTTTGTAATAGTTATTTCATGCCATAATTCTTTTTGCCGAATCAATCTAAAATTAATGAAAAGATAGTTAAAGTTAAATATTATACTTTTTCCCATTCTAATGTGCCTCGGTAGCGCAGTAGGCAGCGCGTCAGTCTCATAATCAACTCTAAATTGAGTTATCTGAAGGTCGTTAGTTCGATCCTCTCCCAGGGCAGTACTTTTTTCCAGTCGTTATTTCATGAAATTATACATTATGCCGAATATCTTTTAAATTTAGGAAAAGATAGTTAAAGTTAAATATTTTATTTTTTCGCACTCTTATGTGCGTCGGTAGCGCAGAAGGCAGCGCGTCAGTCTCATAATCAACATTAAATTGAGTTATCTGAAGGTCCTGAGTTCGATCCTCACTCGGGGCAGTACCTTTTTGTAATAGTTATTTCATGCGATAATTCTTTTTGCCGAATCAATCTTAAATTAATGAAAATATAGTTAAAGTTAAATATTACACTTTTTCCCATTCTAATTTGCCTTGGTAGCGCAGTAGGCAGCGCGTCAGTCTCATAATCAACTTTAAATTGAGTTATCTGAAGGTCGTGAGTTCGATCCTCACTCGGGGCAGTACCTTTTTGTAATAGTTATTTCATGCGATAATTCTTTTTGCCGAATCAATCTAAAATTAATGAAAAGATAGTTAAAGTTAAATATTATACTTTTTCCCATTTTAATGTGCCTCGGTAGCGCAGTAGGCAGCGCGTCAGTCACATAATCAACTCTAAATTGAGTTATCTGAAGGTCGTGAGTTCGATCCTTACTCGGGGCAGTACCTTTTTGTAATAGTTATTTCATGCGATAATTCTTTTTGCCGAATCAATATTAAATTAATGAAAAGATAGTTAAAGTTAAATATTATATTTTTTCGCACTCTTATGTGCCTCGGTAGAGCAGTAGGCAGCGCGTCAGTCTCATAATCAACTTTAAATTGAGTTATCTGAAGGTCGTGATTTCGATCCTCACTCGGGGCAGTACCTTTTAGTAATAGTCATTTCATGCGATAATTCTTTTTGCCGAATCAATCTTAATTTAATGAAAAGATAGTTAAAGAAAAATAATATACTTTTTTCCCATTCTAATGTACCTCGGTAGCGCAGTAGGCAGCGCGTCAGTCTCATAATCAACTTTAAATTGAGTTATCTGAAGGTCGTGAGTTTGATCCTCACTCGGGGCAGTACCATTTAGTAATAGTTATTTCATGCGATAATTCTTTTTGCCAAATCAATCTAAAATTAATGAAAAGATAGTTAAAGTTAAATATTATACTTTTTCCATTCTAATGTGCCTCGGTAGCGCAGTAGGCAGCGCGTCAGTCTCATAATCAACTCTAAATTGAGTTATCTGAAGGTCGTGAGTTCGATCCTCACTCGGGGCAGTACCTTTTTGTAATAGTTATTTCATGCGATAATTCTTTTTGCCGAATCAATATTAAATTAATGAAAAGATAGTTAAAGTTAAATATTAGATTTTTTCGCACTTTTTTGTGCCTCGGTAGCGCAGTAGACAGCGCGTCAGTCTCATAATCAACTCTAAATTGAGTTATCTGAGGGTCGTGAGTTCGATCCTCACCCGGGGCAGTTCCTTTTTTTAATAGTTATTTCATGCGATAATTCTTTTTGCCGAATCAATGTTAAATTAATGAAAAGATAGTTAAAGTTAAGTATCAGATTTTTTCACAAACTTATGTGCCTCGGTAGCGTAGTCGGCAGCACGTCGGTCTCATATTCAGCTCATTAAATTGAGTTATCCGACGGTCGTGAGTTCGATCCTCAACCGGGGCAGTACCTTTTTGTTATAATTATTTCATGCGATAATACATTTTGCCGCATTAATATCAAATTGATAAAAAGATAGCTAAAGATATATATTATACTTTTTTCCCATTCTAATGTGCCTCGGTAGCGCAGAAGGCAGCGCGTCAGTCACATAATCAACTCTAAATTGAGTTATCTGAAGGTCGTGAGTTAGATCCTTACTCGGGGCAGTACCTTTTTGTAATAGTTATTTCATGCGATAATTCTCTTTGCCGTATCAATCTTAAATTAATGAAAATATAGCTAAAGTTAAATATTATACTTTTTCCCATTCGAATGTGCCTCGGTAGCGCAGTAGGCAGCGCGCCAGTCTCATAATCAACTCTAGATTGAGTTATCTGAAGGTGGTGAGTTCGATCCTCACTCGGGGCAGTACCTTTTTGTAATAGTTATTTCATGCGATAATTCTTTTTGCCGAATCAATATTAAATTAATGAAAAGATAGTTAAAGTTAAATATTATATTTTTTCGCACTCTTATGTGCCTCGGTAGCGCAGCAGGCAGCGCGTCAGTCTCATAATCAACTTTAAATTGAGTTATCTGAAGGTCAAGATTTCGATCCTCACTCGGGGCAGTACCTTTTAGTAATAGTCATTTCATGCGATAATTCTTTTTGCCGAATCAATCTTAAATTAATGAAAAGATAGTTAAAGTTAAATATTACACTTTTTTCCAATCTAATGTGCCTCGGTAGCGCAGTAGGCAGCGCGTCAGTCTCAAAATCAACTCTAAATTGAGTTATCTGAAGGTCGTGAGTTCGATCCTCTCCCAGAGCAGTTCTTTTTTCCAGTCGTTATTTCATGAAATTATACATTATGCCGAATATCTTTTAAATTTAGGAAAAGATAGTTAAAGTTAAATATTTTATTTTTTCGCACTCTTATGTGCGTCGGTAGCGCAGAAGGCAGCGCGTCAGTCTCATAATCAACATTAAATTGAGTTATCTGAAGGTCGTGAGTTCGATCCTCACTTGGGGCTGTACCTTTTTGTAATAGTTATTTCATGCGATAATTCTTTTTGCTGAATCAATCTTAAATTAATGAAAATATAGTTAAAGTTAAATATTACACTTTTTCCCATTCTAATGTGCCTCGGTAGCGCAGTAGGCAGCGCGTCAGTCTCATAATCAACTTTAAATTGAGTTATCTGAAGGTCGTGAGTTCGATCCTCACTCGGGCAGTACCTTTTTGTAATAGTTATTTCATGCCATAATTCTTTTTGCCGAATCAATCTAAAATTAATGAAAAGATAGTTAAAGTTAAATATTATACTTTTTCCCATTCTAATGTGCCTCGGTAGCGCAGTAGGCAGCGCGTCAGTCTCATAATCAACTCTAAATTGAGTTATCTGAAGGTCGTGAGTTCGATCCTCACGCGGGGCTGTACCTTTTTGTAATAGTTATTTCATGCGATAATTCTTTTTGCCGAATCAATATTAAATTAATGAAAAGATAGTTAAAGTTAAATATTATATATTTTCGAACTCTTATGTGCCTCGGTAGCGCAGTAGGCAGCGCATCAGTCTCATAATCAACTCTAAATTGAGTTATCTGAAGGTCGTGAGTTTGATCCTCACTCGGGGCAGTACCATTTAGTAATAGTTATTTCATGCGATAATTCTTTTTGCCAAATCAATCTAAAATTAATGAAAAGATAGTTAAAGTTAAATATTATACTTTTTCCATTCTAATGTGCCTCGGTGGCGCAGTAGGCAGCGCGTCAGTCTCATAATCAACTCTAAATTGAGTTATCTGAAGGTCGTGAGTTCGATCCTCACTCGGGGCAGTACCTTTTTGTAATAGTTATTTCATGCGATAATTCTTTTTGCCGAATCAATATTAAATTAATGAAAAGATAGTTAAAGTTAAATATTAGATTTTTTCGCACTTTTTTGTGCCTCGGTAGCGCAGTAGACAGCGCGTCAGTCTCATAATCAACTCTAAATTGAGTTATCTGAGGGTCGTGAGTTCGATCCTCACCCGGGGCAGTTCCTTTTTTTAATAGTTATTTCATGCGATAATTCTTTTTGCCGAATCAACATTAAATTAATGAAAAGATAGTAAAAGTTAAATATAAGATTTTTTCGCATTCTTATATGCCTGGGTAATGCAGTAGGCAGCCCGTGAGTCTTATAATCAGCTCTAAATTGAGTTATCTGAAGGTCGTTAGTTCGATCCTCTCCCAGGGCAGTACTTTTTTCCAGTCGTTATTTCATGAAATTATACATTATGCCGAATATCTTTTAAATTTAGGAAAAGATAGTTAATGTTAAATATTTTATTTTTTCGCACTCTTATTTGCGTCGGTAGCGCAGAAGGCAGCGCGTCAGTCTCATAATCAACATTAAATTGAGTTATCTGAAGGTCCTGAGTTCGATCCTCACTCGGGGCAGTACCTTTTTGTAATAGTTATTTCATGCGATAATTCTTTTTGCCAAATCAATCATAAATTAATGAAAAGATAGTTAAAGTTAAATATTACACTTTTTCCCATTCTAATGTGCCTCGCTAGCGCAGTAGGCAGCGCGTCAGTCTCATAATCAACTTTCAATTGAGTTATCTGAAGGCCGCGATTTCGATCCTCACTCGGGGCAGTACCTTTTAGTAATAGTCATTTAATGCGATAATTCTTTTTGCCGAATCAATATTAAATTAATGAAAAGATAGCTAAAGAAAAATAATATACTTTTTTCCCATTCTAATGTACCTCGGTAGCGCAGTAGGCAGCGCGTCAGTCTCATAATCAACTTTAAATTGAGTTATCTGAAGGTCGTGAGTTTGATCCTCACTCGGGGCAGTACCATTTAGTAATAGTTATTTCATGCGATAATTCTTTTTGCCAAATCAATCTTAAATTAATGAAAATATAGCTAAAGTTAAATATTATACTTTTTCCCATTCTAATGTGCCTCTGTAGCGCAGTAGGCAGCGCGTCAGTCTCATAATCAACTCTAAATTGAGTTATCTGAAGGTCGTGAGTTCGATCCTCACTCGGGGCAGTACCTTTTTGTAATAGTTATTTCATGCGATAATTCTTTTTGCCAAATCAATATTAAATTAATGAAAAGATAGTTAAAGTTAAATATTATATATTTTCGCACTCTTATGTGCCTCGGTAGCGCAGTAGGCAGCGCGTCAGTCTCATAATCAACTCTAAATTGAGTTATCTGAAAGTCGTGAGTTCGATCCTCACCCGGGGCAATACCTTTTTGTTATAGTTATTTCATGCGATAATACATTTTGCGGAATCAACATTAAATTAATGAAAAGATAGTAAAAGTTAAATATAAGATTATTTCGCATTCTTATATGCATGGGTAATGCAGTAGGAAGCCCGTGAGTCTTATCATCAGCTCTAAATTGATTTATCTGAAGGTCGTGAGTTCTATCCTCTCCCAGGGCAGTACTTTTTTCCAGTCGTTATTTCATGAAATTATACATTTTGCCAAATATCTTTTAAATTAAGGAAAAGATAGTTAAAGTTAAATATAGTATTTTTTCGCACTCTTATGTGCCTCGGAAGCGCAGTAGGCAGCGCGTCGGTCTCATAATCAATATTAAATTGAGTTATCTGAAGGTCGTGAGTTCGATCCTCATTCGGAGCAGTACCTTTTTGTAATAATTATTTCATGCGATAATTCTTTTTGCCGAATCAATGTTAAATTCATGAAAAGATAGTTAAAGTTAAATATCAGATTTTTTCACAAACTTATGTGCCTCGGTAGCGTAGTCGGCAGCACGTCGGTCTCATATTCAGCTCATTAAATTGAGTTATCCGACGGTCGTGAGTTCGATCCTCAACCGGGGCAGTACCTTTTTGTTATAATTATTTCATGCGATAATACATTTTGCCGCATTAATATCAAATTGATAAAAAGATAGTTAAAGATAAATATTATACTTTTTTCCCTTTCTAATGTGCCTTGGTAGCGCAGTAGGCAGCGCGTCAGTCACATAATCAACTCTAAATTGAGTTATCTGAAGGTCGTGAGTTAGATCCTTACTCGGGGCAGTACCTTTTTGTAATAGTTATTTCATGCGATAATTCTCTTTGCCGTATCAATCTTAAATTAATGAAAATATAGCTAAAGTTAAATATTATACTTTTTCCCATTCGAATGTGCCTCGGTAGCGCAGTAGGCAGCGCGCCAGTCTCATAATCAACTCTAGATTGAGTTATCTGAAGGTGGTGAGTTCGATCCTCACTCGCGGCAATACCTTTTTGTAATAGTTATTTCATGCGATAATTCTTTTTGCCGAATCAATATTAAATTAATGAAAAGATAGTTAAAGTTAAATATTATATTTTTTCGCACTCTTATGTGCCTCGGTAGCGCAGCAGGCAGCGCGTCAGTCTCATAATCAACTTTAAATTGAGTTATCTGAAGGTCAAGATTTCGATCCTCACTTGGGGCAGTACCTTTTAGTAATAGTCATTTCATGCGATAATTCTTTTTGCCGAATCAATCTTAAATTAATTAAAAGATAGTTAAAGTTAAATATTACACTTTTTTCCAATCTAATGTGCCTCGGTAGCGCAGTAGGCAGCGCGTCAGTCTCAAAATCAACTCTAAATTGAGTTATCTGAAGGTCGTGAGTTCGATCCTCTCCCAGGGCAGTACTTTTTTCCAGTCGTTATTTCATGAAATTATACATTATGCCGAATATCTTTTAAATTTAGGAAAAGATAGTTAATGTTAAATATTTTATTTTTTCGCACTCTTATTTGCGTCGGTAGCGCAGAAGGCAGCGCGTCAGTCTCATAATCAACATTAAATTGAGTTATCTGAAGGTCCTGAGTTCGATCCTCACTCGGGGCAGTACCTTTTTGTAATAGTTATTTCATGCGATAATTCTTTTTGCCAAATCAATCATAAATTAATGAAAAGATAGTTAAAGTTAAATATTACACTTTTTCCCATTCTAATGTGCCTCGCTAGCGCAGTAGGCAGCGCGTCAGTCTCATAATCAACTTTCAATTGAGTTATCTGAAGGCCGCGATTTCGATCCTCACTCGGGGCAGTACCTTTTAGTAATAGTCATTTAATGCGATAATTCTTTTTGCCGAATCAATATTAAATTAATGAAAAGATAGCTAAAGAAAAATAATATACTTTTTTCCCATTCTAATGTACCTCGGTAGCGCAGTAGGCAGCGCGTCAGTCTCATAATCAACTTTAAATTGAGTTATCTGAAGGTCGTGAGTTTGATCCTCACTCGGGGCAGTACCATTTAGTAATAGTTATTTCATGCGATAATTCTTTTTGCCAAATCAATCTTAAATTAATGAAAATATAGCTAAAGTTAAATATTATACTTTTTCCCATTCTAATGTGCCTCTGTAGCGCAGTAGGCAGCGCGTCAGTCTCATAATCAACTCTAAATTGAGTTATCTGAAGGTCGTGAGTTCGATCCTCACTCGGGGCAGTACCTTTTTGTAATAGTTATTTCATGCGATAATTCTTTTTGCCAAATCAATATTAAATTAATGAAAAGATAGTTAAAGTTAAATATTATATATTTTCGCACTCTTATGTGCCTCGGTAGCGCAGTAGGCAGCGCGTCAGTCTCATAATCAACTCTAAATTGAGTTATCTGAAAGTCGTGAGTTCGATCCTCACCCGGGGCAATACCTTTTTGTTATAGTTATTTCATGCGATAATACATTTTGCGGAATCAACATTAAATTAATGAAAAGATAGTAAAAGTTAAATATAAGATTATTTCGCATTCTTATATGCATGGGTAATGCAGTAGGAAGCCCGTGAGTCTTATCATCAGCTCTAAATTGATTTATCTGAAGGTCGTGAGTTCTATCCTCTCCCAGGGCAGTACTTTTTTCCAGTCGTTATTTCATGAAATTATACATTTTGCCAAATATCTTTTAAATTAAGGAAAAGATAGTTAAAGTTAAATATAGTATTTTTTCGCACTCTTATGTGCCTCGGAAGCGCAGTAGGCAGCGCGTCGGTCTCATAATCAATATTAAATTGAGTTATCTGAAGGTCGTGAGTTCGATCCTCATTCGGAGCAGTACCTTTTTGTAATAATTATTTCATGCGATAATTCTTTTTGCCGAATCAATGTTAAATTCATGAAAAGATAGTTAAAGTTAAATATCAGATTTTTTCACAAACTTATGTGCCTCGGTAGCGTAGTCGGCAGCACGTCGGTCTCATATTCAGCTCATTAAATTGAGTTATCCGACGGTCGTGAGTTCGATCCTCAACCGGGGCAGTACCTTTTTGTTATAATTATTTCATGCGATAATACATTTTGCCGCATTAATATCAAATTGATAAAAAGATATTTAAAGATAAATATTATACTTTTTTCCCATTCTAATGTGCCTTGGTAGCGCAGTAGGCAGCGCGTCAGTCACATAATCAACTCTAAATTGAGTTATCTGAAGGTCGTGAGTTAGATCCTTACTCGGGGCAGTACCTTTTTGTAATAGTTATTTCATGCGATAATTCTCTTTGCCGTATCAATCTTAAATTAATGAAAATATAGCTAAAGTTAAATATTATACTTTTTCCCATTCGAATGTGCCTCGGTAGCGCAGTAGGCAGCGCGCCAGTCTCATAATCAACTCTAGATTGAGTTATCTGAAGGTGGTGAGTTCGATCCTCACTCGCGGCAATACCTTTTTGTAATAGTTATTTCATGCGATAATTCTTTTTGCCGAATCAATATTAAATTAATGAAAAGATAGTTAAAGTTAAATATTATATTTTTTCGCACTCTTATGTGCCTCGGTAGCGCAGCAGGCAGCGCGTCAGTCTCATAATCAACTTTAAATTGAGTTATCTGAAGGTCAAGATTTCGATCCTCACTCGGGGCAGTACCTTTTAGTAATAGTCATTTCATGCGATAATTCTTTTTGCCGAATCAATCTTAAATTAATGAAAAGATAGTTAAAGTTAAATATTACACTTTTTTCCAATCTAATGTGCCTCGGTAGCGCAGTAGGCAGCGCGTCAGTCTCAAAATCAACTCTAAATTGAGTTATCTGAAGGTCGTGAGTTCGATCCTCTCCCAGAGCAGTTCTTTTTTCCAGTCGTTATTTCATGAAATTATACATTATGCCGAATATCTTATAAATTTAGGAAAAGATAGTTAAAGTTAAATATTTTATTTTTCGCACTCTTATGTGCGTCGGTAGCGCAGAAGGCAGCGCGTCAGTCTCATAATCAACATTAAATTGAGTTATCTGAAGGTCGTGAGTTCGATCCTCACTTGGGGCTGTACCTTTTTGTAATAGTTATTTCATGCGATAATTCTTTTTGCTGAATCAATCTTAAATTAATGAAAATATAGTTAAAGTTAAATATTACACTTTTTCCCATTCTAATGTGCCTCGGTAGCGCAGTAGGCAGCGCGTCAGTCTCATAATCAACTTTAAATTGAGTTATCTGAAGGTCGTGAGTTCGATCCTCACTCGGGGCAGTACCTTTTTGTAATAGTTATTTCATGCCATAATTCTTTTTGCCGAATCAATCTAAAATTAATGAAAAGATAGTTAAAGTTAAATATTATACTTTTTCCCATTCTAATGTGCCTCGGTAGCGCAGTAGGCAGCGCGTCAGTCTCATAATCAACTCTAAATTGAGTTATCTGAAGGTCGTGAGTTCGATCCTCACTCGGGGCAGTACCTTTTTGTAATAGTTATTTCATGCGATAATTCTTTTTGCCGAATCAATATTAAATTAATGAAAAGATAGTTAAAGTTAAATATTATATATTTTCGAACTCTTATGTGGCTCGGTAGCGCAGTAGGCAGCGCATCAGTCTCATAATCAACTCTAAATTGAGTTATCTGAAGGTCGTGAGTTCGATCCTCACCCGGGGCAGAACCTTTTTGTTATAGTTATTTCATGCGATAATATATTTTGCCGAATCAACATTAAATTAATGAAAAGATAGTAAAAGTTAAATATAAGATTTTTTCGCATTCTTATATGCCTGGGTAATGCAGTAGGCAGCCCGTGAGTCTTATAATCAGCTCTAAATTGAGTTATCTGAAGGTCGTTAGTTCGATCCTCTCCCAGGGCAGTACTTTTTTCCAGTCGTTATTTCATGAAATTATACATTATGCCGAATATCTTTTAAATTTAGGAAAAGATAGTTAAAGTTAAATATTTTATTTTTTCGCACTCTTATGTGCGTCGGTAGCGCAGAAGGCAGCGCGTCAGTCTCATAATCAACATTAAATTGAGTTATCTGAAGGTCCTGTGTTCGATCCTCACTCGGGGCAGTACCTTTTTGTAATAGTTATTTCATGCGATAATTCTTTTTGCCGAATCAATCTTAAATTAATGAAAATATAGTTAAAGTTAAATATTACACTTTTTCCCATTCTAATGTGCCTTGGTAGCGCAGTAGGCAGCGCGTCAGTCTCATAATCAACTTTAAATTGAGTTATCTGAAGGTCGTGAGTTCGATCCTCACTCGGGGCAGTACCTTTTTGTAATAGTTATTTCATGCGATAATTCTTTTTGCCGAATCAATCTAAAATTAATGAAAAGATAGTTAAAGTTAAATATTATACTTTTTCCCATTTTAATGTGCCTCGGTAGCGCAGTAGGCAGCGCGTCAGTCACATAATCAACTCTAAATTGAGTTATCTGAAGGTCGTGAGTTCGATCCTTACTCGGGGCAGTACCTTTTTGTAATAGTTATTTCATGCGATAATTCTTTTTGCCGAATCAATATTAAATTAATGAAAAGATAGTTAAAGTTAAATATTATATTTTTTCGCACTCTTATGTGCCTCGGTAGCGCAGTAGGCAGCGCGTCAGTCTCATAATCAACTTTAAATTGAGTTATCTGAAGGTCGTGATTTCGATCCTCACTCGGGGCAGTACCTTTTAGTAATAGTCATTTCATGCGATAATTCTTTTTGCCGAATCAATCTTAATTTAATGAAAAGATAGTTAAAGAAAAATAATATACTTTTTTCCCATTCTAATGTACCTCGGTAGCGCAGTAGGCAGCGCGTCAGTCTCATAATCAACTTTAAATTGAGTTATCTGAAGGTCGTGAGTTTGATCCTCACTCGGGGCAGTACCATTTAGTAATAGTTATTTCATGCGATAATTCTTTTTGCCAAATCAATCTAAAATTAATGAAAAGATAGTTAAAGTTAAATATTATACTTTTTCCATTCTAATGTGCCTCGGTAGCGCAGTAGGCAGCGCGTCAGTCTCATAATCAACTCTAAATTGAGTTATCTGAAGGTCGTGAGTTCGATCCTCACTCGGGGCAGTACCTTTTTGTAATAGTTATTTCATGCGATAATTCTTTTTGCCGAATCAATATTAAATTAATGAAAAGATAGTTAAAGTTAAATATTAGATTTTTTCGCACTTTTTTGTGCCTCGGTAGCGCAGTAGACAGCGCGTCAGTCTCATAATCAACTCTAAATTGAGTTATCTGAGGGTCGTGAGTTCGATCCTCACCCGGGGCAGTTCCTTTTTTTAATAGTTATTTCATGCGATAATTCTTTTTGCCGAATCAATGTTAAATTAATGAAAAGATAGTTATAGTTAAGTATCAGATTTTTTCACAAACTTATGTGCCTCGGTAGCGTAGTCGGCAGCACGTCGGTCTCATATTCAGCTCATTAAATTGAGTTATCCGACGGTCGTGAGTTCGATCCTCAACCGGGGCAGTACCTTTTTGTTATAATTATTTCATGCGATAATACATTTTGCCGCATTAATATCAAATTGATAAAAAGATAGCTAAAGATATATATTATACTTTTTTCCCATTCTAATGTGCCTCGGTAGCGCAGAAAGCAGCGCGTCAGTCACATAATCAACTCTAAATTGAGTTATCTGAAGGTCGTGAGTTAGATCCTTACTCGGGGCAGTACCTTTTTGTAATAGTTATTTCATGCGATAATTCTCTTTGCCGTATCAATCTTAAATTAATGAAAATATAGCTAAAGTTAAATATTATACTTTTTCCCATTCGAATGTGCCTCGGTAGCGCAGTAGGCAGCGCGCCAGTCTCATAATCAACTCTAGATTGAGTTATCTGAAGGTGGTGAGTTCGATCCTCACTCGGGGCAGTACCTTTTTGTAATAGTTATTTCATGCGATAATTCTTTTTGCCGAATCAATATTAAATTAATGAAAAGATAGTTAAAGTTAAATATTATATTTTTTCGCACTCTTATGTGCCTCGGTAGCGCAGCAGGCAGCGCGTCAGTCTCATAATCAACTTTAAATTGAGTTATCTGAAGGTCAAGATTTCGATCCTCACTCGGGGCAGTACCTTTTAGTAATAGTCATTTCATGCGATAATTCTTTTTGCCGAATCAATCTTAAATTAATGAAAAGATAGTTAAAGTTAAATATTACACATTTTTCCAATCTAATGTGCCTCGGTAGCGCAGTAGGCAGCGCGTCAGTCTCAAAATCAACTCTAAATTGAGTTATCTGAAGGTCGTGAGTTCGATCCTCTCCCAGAGCAGTTCTTTTTTCCAGTCGTTATTTCATGAAATTATACATTATGCCGAATATCTTTTAAATTTAGGAAAAGATAGTTAAAGTTAAATATTTTATTTTTTCGCACTCTTATGTGCGTCGGTAGCGCAGAAGGCAGCGCGTCAGTCTCATAATCAACATTAAATTGAGTTATCTGAAGGTCGTGAGTTCGATCCTCACTTGGGGCTGTACCTTTTTGTAATAGTTATTTCATGCGATAATTCTTTTTGCTGAATCAATCTTAAATTAATGAAAATATAGTTAAAGTTAAATATTACACTTTTCCCCATTCTAATGTGCCTCGGTAGCGCAGTAGGCAGCGCGTCAGTCTCATAATCAACTTTAAATTGAGTTATCTGAAGGTCGTGAGTTCGATCCTCACTCGGGGCAGTACCTTTTTGTAATAGTTATTTCATGCCATAATTCTTTTTGCCGAATCAATCTAAAATTAATGAAAAGATAGTTAAAGTTAAATATTATACTTTTTCCCATTCTAATGTGCCTCGGTAGCGCAGTAGGCAGCGCGTCAGTCTCATAATCAACTTTAAATTGAGTTATCTGAAGGTCGTGAGTTCGATCCTCACTCGGGGCAGTACCTTTTTGTAATAGTTATTTCATGCCATAATTCTTTTTGCCGAATCAATCTAAAATTAATGAAAAGATAGTTAAAGTTAAATATTATACTTTTTCCCATTCTAATGTGCCTCGGTAGCGCAGTAGGCAGCGCGTCAGTCTCATAATCAACTCTAAATTGAGTTATCTGAAGGTCGTTAGTTCGATCCTCTCCCAGGGCAGTACTTTTTTCCAGTCGTTATTTCATGAAATTATACATTATGCCGAATATCTTTTAAATTTAGGAAAAGATAGTTAAAGTTAAATATTTTATTTTTTCGCACTCTTATGTGCGTCGGTAGCGCAGAAGGCAGCGCGTCAGTCTCATAATCAACATTAAATTGAGTTATCTGAAGGTCCTGAGTTCGATCCTCACTCGGGGCAGTACCTTTTTGTAATAGTTATTTCATGCGATAATTCTTTTTGCCGAATCAATCTTAAATTAAGGAAAATATAGTTAAAGTTAAATATTACACTTTTTCCCATTCTAATTTGCCTTGGTAGCGCAGTAGGCAGCGCGTCAGTCTCATAATCAACTTTAAATTGAGTTATCTGAAGGTCGTGAGTTCGATCCTCACTCGGGGCAGTACCTTTTTGTAATAGTTATTTCATGCGATAATTCTTTTTGCCGAATCAATCTAAAATTAATGAAAAGATAGTTAAAGTTAAATATTATACTTTTTCCCATTATAATGTGCCTCGGTAGCGCAGTAGGCAGCGCGTCAGTCACATAATCAACTCTAAATTGAGTTATCTGAAGGTCGTGAGTTCGATCCTTACTCGGGGCAGTACCTTTTTGTAATAGTTATTTCATGCGATAATTCTTTTTGCCGAATCAATATTAAATTAATGAAAAGATAGTTAAAGTTAAATATTATATTTTTTCGCACTCTTATGTGCCTCGGTAGCGCAGTAGGCAGCGCGTCAGTCTCATAATCAACTTTAAATTGAGTTATCTGAAGGTCGTGATTTCGATCCTCACTCGGGGCAGTACCTTTTAGTAATAGTCATTTCATGCGATAATTCTTTTTGCCGAATCAATCTTAATTTAATGAAAAGATAGTTAAAGAAAAATAATATACTTTTTTCCCATTCTAATGTACCTCGGTAGCGCAGTAGGCAGCGCGTCAGTCTCATAATCAACTTTAAATTGAGTTATCTGAAGGTCGTGAGTTTGATCCTCACTCGGGGCAGTACCATTTAGTAATAGTTATTTCATGCGATAATTCTTTTTGCCAAATCAATCTAAAATTAATGAAAAGATAGTTAAAGTTAAATATTATACTTTTTCCATTCTAATGTGCCTCGGTAGCGCAGTAGGCAGCGCGTCAGTCTCATAATCAACTCTAAATTGAGTTATCTGAAGGTCGTGAGTTCGATCCTCACTCGGGGCAGTACCTTTTTGTAATAGTTATTTCATGCGATAATTCTTTTTGCCGAATCAATATTAAATTAATGAAAAGATAGTTAAAGTTAAATATTAGATTTTTTCGCACTTTTTTGTGCCTCGGTAGCGCAGTAGACAGCGCGTCAGTCTCATAATCAACTCTAAATTGAGTTATCTGAGGGTCGTGAGTTCGATCCTCACCCGGGGCAGTTCCTTTTTTTAATAGTTATTTCATGCGATAATTCTTTTTGCCGAATCAATGTTAAATTAATGAAAAGATAGTTATAGTTAAGTATCAGATTTTTTCACAAACTTATGTGCCTCGGTAGCGTAGTCGGCAGCACGTCGGTCTCATATTCAGCTCATTAAATTGAGTTATCCGACGGTCGTGAGTTCGATCCTCAACCGGGGCAGTACATTTTTGTTATAATTATTTCATGCGATAGTACATTTTGCCGCATTAATATCAAATTGATAAAAAGATAGCTAAAGATATATATTATACTTTTTTCCCATTCTAATGTGCCTCGGTAGCGCAGAAAGCAGCGCGTCAGTCACATAATCAACTCTAAATTGAGTTATCTGAAGGTCGTGAGTTAGATCCTTACTCGGGGCAGTACCTTTTTGTAATAGTTATTTCATGCGATAATTCTCTTTGCCGTATCAATCTTAAATTAATGAAAATATAGCTAAAGTTAAATATTATACTTTTTCCCATTCGAATGTGCCTCGGTAGCGCAGTAGGCAGCGCGCCAGTCTCATAATCAACTCTAGATTGAGTTATCTGAAGGTGGTGAGTTCGATCCTCACTCGGGGCAGTACCTTTTTGTAATAGTTATTTCATGCGATAATTCTTTTTGCCGAATCAATATTAAATTAATGAAAAGATAGTTAAAGTTAAATATTATATTTTTTCGCACTCTTATGTGCCTCGGTAGCGCAGCAGGCAGCGCGTCAGTCTCATAATCAACTTTAAATTGAGTTATCTGAAGGTCAAGATTTCGATCCTCACTCGGGGCAGTACCTTTTAGTAATAGTCATTTCATGCGATAATTCTTTTTGCCGAATCAATCTTAAATTAATGAAAAGATAGTTAAAGTTAAATATTACACTTTTTTCCAATCTAATGTGCCTCGGTAGCGCAGTAGGCAGCGCGTCAGTCTCAAAATCAACTCTAAATTGAGTTATCTGAAGGTCGTGAGTTCGATCCTCTCCCAGAGCAGTTCTTTTTTCCAGTCGTTATTTCATGAAATTATACATTATGCCGAATATCTTTTAAATTTAGGAAAAGATAGTTAAAGTTAAATATTTTATTTTTTCGCACTCTTATGTGCGTCGGTAGCGCAGAAGGCAGCGCGTCAGTCTCATAATCAACATTAAATTGAGTTATCTGAAGGTCGTGAGTTCGATCCTCACTTGGGGCTGTACCTTTTTGTAATAGTTATTTCATGCGATAATTCTTTTTGCTGAATCAATCTTAAATTAATGAAAATATAGTTAAAGTTAAATATTACACTTTTCCCCATTCTAATGTGCCTCGGTAGCGCAGTAGGCAGCGCGTCAGTCTCATAATCAACTTTAAATTGAGTTATCTGAAGGTCGTGAGTTCGATCCTCACTCGGGGCAGTACCTTTTTGTAATAGTTATTTCATGCCATAATTCTTTTTGCCGAATCAATCTAAAATTAATGAAAAGATAGTTAAAGTTAAATATTATACTTTTCCCCATTCTAATGTGCCTCGGTAGCGCAGTAGGCAGCGCGTCAGTCTCATAATCAACTTTAAATTGAGTTATCTGAAGGTCGTGAGTTCGATCCTCACTCGGGGCAGTACCTTTTTGTAATAGTTATTTCATGCCATAATTCTTTTTGCCGAATCAATCTAAAATTAATGAAAAGATAGTTAAAGTTAAATATTATACTTTTTCCCATTCTAATGTGCCTCGGTAGCGCAGTAGGCAGCGCGTCAGTCTCATAATCAACTCTAAATTGAGTTATCTGAAGGTCGTTAGTTCGATCCTCTCCCAGGGCAGTACTTTTTTCCAGTCGTTATTTCATGAAATTATACATTATGCCGAATATCTTTTAAATTTAGGAAAAGATAGTTAAAGTTAAATATTTTATTTTTTCGCACTCTTATGTGCGTCGGTAGCGCAGAAGGCAGCGCGTCAGTCTCATAATCAACATTAAATTGAGTTATCTGAAGGTCCTGAGTTCGATCCTCACTCGGGGCAGTACCTTTTTGTAATAGTTATTTCATGCGATAATTCTTTTTGCCGAATCAATCTTAAATTAATGAAAATATAGTTAAAGTTAAATATTACACTTTTTCCCATTCTAATTTGCCTTGGTAGCGCAGTAGGCAGCGCGTCAGTCTCATAATCAACTTTAAATTGAGTTATCTGAAGGTCGTGAGTTCGATCCTCACTCGGGGCAGTACCTTTTTGTAATAGTTATTTCATGCGATAATTCTTTTTGCCGAATCAATCTAAAATTAATGAAAAGATAGTTAAAGTTAAATATTATACTTTTTCCCATTTTAATGTGCTTCGGTAGCGCAGTAGGCAGCGCGTCAGTCACATAATCAACTCTAAATTGAGTTATCTGAAGGTCGTGAGTTCGATCCTTACTCGGGGCAGTACCTTTTTGTAATAGTTATTTCATGCGATAATTCTTTTTGCCGAATCAATATTAAATTAATGAAAAGATAGTTAAAGTTAAATATTATATTTTTTCGCACTCTTATGTGCCTCGGTAGCGCAGTAGGCAGCGCGTCAGTCTCATAATCAACTTTAAATTGAGTTATCTGAAGGTCGTGATTTCGATCCTCACTCGGGGCAGTACCTTTTAGTAATAGTCATTTCATGCGATAATTCTTTTTGCCGAATCAATCTTAATTTAATGAAAAGATAGTTAAAGAAAAATAATATACTTTTTTCCCATTCTAATGTACCTCGGTAGCGCAGTAGGCAGCGCGTCAGTCTCATAATCAACTTTAAATTGAGTTATCTGAAGGTCGTGAGTTTGATCCTCACTCGGGGCAGTACCATTTAGTAATAGTTATTTCATGCGATAATTCTTTTTGCCAAATCCATCTAAAATTAATGAAAAGATAGTTAAAGTTAAATATTATACTTTTTCCATTCTAATGTGCCTCGGTAGCGCAGTAGGCAGCGCGTCAGTCTCATAATCAACTCTAAATTGAGTTATCTGAAGGTCGTGAGTTCGATCCTCACTCGGGGCAGTACCTTTTTGTAATAGTTATTTCATGCGATAATTCTTTTTGCCGAATCAATATTAAATTAATGAAAAGATAGTTAAAGTTAAATATTAGATTTTTTCGCACTTTTTTGTGCCTCGGTAGCGCAGTAGACAGCGCGTCAGTCTCATAATCAACTCTAAATTGAGTTATCTGAGGGTCGTGAGTTCGATCCTCACCCGGGGCAGTTCCTTTTTTTAATAGTTATTTCATGCGATAATTCTTTTTGCCGAATCAATGTTAAATTAATGAAAAGATAGTTAAAGTTAAGTATCAGATTTTTTCACAAACTTATGTGCCTCGGTAGCGTAGTCGGCAGCACGTCGGTCTCATATTCAGCTCATTAAATTGAGTTATCCGACGGTCGTGAGTTCGATCCTCAACCGGGGCAGTACCTTTTTGTTATAATTATTTCATGCGATAATACATTTTGCCGCATTAATATCAAATTGATAAAAAGATAGCTAAAGATATATATTATACTTTTTTCCCATTCTAATGTGCCTCGGTAGCGCAGAAGGCAGCGCGTCAGTCACATAATCAACTCTAAATTGAGTAATCTGAAGGTCGTGAGTTAGATCCTTACTCGGGGCAGTATCTTTTTGTAATAGTTATTTCATGCGATAATTCTCTTTGCCGTATCAATCTTAAATTAATGAAAATATAGCTAAAGTTAAATATTATACTTTTTCCCATTCGAATGTGCCTCGGTAGCGCAGTAGGCAGCGCGCCAGTCTCATAATCAACTCTAGATTGAGTTATCTGAAGGTGGTGAGTTCGATCCTCACTCGGGGCAGTACCTTTTTGTAATAGTTATTTCATGCGATAATTCTTTTTGCCGAATCAATATTAAATTAATGAAAAGATAGTTAAAGTTAAATATTATATTTTTTCGCACTCTTATGTGCCTCGGTAGCGCAGCAGGCAGCGCGTCAGTCTCATAATCAACTTTAAATTGAGTTATCTGAAGGTCAAGATTTCGATCCTCACTCGGGGCAGTACCTTTTAGTAATAGTCATTTCATGCGATAATTCTTTTTGCCGAATCAATCTTAAATTAATGAAAAGATAGTTAAAGTTAAATATTACACTTTTTTCCAATCTAATGTGCCTCGGTAGCGCAGTAGGCAGCGCGTCAGTCTCAAAATCAACTCTAAATTGAGTTATCTGAAGGTCGTGAGTTCGATCCTCTCCCAGAGCAGTTCTTTTTTCCAGTCGTTATTTCATGAAATTATACATTATGCCGAATATCTTTTAAATTTAGGAAAAGATAGTTAAAGTTAAATATTTTATTTTTTCGCACTCTTATGTGCGTCGGTAGCGCAGAAGGCAGCGCGTCAGTCTCATAATCAACATTAAATTGAGTTATCTGAAGGTCGTGAGTTCGATCCTCACTTGGGGCTGTACCTTTTTGTAATAGTTATTTCATGCGATAATTCTTTTTGCTGAATCAATCTTAAATTAATGAAAATATAGTTAAAGTTAAATATTACACTTTTTCCCATTCTAATGTGCCTCGGTAGCGCAGTAGGCAGCGCGTCAGTCTCATAATCAACTTTAAATTGAGTTATCTGAAGGTCGTGAGTTCGATCCTCACTCGGGGCAGTACCTTTTTGTAATAGTTATTTCATGCCATAATTCTTTTTGCCGAATCAATCTAAAATTAATGAAAAGATAGTTAAAGTTAAATATTATACTTTTTCCCATTCTAATGTGCCTCGGTAGCGCAGTAGGCAGCGCGTCAGTCTCATAATCAACTCTAAATTGAGTTATCTGAAGGTCGTGAGTTCGATCCTCACTCGGGGCAGTACCTTTTTGTAATAGTTATTTCATGCGATAATTCTTTTTGCCGAATCAATATTAAATTAATGAAAAGATAGTTAAAGTTAAATATTATATATTTTCGAACTCTTATGTGCCTCGGTAGCGCAGTAGGCAGCGCATCAGTCTCATAATCAACTCTAAATTGAGTTATCTGAAGGTCGTGAGTTTGATCCTCACTCGGGGCAGTACCATTTAGTAATAGTTATTTCATGCGATAATTCTTTTTGCCAAATCAATCTAAAATTAATGAAAAGATAGTTAAAGTTAAATATTATACTTTTTCCATTCTAATGTGCCTCGGTAGCGCAGTAGGCAGCGCGTCAGTCTCATAATCAACTCTAAATTGAGTTCTCTGAAGGTCGTGAGTTCGATCCTCACTCGGGGCAGTACCTTTTTGTAATAGTTATTTCATGCGATAATTCTTTTTGCCGAATCAATATTAAATTAATGAAAAGATAGTTAAAGTTAAATATTAGATTTTTTCGCACTTTTTTGTGCCTCGGTAGCGCAGTAGACAGCGCGTCAGTCTCATAATCAACTCTAAATTGAGTTATCTGAGGGTCGTGAGTTCGATCCTCACCCGGGGCAGTTCCTTTTTTTAATAGTTATTTCATGCGATAATTCTTTTTGCCGAATCAATGTTAAATTAATGAAAAGATAGTTAAAGTTAAGTATCAGATTTTTTCACAAACTTATGTGCCTCGGTAGCGTAGTCGGCAGCACGTCGGTCTCATATTCAGCTCATTAAATTGAGTTATCCGACGGTCGTGAGTTCGATCCTCAACCGGGGCAGTACCTTTTTGTTATAATTATTTCATGCGATAATACATTTTGCCGCATTAATATCAAATTGATAAAAAGATAGCTAAAGATATATATTATACTTTTTTCCCATTCTAATGTGCCTCGGAAGCGCAGTAGGCAGCGCGTCAGTCTCATAATCAATATTAAATTGAGTTATCTGAAGGTCGTGAGTTCGATCCTCATTCGGAGCAGTACCTTTTTGTAATATTTATTTCATGCGATAATACATTTTGCCGAATCAACATTAAATTCATGAAAAGATAGTAAAAGTTAAATATAAGATTTTTTCGCATTCTTATATGCATGGGTAATGCAGTAGGAAGCCCGTGAGTCTTATAATCAGCTCTAAATTGATTTATCTGAAGGTCGTGAGTTCGATCCTCTCCCAGGGCAGTACTTTTTTCCAGTCGTTATTTCATGAAATTATACATTTTGCCAAATATCTTTTAAATTAAGGAAAAGATAGTTAAAGTTAAATATAGTATTTTTTCGCACTCTTATGTGCTTCGGAAGCGCAGTAGGCAGCGTGTCAGTCTCATAATCAATATTAAATTGAGTTATCTGAAGGTCGTGAGTTCGATCCTCATTCGGAGCAGTACCTTTTTGTAATAGTTATTTCATGCGATAATTCTTTTTGCCGAATCAATCTTAAATTAATGAAAAGATAGTTAAAGTTATATATTAAACTTTTTCCCATTCTAATGTGCCTCGGTAGCGCAGTAAGCAGCGCGTCAGTCTCATAATCAACTCTAAATTGAGTTATCTGAAGGTCGTGAGTTCGATCCTCACCCGGGGCAGTACCTTTTTGTTATAGTTATTTCATGCGATAATACATTTTGCCAAATCAACATTAAATTAATGAAAAGATAGTAAAAGTAAAATATAAGATTTTTTCACAAACTTATGTGCCTCGGTAGCGTAGTCGGCAGCACGTCGGTCTCATATTCAGCTCATTAAATTGAGTTATCCGACGGTCGTGAGTTCGATCCTCACCCAGGGCAGTACTTTTTTCCAGTCGTTATTTCATGAAATTATACATTTTGCCGAATATCTTTTAAATTAAGGAAAAGATAGTTAAAGTTAAATATTAGATTTTTTCGCACTTTTATGTGCCTCGGTAGCGCAGTAGGCAGCGCGTCAGTCTCATAATCAACTCTAAATTGAGTTATCTGAAGGTCGTCAGTTCGATCCTCACCCGGGGCAGTTCCTTTTTTTAATAGTTATTTCATGCGATAATTCTTTTTGCCAAATCAACGTTAAATTCATGAAAAGATAGTTAAAGTTAAATATCAGATTTTTTCACAAACTTATGTGCCTCGGTAGCGTAGTCGGCAGCACGTCGGTCTCATATTCAGCTCATTAAATTGAGTTATCCGACGGTCGTGAGTTCGATCCTCAACCGGGGCAGTACCTTTTTGTTATAATTATTTCATGCGATATTACATTTTGCCGCATTAATATCAAATTGATAAAAAGATAGTTAAGGATAAATATTATACTTTTTCCCCATTCTAATGTGCCTCGGTAGCGCAGTAGGCATCGCGTCACTCTCAAAATTCAACTTTAAATTGAGTTATCTGAAGGTCGTGAGTTCGATCCTCACTGGGGGCAGTACTTTTTTGTAATAGTTATTTCATGCGATAATTCTCTTTACCGTATCAATCTTAAATTAATGAAAATATAGCTAAAGTTAAATATTATACTTTCTCCCATTCGAATGTGCCTCGGTAGCGCAGTAGGCAGCGCGTCAGTCTCATAATCAACTTTAAATTGAGTTATCTGAAGGTCGTGATTTCGATCCTCACTCGGGGCAGTACCTTTTAGTAATAGTCATTTCATGCGATAATTCTTTTTGCCGAATCAATATTAAATTAATGAAAAGATAGTTAAAGTTAAATATTATATTTTTTCGCACTCTTATATGCCTCGGTAGCGCAGTAGGCAGCGCGTTAGTCTCATAATCAACTTTAAATAGAGTTATCTGAAGGTCGTGATTTCGATCCTCACTCGGGGCAGTACCTTTTAGTAATAGTCATTTCATGCGATAATTCTTTTTGCCGAATCAATCTTAAATTAATGAAAAGATAGTTAAAGTTAAATATTACACTTCTTTCCCATCTAATGTGCCTCGGTAGCGCAGTAGGCAGCGCGTCAGTCTCATAATCAACTCTAGATTGAGTTATCTGAAGGTCGTGAGTTCGATCCTCACTCGGGGCAGTACCTTTTTGTAATAGTTATTTCATGCGATAATTCTTTTTGCCGAATCAATATTAAATTAATGAAAAGATAGTTAAAGTTAAATATTACACTTTTTTCCAATCTAATGTGCCTCGGTAGCGCAGTAGGCAGCGCGTCAGTCTCATAATCAACTCTAAATTGAGTTATCTGAAGGTCGTGAGTTCGATCCTCTTCCGGGGCAGTTCCTTTTTTTAATAGTTATTTCATGCGATAATTCTTTTTGCCGAATCAATCTTAAATTAATGAAAAGATAGTTAAAGTTAAATATTATACTTTTTCCCATTCGAATGTGCCTCGGTAGCGCAGTAGGCAGCGCGTCAGTCTCATAATCAACTCTAGATTGAGTTATCTGAAGGTCGTGAGTTCGATCCTCACTCGGGGCAGTACCTTTTTGTAATAGTTATTTCATGCGATAATTCTTTTTGCCGAATCAATATTAAATTAATGAAAAGATAGTTAAAGTTAAATATTATATTTTTTCGCACTCTTATATGCCTCGGTAGCGCAGTAGGCAGCGCGTCAGTCTCATAATCAACTTTAAATTGAGTTATCTGAAGGTCGTGATTTCGATCCTCACTCGGGGCAGTACCTTTTAGTAATAGTCATTTCATGCGATAATTCTTTTTGCCGAATCAATCTTAAATTAATGAAAAGATAGTTAAAGTTAAATATTACACTTTTTTCCATTCGAATGTGCCTCGGTAGCGCAGTAGGCAGCGCGTCAGTCTCATAATCAACTCTAAATTGAGTTATCTGAAGGTCGTGAGTTCGATCCTCTTCCGGGGCAGTTCCTTTTTTTAATAGTTATTTCTTGCGATAATTCTTTTTGCCGAATCAATATTAAATTCATGAAAAGATAGTTAAAGTTAAATATCAGATTTTTTCACAAACTTACGTGCCTTGGTAGCGCAGTAGGCAGCGCGTCATTCTTATAATCAACTTAAAATTGAGTTATCTGAAGGTCGTGCGTTCGATCCTCACTGGGGGCAGTACTTTTTTGTAATAGTTATTTCATGCGATAATTCTCTTTGCCGAATCAATCTTAAAGTAATGAAAAGATAGCTAAAGATAAATAATATACTTTTTTCCCGTTCTAATGTACCTCGGTAGCGCAGTAGGCAGCGCGTCAGTCTCATAATCAACTCTAAATTGAGTTATCTGAAGGTCGTGAGTTCGATCCTCACTCGGGGCAGTACCTTTTTGTAATAGTTATTTCATGCGATTATTCTTTTTGCCGAATCAATATTAAATTAATGAAAAGATAGTTATATTAAATATTATATTTTTTCGCACTCTTGTGTGCCTCGGTAGCGCAGTAGGCAGCGCGTCAGTCTCATAATCAACTCTTAATTGAGTTATCTGAAGGTCGTGAGTTCGATCCTCACTGGGGGCAGTACTTTTTTGTAATAGTTATTTCATGCGATAATTCTCTTTGCCGTATCAATCTTAAATTAATGAAAAGATAGCTAAAGTTAAATATTATACTTTTTCCCATTCTAATGTGCCTCAGTAGCGCAGTAGGCAGCGCGTCAGTCTCATAATCAACTCTAAATTGAGTTATCTGAAGGTCGTGCGTTCGATCCTCACTCGGGGCAGTACATTTTTGTAATAGTTAATTCATGCGAAAATTCTTTTTGCCATATCAATATTAAATTAATGAAATGATAGTTAAAGTTAAATATTATTTTTTTTTCGCACTCTTATGTGCCTCGGTAGCGCAGTAGGCAGCGCGTCAGTCTCATAATCAACTCTAAATTGAGTTATCTGAAGGTCGTGAGTTCGATCCTCACCCGGGGCAGTACCTTTTTGTTATAGTTATTTCATGCGATAATACATTTTGCCGAATCAACATTAAATTAATGAAAAGATAGTAAAAGTTAAATATAAGATTTTTTCGCATTCTTATATGCCTGAGTAATGCAGTAGGCAGCCCGTGAGTCTTATAATCAGCTCTAAATTGAGTTATCTGAAGGTCGTGAGTTCGATCCTCTCCCAGGGCAGTACTCTTTTCCAGTCGTTATTTCATGAAATTATACATTATGCCGAATATCTTTTAAATTTAGGAAAAGATAGTTAAAGTTAAATATTTTTTTTTCGCACTCTTATGTGCGTCGGTAGCGCAGAAGGCAGCGCGTCAGTCTCATAATCAACATTAAATTGAGTTATCTGAAGGTCGTGAGTTCGATCCTCACTTGGGGCAGTACCTTTTTGTAATAGTTATTTCATGCGATAATTCTTTTTGCCGAATCAATCTTAAATTAATGAAAATATAGTCAAAGTTAAATATTACACTTTTTTCCATTCTAATGTGCCTCGGTAGCGCAGTAGGCAGCGCGTCAGTCTCATAATCAACTCTAAATTGAGTTATCTGAAGGTCGTGAGTTCGATCCTCACTCGGGGCAGTACATTTTTGTAATAGTTATTTCATGCGATAATTCTTTTTGCCGAATCAATCTAAAATTAATGAAAAGATAGTTAAAGTTAAATATTATACTTTTTCCCATTCTAATGTGCCTCGGTAGCGCAGTAGGCAGCGCGTCAGTCTCATAATCAACTCTAAATTGAGTTATCTGAAGGTCGTGAGTTCGATCCTCACTCGGGGCAGTACCTTTTTGTAATAGTTATTTCATGTGATAATTCTTTTTGCCGAATCAATATTAAATTAATGAAAAGATAGTTAAAGTTAAATATTATATTTTTTCGAACTCTTATGTGCCTCGGTAGCGAGGTAGGCAGCGCGTCAGTCTCATAATCAACTCTAAATTGAGTTATCTGAAGGTCGTGAGTTCGATCCTCTTCCGGGGCAGTTTCTTTTTTTAATAGTTATTTCATGCGATAATTCTTTTTGCCGAATCAATCTTAAATTAATGAAAAGATAGTTAAAGTTAAAAATTATACTTTTTCCCATTCGAATGTGCCTCGGTAGCGCAGTAGGCAGCGCGTCAGTCTCATAATCAACTCTAGATTGAGTTATCTGAAGGTCGTGAGTTCGATCCTCACTCGGGGCAGTACCTTTTTGTAATAGTTATTTCATGCGATAATTCTTTTTGCCGAATCAATATTAAATTAATGAAAAGATAGTTAAAGTTAAATATTATATTTTTTCGCACTCTTATATGCCTCGGTGGCGCAGTAGGCAGCGCGTCAGTCTCATAATCAACTTTAAATTGAGTTATCTGAAGGTCGTGATTTCGATCCTCACTCGGGGCAGTACCTTTTAGTAATAGTCATTTCATGCGATAATTCTTTTTGCCGAATCAATCTTAAATTAATGAAAAGATAGTTAAAGTTAAATATTACACTTTTTTCCAATCTAATGTGCCTCGGTAGCGCAGTAGGCAGCGCGTCAGTCTCATAATCAACTCTAAATTGAGTTATCTGAAGGTCGTGAGTTCGATCCTCTTCCGGGGCAGTACCTTTTTTTAATAGTTATTTCTTGCGATAATTCTCTTTGCCGAATCAATCTTAAATTATTGAAAAGATAGCTAAAGATAAATAATATACTTTTTTCCCGTTCTAATGTACCTCGGTAGCGCAGTAGGCAGCGCGTCAGTCTCATAATCAACTCTAAATTGAGTTATCTGAAGGTCGTGAGTTCGATCCTCACTGGGGGCAGTACTTTTTTGTAATAGTTATTTCATGCGATAATTCTCTTTGCCGTATCAATCTTAAATTAATGAAAAGATAGCTAAAGTTAAATATTACACTTCTTTCCAATCTAATGTGCCTCAGTAGCGCAGTAGGCAGCGCGTCAGTCTCATAATCAACTCTAAATTGAGTTATCTGAAGGTCGTGAGTTCGATCCTCACTCGGGGCAGTACCTTTTTGTAATAGTTATTTCATGCGAAAATTCTTTTTGCCATATCAATATTAAATTAATGAAATGATAGTTAAAGTTAAATATTACACTTTTTTCCAATCTAATGTGCCTCGGTAGCGCAGTAGGCAGCGCGTCAGTCTCATAATCAACTCTAAATTGAGTTATCTGAAGGTCGTGAGTTCGATCCTCTTCCGGGGCAGTTCCTTTTTTTAATAGTTATTTCATGCGATAATTCTTTTTGCCGAATCAATCTTAAATTAATGAAAAGATAGTTAAAGTTAAATATTATACTTTTTCCCATTCGAATGTGCCTCGGTAGCGCAGTAGGCAGCGCGTCAGTCTCATAATCAACTCTAGATTGAGTTATCTGAAGGTCGTGAGTTCGATCCTCACTCGGGGCAGTACCTTTTTGTAATAGTTATTTCATGCGATAATTCTTTTTGCCGAATCAATATTAAATTAATGAAAAGATAGTTAAAGTTAAATATTATATTTTTTCGCACTCTTATATGCCTCGGTAGCGCAGTAGGCAGCGCGTCAGTCTCATAATCAACTTTAAATTGAGTTATCTGAAGGTCGTGATTTCGATCCTCACTCGGGGCAGTTCCTTTTAGTAATAGTCATTTCATGCGATAATTCTTTTTGCCGAATCAATCTTAAATTAATGAAAAGATAGTTAAAGTTAAATATTACACTTTTTTCCAATCTAATGTGCCTCGGTAGCGCAGTAGGCAGCGCGTCAGTCTCATAGTCAACTCTAAATTGAGTTATCTGAAGGTCGTGAGTTCGATCCTCTTCCGGGGCAGTTCCTTTTTTTAATAGTTATTTCTTGCGATAATTCTTTTTGCCGAATCAATATTAAATTCATGAAAAGATAGTTAAAGTTAAATATCAGATTTTTTCACAAACTTACGTGCCTTGGTAGCGCAGTAGGCAGCGCGTCATTCTTATAATCAACTTAAAATTGAGTTATCTGAAGGTCGTTCGTTCGATCCTCACTGGGGGCAGTACTTTTTTGTAATAGTTATTTCATGCGATAATTCTCTTTGCCTAATCAATCTTAAAGTAATGAAAAGATAGCTAAAGATAAATAATATACTTTTTTCCCGTTCTAATGTACCTCGGTAGCGCAGTAGGCAGCGCGTCAGTCTCATAATCAACTCTAAATTGAGTTATGTGAAGGTCGTGAGTTCGATCCTCACTCGGGGCAGTACCTTTTTGTAATAGTTATTTCATGCGATTATTCTTTTTGCCGAATCAATATTAAATTAATGAAAAGATAGTTATATTAAATATTATATTTTTTCGCACTCTTGTGTGCCTCGGTAGCGCAGTAGGCAGCGCGTCAGTCTCATAATCAACTCTAAATTGAGTTATCTGAAGGTCGTGAGTTCGATCCTCACTGGGGGCAGAACTTTTTTGTAATAGTTATTTCATGCGATAATTCTCTTTGCCGTATCAATCTTAAATTAATGAAAAGATAGCTAAAGTTAAATATTATACTTTTTCCCATTCTAATGTGCCTCAGTAGCGCAGTAGGCAGCGCGTCAGTCTCATAATCAACTCTAAATTGAGTTATCTGAAGGTCGTGAGTTCGATCCTCACTCGGGGCAGTACCTTTTTGTAATAGTTATTTCATGCGAAAATTCTTTTTGCCATATCAATATTAAATTAATGAAATGATAGTTAAAGTTAAATATTATTTTTTTTTCGCACTCTTATGTGCCTCGGTAGCGCAGTAGGCAGCGCGTCAGTCTCATAATCAACTCTAAATTGAGTTATCTGAAGGTCGTGAGTTCGATCCTCACCCGGGGCAGTACCTTTTTGTTATAGTTATTTCATGCGATAATACATTTTGCCGAATCAACATTAAATTAATGAAAAGATAGTAAAAGTTAAATATAAGATTTTTTCGCATTCTTATATGCCTGAGTAATGCAGTAGGCAGCCCGTGAGTCTTATATTCAGCTCTAAATTGAGTTATCTGAAGGTCGTGAGTTCGATCCTCTCCCAGGGCAGTACTCTTTTCCAGTCGTTATTTCATGAAATTATACATTATGCCGAATATCTTTTAAATTTAGGAAAAGATAGTTAAAGTTAAATATTTTTTTTTCCGCACTCTTATGTGCGTCGGTAGCGCAGAAGGCAGCGCGTCAGTCTCATAATCAACATTAAATTGAGTTATCTGAAGGTCGTGAGTTCGATCCTCACTTGGGGCAGTACCTTTTTGTAATAGTTATTTCATGCGATAATTCTTTTTGCCGAATCAATCTTAAATTAATGAAAATATAGTTAAAGTTAAATATTACACTTTTTCCCATTCTAATGTGCCTCGGTAGCGCAGTAGGCAGCGCGTCAGTCTCATAATCAACTCTAAATTGAGTTATCTGAAGGTCGTGAGTTCGATCCTCACTCGGGGCAGTACATTTTTGTAATAGTTATTTCATGCGATAATTCTTTTTGCCGAATCAATCTAAAATTAATGAAAAGATAGTTAAAGTTAAATATTATACTTTTTCCCATTCTAATGTGCCTCGGTAGCGCAGTAGGCAGCGCGTCAGTCTCATAATCAACTCTAAATTGAGTTATCTGAAGGTCGTGAGTTCGATCCTCACTCGGGGCAGTACCTTTTTGTAATAGTTATTTCATGTGATAATTCTTTTTGCCGAATCAATATTAAATTAATGAAAAGATAGTTAAAGTTAAATATTATATTTTTTCGAACTCTTATGTGCCTCGGTAGCGAGGTAGGCAGCGCGTCAGTCTCATAATCAACTCTAAATTGAGTTATCTGAAGGTCGTGAGTTCGATCCTCTTCCGGGGCAGTTTCTTTTTTTAATAGTTATTTCATGCGATAATTCTTTTTGCCGAATCAATCTTAAATGAATGAAAAGATAGTTAAAGTTAAATATTATACTTTTTCCCATTCGAATGTGCCTCGGTAGCGCAGTAGGCAGCGCGTCAGTCTCATAATCAACTCTAGATTGAGTTATCTGAAGGTCGTGAGTTCGATCCTCACTCGGGGCAGTACCTTTTTGTAATAGTTATTTCATGCGATAATTCTTTTTGCCGAATCAATATTAAATTAATGAAAAGATAGTTAAAGTTAAATATTATATTTTTTCGCACTCTTATATGCCTCGGTAGCGCAGTAGGCAGCGCGTCAGTCTCATAATCAACTTTAAATTGAGTTATCTGAAGGTCGTGATTTCGATCCTCATTCGGGGCAGTACCTTTTAGTAATAGTCATTTCATGCGATAATTCTTTTCGCCGAATCAATCTTAAATTAATGAAAAGATAGTTAAAGTTAAATATTACACTTTTTTCCAATCTAATGTGCCTCGGTAGCGCAGTAGGCAGCGCGTCAGTCTCATAATCAACTCTAAATTGAGTTATCTGAAGGTCGTGAGTTCGATCCTCTTCCGGGGCAGTTCCTTTTTTTAATAGTTATTTCTTGCGATAATTCTCTTTGCCGAATCAATCTTAAATTAATGAAAAGATAGCTAAAGATAAATAATATACTTTTTTCCCGTTCTAATGTACCTCGGTAGCGCAGTAGGCAGCGCGTCAGTCTCATAATCAACTCTAAATTGAGTTATCTGAAGGTCGTGAGTTCGATCCTCACTGGGGGCAGTACTTTTTTGTAATAGTTATTTCATGCGATAATTCTCTTTGCCGTATCAATCTTAAATTAATGAAAAGATAGCTAAAGTTAAATATTATACTTTTTCCCATTCTAATGTGCCTCAGTAGCGCAGTAGGCAGCGCGTCAGTCTCATAATCAACTCTAAATTGAGTTATCTGAAGGTCGTGAGTTCGATCCTCACTCGGGGCAGTACCTTTTTGTAATAGTTATTTCATGCGAAAATTCTTTTTGCCATATCAATATTAAATTAATGAAATGATAGTTAAAGTTAAATATTACACTTTTTTCCAATCTAATGTGCCTCGGTAGCGCAGTAGGCAGCGCGTCAGTCTCATAATCAACCCTAAATTGAGTTATCTGAAGGTCGTGAGTTCGATCCTCTTCCGGGGCAGTTCCTTTTTTTAATAGTTATTTCATGCGATAATTCTTTTTGCCGAATCAATCTTAAATTAATGAAAAGATAGTTAAAGTTAAATATTATACTTTTTCCCATTCGAATGTGCCTCGGTAGCGCAGTAGGCAGCGCGTCAGTCTCATAATCAACTCTAGATTGAGTTATCTGAAGGTCGTGAGTTCGATCCTCACTCGGGGCAGTACCTTTTTGTAATAGTTATTTCATGCGATAATTCTTTTTGCCGAATCAATATTAAATTAATGAAAAGATAGTTAAAGTTAAATATTATATTTTTTCGCACTCTTATATGCCTCGGTAGCGCAGTAGGCAGCGCGTCAGTCTCATAATCAACTTTAAATTGAGTTATCTGAAGGTCGTGATTTCGATCCTCACTCGGGGCAGTACCTTTTAGTAATAGTCATTTCATGCGATAATTCTTTTTGCCGAATCAATCTTAAATTAATGAAAAGATAGTTAAAGTTAAATATTACACTTTTTTCCAATCTAATGTGCCTCGGTAGCGCAGTAGGCAGCGCGTCAGTCTCATAGTCAACTCTAAATTGAGTTATCTGAAGGTCGTGAGTTCGATCCTCTTCCGGGGCAGTTCCTTTTTTTAATAGTTATTTCTTGCGATAATTCTTTTTGCCGAATCATTATTAAATTCATGAAAAGATAGTTAAAGTTAAATATCAGATTTTTTCACAAACTTACGTGCCTTGGTAGCGCAGTAGGCAGCGCGTCATTCTTATAATCAACTTAAAATTGAGTTATCTGAAGGTCGTGCGTTCGATCCTCACTGGGGGCAGTACTTTTTTGTAATAGTTATTTCATGCGATAATTCTCTTTGCCGAATCAATCTTAAAGTAATGAAAAGATAGCTAAAGATAAATAATATACTTTTTTCCCGTTCTAATGTACCTCGGTAGCGCAGTAGGCAGCGCGTCAGTCTCATAATCAACTCTAAATTGAGTTATCTGAAGGTCGTGAGTTCGATCCTCACTCGGGGCAGTACCTTTTTGTAATAGTTATTTCATGCGATTATTCTTTTTGCCGAATCAATATTAAATTAATGAAAAGATAGTTATATTAAATATTATATTTTTTCGCACTCTTGTGTGCCTCGGTAGCGCAGTAGGCAGCGCGTCAGTCTCATAATCAACTCTAAATTGAGTTATCTGAAGGTCGTGAGTTCGATCCTCACTGGGGGCAGTACTTTTTTGTAATAGTTATTTCATGCGATAATTCTCTTTGCCGTATCAATCTTAAATTAATGAAAAGATAGCTAAAGTTAAATATTATACTTTTTCCCATTCTAATGTTCCTCAGTAGCGCAGTAGGCAGCGCGTCAGTCTCATAATCAACTCTAAATTGAGTTATCTGAAGGTCGTGAGTTCGATCCTCACTCGGGGCAGTACCTTTTTGTAATAGTTATTTCATGCGAAAATTCTTTTTGCCATATCAATATTAAATTAATGAAATGATAGTTAAAGTTAAATATTATTTTTTTTTCGCACTCTTATGTGCCTCGGTAGCGCAGTAGGCAGCGCGTCAGTCTCATAATCAACTCTAAATTGAGTTATCTGAAGGTCGTGAGTTCGATCCTCACCCGGGGCAGTACCTTTTTGTTATAGTTATTTCATGCGATAATACATTTTGCCGAATCAACATTAAATTAATGAAAAGATAGTAAAAGTTAAATATAAGATTTTTTCGCATTCTTATATGCCTGAGTAATGCAGTAGGCAGCCCGTGAGTCTTATATTCAGCTCTAAATTGAGTTATCTGAAGGTCGTGAGTTCGATCCTCTCCCAGGGCAGTACTCTTTTCCAGTCGTTATTTCATGAAATTATACATTATGCCGAATATCTTTTAAATTTAGGAAAAGATAGTTAAAGTTAAATATTTTTTTTTCCGCACTCTTATGTGCGTCGGTAGCGCAGAAGGCAGCGCGTCAGTCTCATAATCAACATTAAATTGAGTTATCTGAAGGTCGTGAGTTCGATCCTCACTTGGGGCAGTACCTTTTTGTAATAGTTATTTCATGCGATAATTCTTTTTGCCGAATCAATCTTAAATTAATGAAAATATAGTTAAAGTTAAATATTACACTTTTTCCCATTCTAATGTGCCTCGGTAGCGCAGTAGGCAGCGCGTCAGTCTCATAATCAACTCTAAATTGAGTTATCTGAAGGTCGTGAGTTCGATCCTCTCTCGGGGCAGTACATTTTTGTAATAGTTATTTCATGCGATAATTCTTTTTGCCGAATCAATCTAAAATTAATGAAAAGATAGTTAAAGTTAAATATTATACTTTTTCCCATTCTAATGTGCCTCGGTAGCGCAGTAGGCAGCGCGTCAGTCTCATAATCAACTCTAAATTGAGTTATCTGAAGGTCGTGAGTTCGATCCTCACTCGGGGCAGTACCTTTTTGTAATAGTTATTTCATGTGATAATTCTTTTTGCCGAATCAATATTAAATTAATGAAAAGATAGTTAAAGTTAAATATTATATTTTTTCGAACTCTTATGTGCCTCGGTAGCGAGGTAGGCAGCGCGTCAGTCTCATAATCAACTCTAAATTGAGTTATCTGAAGGTCGTGAGTTCGATCCTCTTCCGGGGCAGTTTCTTTTTTTAATAGTTATTTCATGCGATAATTCTTTTTGCCGAATCAATCTTAAATTAATGAAAAGATAGTTAAAGTTAAATATTATACTTTTTCCCATTCGAATGTGCCTCGGTAGCGCAGTAGGCAGCGCGTCAGTCTCATAATCAACTCTAGATTGAGTTATCTGAAGGTCGTGAGTTCGATCCTCACTCGGGGCAGTACCTTTTTGTAATAGTTATTTCATGCGATAATTCTTTTTGTCGAATCAATATTAAATTAATGAAAAGATAGTTAAAGTTAAATATTATATTTTTTCGCACTCTTATATGCCTCGGTAGCGCAGTAGGCAGCGCGTCAGTCTCATAATCAACTTTAAATTGAGTTATCTGAAGGTCGTGATTTCGATCCTCATTCGGGGCAGTACCTTTTAGTAATAGTCATTTCATGCGATAATTCTTTTTGCCGAATCAATCTTAAATTAATGAAAAGATAGTTAAAGTTAAATATTACACTTTTTTCCAATCTAATGTGCCTCGGTAGCGCAGTAGGCAGTGCGTCAGTCTCATAATCAACTCTAAATTGAGTTATCTGAAGGTCGTGAGTTCGATCCTCTTCCGGGGCAGTTCCTTTTTTTAATAGTTATTTCTTGCGATAATTCTCTTTGCCGAATCAATCTTAAATTAATGAAAAGATAGCTAAAGATAAATAATATACTTTTTTCCCGTTCTAATGTACCTCGGTAGCGCAGTAGGCAGCGCGTCAGTCTCATAATCAACTCTAAATTGAGTTATCTGAAGGTCGTGAGTTCGATCCTCACTGGGGGCAGTACTTTTTTGTAATAGTTATTTCATGCGATAATTCTCTTTGCCGTATCAATCTTAAATTAATGAAAAGATAGATAAAGTTAAATATTATACTTTTTCCCATTCTAATGTGCCTCAGTAGCGCAGTAGGCAGCGCGTCAGTCTCATAATCAACTCTAAATTGAGTTATCTGAAGGTCGTGAGTTCGATCCTCACTCGGGGCAGTACCTTTTTGTAATAGTTATTTCATGCGAAAATTCTTTTTGCCATATCAATATTAAATTAATGAAATGATAGTTAAAGTTAAATATTACACTTTTTTCCAATCTAATGTGCCTCGGTAGCGCAGTAGGCAGCGCGTCAGTCTCATAATCAACTCTAAATTGAGTTATCTGAAGGTCGTGAGTTCGATCCTCTTCCGGGGCAGTTCCTTTTTTTAATAGTTATTTCATGCGATAATTCTTTTTGCCGAATCAATCTTAAATTAATGAAAAGATAGTTAAAGTTAAATATTATACTTTTTCCCATTCGAATGTGCCTCGGTAGCGCAGTAGGCAGCGCGTCAGTCTCATAATCAACTCTAGATTGAGTTATCTGAAGGTCGTGAGTTCGATCCTCACTCGGGGCAGTACCTTTTTGTAATAGTTATTTCATGCGATAATTCTTTTTGCCGAATCAATATTAAATTAATGAAAAGATAGTTAAAGTTAAATATTATATTTTTTCGCACTCTTATATGCCTCGGTAGCGCAGTAGGCAGCGCGTCAGTCTCATAATCAACTTTAAATTGAGTTATCTGAAGGTCGTGATTTCGATCCTCACTCGGGGCAGTACCTTTTAGTAATAGTCATTTCATGCGATAATTCTTTTTGCCGAATCAATCTTAAATTAATGAAAAGATAGTTAAAGTTAAATATTACACTTTTTTCCAATCTAATGTGCCTCGGTAGCGCAGTAGGCAGCGCGTCAGTCTCATAGTCAACTCTAAATTGAGTTATCTGAAGGTCGTGAGTTCGATCCTCTTCCGGGGAAGTTCCTTTTTTTAATAGTTATTTCTTGCGATAATTCTTTTTGCCGAATCAATATTAAATTCATGAAAAGATAGTTAAAGTTAAATATCAGATTTTTTCACAAACTTACGTGCCTTGGTAGCGCAGTAGGCAGCGCGTCATTCTTATAATCAACTTAAAATTGAGTTATCTGAAGGTCGTGCGTTCGATCCTCACTGGGGGCAGTACTTTTTTGTAATAGTTATTTCATGCGATAATTCTCTTTGCCGAATCAATCTTAAAGTAATGAAAAGATAGCTAAAGATAAATAATATACTTTTTTCCCGTTCTAATGTACCTCGGTAGCGCAGTAGGCAGCGCGTCATTCTCATAATCAACTCTAAATTGAGTTATCTGAAGGTCGTGAGTTCGATCCTCACTGGGGGCAGTACTTTTTTGTAGTAGTTATTTCATGCGATAATTCTCTTTGCCGTATCAATCTTAAATTAATGAAAAGATAGCTAAAGTTAAATATTATACTTTTTCCCATTCTAATGTGCCTCAGTAGCGCAGTAGGCAGCGCGTCAGTCTCATAATCAACTCTAAATTAAGTTATCTGAAGGTCGTGAGTTCGATCCTCACTCGGGGCAGTACCTTTTTGTAATAGTTATTTCATGCGAAAATTCTTTTTGCCATATCAATATTAAATTAATGAAATGATAGTTAAAGTTAAATATTATTTTTTTTTCGCACTCTTATGTGCCTCGGTAGCGCAGTAGGCAGCGCGTCAGTCTCATAATCAACTCTAAATTGAGTTATCTGAAGGTCGTGAGTTCGATCCTCACCCGGGGCAGTACCTTTTTGTTATAGTTATTTCATGCGATAATACATTTTGCCGAATCAACATTAAATTAATGAAAAGATAGTAAAAGTTAAATATAAGATTTTTTCGCATTCTTATATGCCTGAGTAATGCAGTAGGCAGCCCGTGAGTCTTATAATCAGCTCTAAATTGAGTTATCTGAAGGTCGTGAGTTCGATCCTCTCCCAGGGCAGTACTCTTTTCCAGTCGTTATTTCATGAAATTATACATTATGCCGAATATCTTTTAAATTTAGGAAAAGATAGTTAAAGTTAAATATTTTTTTTTTCGCACTCTTATGTGCGTCGGTAGCGCAGAAGGCAGCGCGTCAGTCTCATAATCAACATTAAATTGAGTTATCTGAAGGTCGTGAGTTCGATCCTCACTTGGGGCAGTACCTTTTTGTAATAGTTATTTCATGCGAAAATTCTTTTTGCCATATCAATATTAAATTAATGAAATGATAGTTAAAGTTAAATATTACACTTTTTTCCAATCTAATGTGCCTCGGTAGCGCAGTAGGCAGCGCGTCAGTCTCATAATCAACCCTAAATTGAGTTATCTGAAGGTCGTGAGTTCGATCCTCTTCCGGGGCAGTTCCTTTTTTTAATAGTTATTTCATGCGATAATTCTTTTTGCCGAATCAATCTTAAATTAATGAAAAGATAGTTAAAGTTAAATATTATACTTTTTCCCATTCGAATGTGCCTCGGTAGCGCAGTAGGCAGCGCGTCAGTCTCATAATCAACTCTAGATTGAGTTATCTGAAGGTCGTGAGTTCGATCCTCACTCGGGGCAGTACCTTTTTGTAATAGTTATTTCATGCGATAATTCTTTTTGCCGAATCAATATTAAATTAATGAAAAGATAGTTAAAGTTAAATATTATATTTTTTCGCACTCTTATATGCCTCGGTAGCGCAGTAGGCAGCGCGTCAGTCTCATAATCAACTTTAAATTGAGTTATCTGAAGGTCGTGATTTCGATCCTCACTCGGGGCAGTACCTTTTAGTAATAGTCATTTCATGCGATAATTCTTTTTGCCGAATCAATCTTAAATTAATGAAAAGATAGTTAAAGTTAAATATTACACTTTTTTCCAATCTAATGTGCCTCGGTAGCGCAGTAGGCAGCGCGTCAGTCTCATAGTCAACTCTAAATTGAGTTATCTGAAGGTCGTGAGTTCGATCCTCTTCCGGGTCCGTTCATTTTTTTAATAGTTATTTCTTGCGATAATTCTTTTTGCCGAATCATTATTAAATTCATGAAAAGATAGTTAAAGTTAAATATCAGATTTTTTCACAAACTTACGTGCCTTGGTAGCGCAGTAGGCAGCGCGTCATTCTTATAATCAACTTAAAATTGAGTTATCTGAAGGTCGTGCGTTCGATCCTCACTGGGGGCAGTACTTTTTTGTAATAGTTATTTCATGCGATAATTCTCTTTGCCGAATCAATCTTAAAGTAATGAAAAGATAGCTAAAGATAAATAATATACTTTTTTCCCGTTCTAATGTACCTCGGTAGCGCAGTAGGCAGCGCGTCAGTCTCATAATCAACTCTAAATTGAGTTATCTGAAGGTCGTGAGTTCGATCCTCACTCGGGGCAGTACCTTTTTGTAATAGTTATTTCATGCGATTATTCTTTTTGCCGAATCAATATTAAATTAATGAAAAGATAGTTATATTAAATATTATATTTTTTCGCACTCTTGTGTGCCTCGGTAGCGCAGTAGGCAGCGCGTCAGTCTCATAATCAACTCTAAATTGAGTTATCAGAAGGTCGTGAGTTCGATCCTCACTGGGGGCAGTACTTTTTTGTAATAGTTATTTCATGCGATAATTCTCTTTGCCGTATCAATCTTAAATTAATGAAAAGATAGCTAAAGTTAAATATTATACTTTTTCCCATTCTAACGTTCCTCAGTAGCGCAGTAGGCAGCGCGTCAGTCTCATAATCAACTCTAAATTGAGTTATCTGAAGGTCGTGAGTTCGATCCTCACTCGGGGCAGTACCTTTTTGTAATAGTTATTTCATGCGAAAATTCTTTTTGCCATATCAATATTAAATTAATGAAATGATAGTTAAAGTTAAATATTATTTTTTTTTCGCACTCTTATGTGCCTCGGTAGCGCAGTAGGCAGCGCGTCAGTCTCATAATCAACTCTAAATTGAGTTATCTGAAGGTCGTGAGTTCGATCCTCACCCGGGGCAGTACCTTTTTGTTATAGTTATTTCATGCGATAATACATTTTGCCGAATCAACATTAAATTAATGAAAAGATAGTAAAAGTTAAATATAAGATTTTTTCGCATTCTTATATGCCTGAGTAATGCAGTAGGCAGCCCGTGAGTCTTATATTCAGCTCTAAATTGAGTTATCTGAAGGTCGTGAGTTCGATCCTCTCCCAGGGCAGTACTCTTTTCCAGTCGTTATTTCATGAAATTATACATTATGCCGAATATCTTTTAAATTTAGGAAAAGATAGTTAAAGTTAAATATTTTTTTTTCCGCACTCTTATGTGCGTCGGTAGCGCAGAAGGCAGCGCGTCAGTCTCATAATCAACATTAAATTGAGTTATCTGAAGGTCGTGAGTTCGATCCTCACTTGGGGCAGTACCTTTTTGTAATAGTTATTTCATGCGATAATTCTTTTTGCCGAATCAATCTTAAATTAATGAAAATATAGTTAAAGTTAAATATTACACTTTTTCCCATTCTAATGTGCCTCGGTAGCGCAGTAGGCAGCGCGTCAGTCTCATAATCAACTCTAAATTGAGTTATCTGAAGGTCGTGAGTTCGATCCTCTCTCGGGGCAGTACATTTTTGTAATAGTTATTTCATGCGATAATTCTTTTTGCCGAATCAATCTAAAATTAATGAAAAGATAGTTAAAGTTAAATATTATACTTTTTCCCATTCTAATGTGCCTCGGTAGCGCAGTAGGCAGCGCGTCAGTCTCATAATCAACTCTAAATTGAGTTATCTGAAGGTCGTGAGTTCGATCCTCACTCGGGGCAGTACCTTTTTGTAATAGTTATTTCATGTGATAATTCTTTTTGCCGAATCAATATTAAATTAATGAAAAGATAGTTAAAGTTAAATATTATATTTTTTCGAACTCTTATGTGCCTCGGTAGCGAGGTAGGCAGCGCGTCAGTCTCATAATCAACTCTAAATTGAGTTATCTGAAGGTCGTGAGTTCGATCCTCTTCCGGGGCAGTTTCTTTTTTTAATAGTTATTTCATGCGATAATTCTTTTTGCCGAATCAATCTTAAATTAATGAAAAGATAGTTAAAGTTAAATATTATACTTTTTCCCATTCGAATGTGCCTCGGTAGCGCAGTAGGCAGCGCGTCAGTCTCATAATCAACTCTAGATTGAGTTATCTGAAGGTCGTGAGTTCGATCCTCACTCGGGGCAGTACCTTTTTGTAATAGTTATTTCATGCGATAATTCTTTTTGCCGAATCAATATTAAATTAATGAAAAGATAGTTAAAGTTAAATATTATATTTTTTCGCACTCTTATATGCCTCGGTAGCGCAGTAGGCAGCGCGTCAGTCTCATAATCAACTTTAAATTGAGTTATCTGAAGGTCGTGATTTCGATCCTCATTCGGGGCAGTACCTTTTAGAAATAGTCATTTCATGCGATAATTCTTTTTGCCGAATCAATCTTAAATTAATGAAAAGATAGTTAAAGTTAAATATTACACTTTTTTCCAATCTAATGTGCCTCGGTAGCGCAGTAGGCAGCGCGTCAGTCTCATAATCAACTCTAAATTGAGTTATCTGAAGGTCGTGAGTTCGATCCTCTTCCGGGGCAGTTCCTTTTTTTAATAGTTATTTCTTGCGATAATTCTCTTTGCCGAATCAATCTTAAATTAATGAAAAGATAGCTAAAGATAAATAATATACTTTTTTCCCGTTCTAATGTACCTCGGTAGCGCAGTAGGCAGCGCGTCAGTCTCATAATCAACTCTAAATTGAGTTATCTGAAGGTCGTGAGTTCGATCCTCACTGGGGGCAGTACTTTTTTGTAATAGTTATTTCATGCGATAATTCTCTTTGCCGTATCAATCTTAAATTAATGAAAAGATAGATAAAGTTAAATATTATACTTTTTCCCATTCTAATGTGCCTCAGTAGCGCAGTAGGCAGCGCGTCAGTCTCATAATCAACTCTAAATTGAGTTATCTGAAGGTCGTGAGTTCGATCCTCACTCGGGGCAGTACCTTTTTGTAATAGTTATTTCATGCGAAAATTCTTTTTGCCATATCAATATTAAATTAATGAAATGATAGTTAAAGTTAAATATTACACTTTTTTCCAATCTAATGTGCCTCGGTAGCGCAGTAGGCAGCGCGTCAGTCTCATAATCAACTCTAAATTGAGTTATCTGAAGGTCGTGAGTTCGATCCTCTTCCGGGGCAGTTCCTTTTTTTAATAGTTATTTCATGCGATAATTCTTTTTGCCGAATCAATCTTAAATTAATGAAAAGATAGTTAAAGTTAAATATTATACTTTTTCCCATTCGAATGTGCCTCGGTAGCGCAGTAGGCAGCGCGTCAGTCTCATAATCAACTCTAGATTGAGTTATCTGAAGGTCGTGAGTTCGATCCTCACTCGGGGCAGTACCTTTTTGTAATAGTTATTTCATGCGATAATTCTTTTTGCCGAATCAATATTAAATTAATGAAAAGATAGTTAAAGTTAAATATTATATTTTTTCGCACTCTTATATGCCTCGGTAGCGCAGTAGGCAGCGCGTCAGTCTCATAATCAACTTTAAATTGAGTTATCTGAAGGTCGTGATTTCGATCCTCACTCGGGGCAGTACCTTTTAGTAATAGTCATTTCATGCGATAATTCTTTTTGCCGAATCAATCTTAAATTAATGAAAAGATAGTTAAAGTTAAATATTACACTTTTTTCCAATCTAATGTGCCTCGGTAGCGCAGTAGGCAGCGCGTCAGTCTCATAGTCAACTCTAAATTGAGTTATCTGAAGGTCGTGAGTTCGATCCTCTTCCGGGGAAGTTCCTTTTTTTAATAGTTATTTCTTGCGATAATTCTTTTTGCCGAATCAATATTAAATTCATGAAAAGATAGTTAAAGTTAAATATCAGATTTTTTCACAAACTTACGTGCCTTGGTAGCGCAGTAGGCAGCGCGTCATTCTTATAATCAACTTAAAATTGAGTTATCTGAAGGTCGTGCGTTCGATCCTCACTGGGGGCAGTACTTTTTTGTAATAGTTATTTCATGCGATAATTCTCTTTGCCGAATCAATCTTAAAGTAATGAAAAGATAGCTAAAGATAAATAATATACTTTTTTCCCGTTCTAATGTACCTCGGTAGCGCAGTAGGCAGCGCGTCATTCTCATAATCAACTCTAAATTGAGTTATCTGAAGGTCGTGAGTTCGATCCTCACTGGGGGCAGTACTTTTTTGTAGTAGTTATTTCATGCGATAATTCTCTTTGCCGTATCAATCTTAAATTAATGAAAAGATAGCTAAAGTTAAATATTATACTTTTTCCCATTCTAATGTGCCTCAGTAGCGCAGTAGGCAGCGCGTCAGTCTCATAATCAACTCTAAATTAAGTTATCTGAAGGTCGTGAGTTCGATCCTCACTCGGGGCAGTACCTTTTTGTAATAGTTATTTCATGCGAAAATTCTTTTTGCCATATCAATATTAAATTAATGAAATGATAGTTAAAGTTAAATATTATTTTTTTTTCGCACTCTTATGTGCCTCGGTAGCGCAGTAGGCAGCGCGTCAGTCTCATAATCAACTCTAAATTGAGTTATCTGAAGGTCGTGAGTTCGATCCTCACCCGGGGCAGTACCTTTTTGTTATAGTTATTTCATGCGATAATACATTTTGCCGAATCAACATTAAATTAATGAAAAGATAGTAAAAGTTAAATATAAGATTTTTTCGCATTCTTATATGCCTGAGTAATGCAGTAGGCAGCCCGTGAGTCTTATAATCAGCTCTAAATTGAGTTATCTGAAGGTCGTGAGTTCGATCCTCTCCCAGGGCAGTACTCTTTTCCAGTCGTTATTTCATGAAATTATACATTATGCCGAATATCTTTTAAATTTAGGAAAAGATAGTTAAAGTTAAATATTTTTTTTTTCGCACTCTTATGTGCGTCGGTAGCGCAGAAGGCAGCGCGTCAGTCTCATAATCAACATTAAATTGAGTTATCTGAAGGTCGTGAGTTCGATCCTCACTTGGGGCAGTACCTTTTTGTAATAGTTATTTCATGCGATAATTCATTTTGCCGAATCAATCTTAAATTAATGAAAATATAGTTAAAGTTAAATATTACACTTTTTCCCATTCTAATGTGCCTCGGTAGCGCAGTAGGCAGCGCGTCAGTCTCATAATCAACTCTAAATTGAGTTATCTGAAGGTCGTGAGTTCGATCCTCACTCGGGGCAGTACATTTTTGTAATAGTTATTTCATGCGATAATTCTTTTTGCCGAATAAATCTAAAATTAATGAAAAGATAGTTAAAGTTAAATATTATACTTTTTCCCATTCTAATGTGCCTCGGTAGCGCAGTAGGCAGCGCGTCAGTCTCATAATCAACTCTAAATTGAGTTATCTGAAGGTCGTGAGTTCGATCCTCACTCGGGGCAGTACCTTTTTGTAATAGTTATTTCATGTGATAATTCTTTTTGCCGAATCAATATTAAATTAATGAAAAGATAGTTAAAGTTAAATATTATATTTTTTCGAACTCTTATGTGCCTCGGTAGCGAGGTAGGCAGCGCGTCAGTCTCATAATCAACTCTAAATTGAGTTATCTGAAGGTCGTGAGTTCGATCCTCTTCCGGGGCAGTTTCTTTTTTTAATAGTTATTTCATGCGATAATTCTTTTTGCCGAATCAATCTTAAATTAATGAAAAGATAGTTAAAGTTAAATATTATACTTTTTCCCATTCGAATGTGCCTCGGTAGCGCAGTAGGCAGCGCGTCAGTCTCATAATCAACTCTAGATTGAGTTATCTGAAGGTCGTGAGTTCGATCCTCACTCGGGGCAGTACCTTTTTGTAATAGTTATTTCATGCGATAATTCTTTTTGCCGAATCAATATTAAATTAATGAAAAGATAGTTAAAGTTAAATATTATATTTTTTCGCACTCTTATATGCCTCGGTAGCGCAGTAGGCAGCGCGTCAGTCTCATAATCAACTTTAAATTGAGTTATCTGAAGGTCGTGATTTCGATCCTCACTCGGGGCAGTACCTTTTAGTAATAGTCATTTCATGCGATAATTCTTTTTGCCGAATCAATCTTAAATTAATAAAAAGATAGTTAAAGTTAAATATTACACTTTTTTCCAATCTAATGTGCCTCGGTAGCGCAGTAGGTTGCGCGTCAGTCTCATAATCAACTCTAAATTGAGTTATCTGAAGGTCGTGAGTTCGATCCTCTTCCGGGGCAGTTCCTTTTTTTAATAGTTATTTCTTGCGATAATTCTCTTTGCCGAATCAATCTTAAATTAATGAAAAGATAGCTAAAGATAAATAATATACTTTTTTCCCGTTCTAATGTACCTCGGTGGCGCAGTAGGCAGCGCGTCAGTCTCATAATCAACTCTAAATTGAGTTATCTGAAGGTCGTGAGTTCGATCCTCACTGGGGGCAGTACTTTTTTGTAATAGTTATTTCATGCGATAATTCTCTTTGCCGTATCAATCTTAAATTAATGAAAAGATAGCTAAAGTTAAATATTATACTTTTTCCCATTCGAATGTGCCTCAGTAGCGCAGTAGGCAGCGCGTCAGTCTCATAATCAACTCTAAATTGAGTTATCTGAAGGTCGTGAGTTCGATCCTCACTCGGGGCAGTACCTTTTTGTAATAGTTATTTCATGCGAAAATTCTTTTTGCCATATCAATATTAAATTAATGAAATGATAGTTAAAGTTAAATATTATTTTTTTTTCGCACTCTTATGTGCCTCGGTAGCGCAGTAGGCAGCGCGTCAGTCTCATAATCAACTCTAAATTTAGTTATCTGAAGGTCGTGAGTTCGATCCTCACCCGGGGCAGTACCTTTTTTTTATAGTTATTTCATGCGATAATACATTTTGCCGAATCAACATTAAATTAATGAAAAGATAGTAAAAGTTAAATATAAGATTTTTTCGCATTCTTATATGCCTGGGTAATGCAGTAGGCAGCCCGTGAGTCTTATAATCAGCTCTAAATTGAGTTATCTGAAGGTCGTGAGTTCGATCCTCTCCCAGGGCAGTACTCTTTTCCAGTCGTTATTTCATGAAATTATACATTATGCCGAATATCTTTTAAATTTAGGAAAAGATAGTTAAAGTTAAATATTTTTTTTTTCGCACTCTTATGTGCGTCGGTAGCGCAGAAGGCAGCGCGTCAGTCTCATAATCAACATTAAATTGAGTTATCTGAAGGTCGTGAGTTCGATCCTCACTTGGGGCAGTACCTTTTTGTAATAGTTATTTCATGCGATAATTCTTTTTGCCGAATCAATCTTAAATTAATGAAAATATAGTTAAAGTTAAATATTACACTTTTTCCGATTCTAATGTGCCACGGTAGCGCAGTAGGCAGCGCGTCAGTCTCATAATCAACTCTAAATTGAGTTATCTGAAGGTCGTGAGTTCGATCCTCACTCGGGGCAGTACATTTTTGTAATAGTTATTTCATGCGATAATTCTTTTTGCCGAATCAATCTAAAATTAATGAAAAGATAGTTAAAGTTAAATATTATACTTTTTCCCATTCTAATGTGCCTCGGTAGCGCAGTAGGCAGCGCGTCAGTCTCATAATCAACTCTAAATTGAGTTATCTGAAGGTCGTGAGTTCGATCCTCACTCGGGGCAGTACCTTTTTGTAATAGTTATTTCATGCGATAATTCTTTTTGCCGAATCAATATTAAATTAATGAAAAGATAGTTAAAGTTAAATATTATATTTTTTCGAACTCTTATGTGCCTCGGTAGCGCAGTAGGCAGCGCGTCAGTCTCATAATCAACTCTAAATTGAGTTATCTGAAGGTCGTGATTTCGATCTTCACCCGGGGCAGTACCTTTTTGTTATAGTTATTTCATGCGATAATACATTTTGCCGAATCAATCTTAAATTAATGAAAATATAGTTAAAATTAAATATTACACTTTTTCCCATTCTAATGTGCCTCGGTAGCGCAGTAGGCAGCGCGTCAGTCTCATAATCAACTTTCAATTGAGTTATCTGAAGGTCGTGATTTCGATCCTCACTCGGGGCAGAATCTTTTAGTAATAGTCATTTAATGCGATAATTCTTTTTGCCGAATCAATATTAAATTAATGAAAAGATAGCTAAAGAAAAATAATATACTTTTTTCCCATTCTAATGTACGTCGGATCCTCTCCCAGGGCAGTACTTTTTTCCAGTCGTTATTTCATGAAATTATACATTTTGCCGAATATCTTTTAAATTAAGGAAAAGATAGTTAAAGTTAAATATTAGATTTTTTCGCACTTTTATGTGCCTCGGTAGCGCAGTAGGCAGCGCGTCAGTCTCATAATCAACTCTAAATTGAGTTATCTGAAGGTCGTGAGTTCGATCCTCACCCGGGGCAGTTCCTTTTTTTAATAGTTATTTAATGCGATAATTCTTTTTGCCGAATCAATGTTAAATTCATGAAAAGATAGTTAAAGTTAAATATCAGATTTTTTCACAAACTTATGTCCCTCGGTAGCGTAGTCGGCAGCACGTCGGTCTCATATTCAGCTCAATAAATTGAGTTATCCGACGGTCGTGAGTTCGATCCTCAACCGGGGCAGTACCTTTTTGTTATAATTATTTCATGCGATAATACATTTTGCCGCATTAATATCAAACTGATAAAAAGATAGTTAAAGATAAATATTATACTTTTTTCCCATTCTAATGTGCCTCGGTAGCGCAGTAGGCAGCGCGTCAGGCACATAATCAACTCTAAATTGAGTTATCTGAAGGTCGTGAGTTCGATCCTTACTCGGGGCAGTACCTTTTTGTAATAGTTATTTCATGCGATAATACATTTTGCGGAATCAACATTAAATTAATGAAAAGATAGTAAAAGTTAAATATAAGATTTTTTCGCATTCTTATATGCCTGAGTAATGCAGTAGGAAGCCCGTGAGTCTTATAATCAATTCTAAATTGAGTTATCTGAAGTTCGTGAGTTCGATCCTCTCCCATGGCTGTACTTTTTTCCAGTCGTTATTTCATGAAATTATACATTTTGCCGAATATCTTTTAAATTAAGGAAAAGATAGTTAAAGTTAAATATTTGATTTTTTCGCTCTTTTATGTGCCTCGGTAGCGCAGTAGGCAGCGCGTCAGTCTCATAATCAACTCTAAATTAAGTTATCTGAAGGTCGTGAGTTCGATCCTCACTAGGGGCAGTTCCTTTTTTTAATAGTTATTTCATGCGATAATTCTTTTTGCCGAATCAATGTTAAATTCATGAAAAGATAGTTAAAGTTAAATATCAGACTTTTTCACAAACTTATGTGCCTCGGTAGCGTAGTCGGCAGCACGTCGGTCTCATATTCAGCTCATTAAATTGAGTTATCCGACGGTCGTGAGTTCGATCCTCAACCGGGGCAGTACCTTTTTGTTATAATTATTTCATGCGATAATACATTTTGCCGCATTAATATCAAACTGATAAAAAGATATATATTATACTTTTTTCCCATTCTAATGTGCCTCGGGAGCGCAGTAGGCATCGCGTCACTCTCAAAATTCAACTTGAAATTGAGTTATCTGAAGGTCGTAAGTTCGATCCTCACTGGGGGCAGTACTTTTTTGTAATAGTTATTTCATGCGATAATTCTCTTTGCCGTATCAATCTTAAATTAATGAAAAGATAGCTAAAATTAAATATTATACTTTTTCCCATTCTAATGTGCCTCGGTAGCGCAGTAGGCAGCGCGTCAGTCTCATAATCAACTCTAAATTGAGTTATTTGAAGGTCGTGAGTTCGATCCTCACTCGGGGCAGTACCTTTTTGTAATAGTTATTTCATGCGATAATTCTTTTTGCCAATTCAATATTAAATTAATGAAAAGATAGTTAAAGTTAAATATTATATATTTTCGCACTCCTATGTGCCTCGGTAGCGCAGTAGGCAGCGCGTCAGTCTCATAATCAACTCTAAATTGAGTTATCTGAAGGTCGTGAGTTCGATCCTCACCCGGGGCAGTACCTTTTTGTTATAGTTATTTCATGCGATAATACATTTTGTCGAATCAACATTAAATTAATGACAAGATAGTAAAAGTTGAATATAAGATTTTTTCGCATTCTTATATGCATGGGTAATGCAATTGGAAGCCCGTGAGTCTTATAATCAGCTCTAAATTGAGTCATCTGAAGGTCGTGAGTTCGATCCTCTCCCAGGGCAGTACTTTTTTCCAGTCGTTATTTCATGAAATTATACATTTTGCCAAATATCTTTTAAATTAAGGAAAAGATAGTTAAAGTTAAATATAGTATTTTTTCGCACTCTTATGTGCCTCGGAAGCGCAGTAGGCAGCGCGTCAGTCTCATAATCAATATTAATTTGAGTTATCTGAAGGTCGTGAGTTCGATCCTCATTCGAAGCAGTACCTTTTTGTAATAGTTATTTCATGCGATAATTCTTTTTGCCGAATCAATCTTAAATTAATGAAAAGATAGTTAAAGTTATATATTACACTTTTTCCCATTCTAATGTGCCTCGGTAGCGCAGTAGGCAGCGCGTCAGTCTCATAATCAACTCTAAATTGAGTTATCTGAAGGTCGTGAGTTCGATCCTCACCCGGGGCAGTTCCTTTTTTTAATAGTTTTTTCATGCGATAATTCTTTTTGCCGAATCAATGTTAAATTCATGAATCGATAGTTAAAGTTAAATATCAGATTTTTTCACAAACTTATGTGCCTCGGTAGCGTAGTCGGCTGCACCTCGGTCTCATATTCAGCTCATTAAATTGAGTTATCCGACGGTCGTGAGTTCGATCCTCAACCGGGGCAGTACCTTTTTGTTATAATTATTTCATGCGATAATACATTTTGCCGCATTATTATCAAACTGATAAAAAGATAGTTAAAGATAAATATTATACTTTTTTCCCATTCTAATGTGCCTCGGTAGCGCAGTAGGCAGCGCGTCAGTCACATAATCAACTCTAAATTGAGTTATCAGAAGGTCGTGAGTTCGATCCTTACTCGGGGCAGTACCTTTTTGTAATAGTTATTTCATGCGATAATACATTTTGCCGCATTAATATTAAATTGATAAAAAGATAGTTAAAGTTAAATATTTCATTTTTTCTTTTTCCTATATGTCTCGGTAGCGCAGTAGGCATCGCGTCACTCTCAAAATTCATCTTTAAATTGAGTTATCTGAAGGTCGTGAGTTCGATCCTCACTGGGGGCAGCACTTTTTTGTAATAGTTATTTCATGCGATAATTCTCTCTGCCGTATCAATCTTAAATTAATGAAAAGATAGCTAAAGTTAAATATTATACTTTTTCCCATTCTAATGTGCCTCAGTAGCGCAGTAGGCAGCGCGTCAGTCTCATAATCAACTCTAGATTGAGTTATCTGAAGGTCGTGAGTTCGATCCTCACTCGGGGCAGTACCTTTTTGTAATAGTTATTTCATGCGATAATTCTTTTTGCCGAATCAATATTAAATTAATGAAAAGATAGTTAAAGTTAAATATTATATTTTTTCGCACTCTTATGTGCCTCGGTAGCGCAGTAGGCAGCGCGTCAGTCTCATGATCAACTCTAAATTGAGTTATCTGAAGGTCGTGAGTTCCATCCTCACCCGGGGCAGTACCTTTTTGTTATAGTTATTTCATGCGATAATACATTTTGCCGAATCAACATTAAATTCATGAAAAGATAGTAAAAGTTAAATATAAGATTTTTTCGCATTCTTATATGCCTGGGTAATGCAGTAGGAAGCCCGTCAGTCTCATAATCAATATTAAATTGAGTTATCTGAAGATCGTGATTTCGATCCTCACTCGGGGCAGTACCTTTTAGTAATAGTCATTTCATGCGATAATTCTTTTTGCCGAATCAATCTTAAATTAATGAAAAGATAGTTAAAGTTAAATATTATACTTTTTCCCATTCTAATGTGCCTCGGTAGCGCAGTAGGCAGCGCGTCAGTCTCATGATCAACTCTAAATTGAGTTATCTGAAGGTCGTGAGTTCGATCCTCACTCGGGGCAGTACCTTTTTGTAATAGTTATTTCATGCGATAATTCTTTTTGCCGAATCAATATTAAATTAATGAAAAGATAGTTAAAGTTAAATATTATATTTTTTCGCACTCTTATGTGCCTCGGTAGCGCAGTAGGCAGCACATCAGTCTCATAATCAACTCTAAATTGAGTTATCTGAAGGTCGTGAGTTCGATCCTCACCCGGGGCAGAACCTTTTTGTTATAGTTATTTCATGCGATAATACATTTTGCCGAATCAACATTAAATTAATGAAAAGATAGTAAAAGTTAAATATAAGATTTTTTCGCATTCTTATATGCCTGGGTAATGCAGTAGGAAGCCCGTGAGTCTTATAATCAACTCTAAATTGAGTTATCTGAAGGTCGTGAGTTCGATCTTCACTCGGGGCAGTACCTTTTTGTAATAGTTATTTCATGCGATAATACATTTGCCGCAATAATATTAAATTGATAAAAAGATAGTTAAAGTTAAATATTTCATTTTTTCGTATTCTTATACGTCTCGGGAGCGCAGTAGGCATCGCGTCACTCTCAAAATTCAACTTGAAATTGAGTTATCTGAAGGTCGTGAGTTCGATCCTCACTGGGGGCAGTACTTTTTTGTAATAGTTATTTCATGCGATAATTCTCTTTGCCGTATCAATCTTAAATTAATGAAAAGATAGCTAAAATTAAATATTATACTTTTTCCTATTCTAATGTGCCTCGGTAGCGCAATAGGCAGTGCGTCAGTCTCATAATCAACTCTAAATTGAGTTATTTGAAGGTCATGAGTTCGATCCTCACCCGGGGCAGTACCTTTTTGTAATAGTTATTTCATGCGATAATTCTTTTTGCCGAATCAATGTTAAATTCATGAATCGATAGTTAAAGTTAAATATCAGATTTTTTCACAAACTTACGTGCCTCGGTAGCGTAGTCGGCTGCACCTCGGTCTCATATTCAGCTCATTAAATTGAGTTATCCGACGGTCGTGAGTTCGATCCTCAACCGGGGCAGTACCTTTTTGTTATAATTATTTCATGCGATAATACATTTTGCCGCATTATTATCAAACTGATAAAAAGATAGTTAAAGATAAATATTATACTTTTTTCCCATTCTAATGTGCCTCGGTAGCGCAGTAGGCAGCGCGTCAGTCACATAATCAACTCTAAATTGAGTTATCAGAAGGTCGTGAGTTCGATCCTTACTCGGGGCAGTACCTTTTTGTAATAGTTATTTCATGCGATAATACATTTTGCCGCATTAATATTAAATTGATAAAAAGATAGTTAAAGTTAAATATTTCATTTTTTCTTTTTCCTATATGTCTCGGTAGCGCAGTAGGCATCGCGTCACTCTCAAAATTCATCTTTAAATTGAGTTATCTGAAGGTCGTGAGTTCGATCCTCACTGGGGGCAGCACTTTTTTGTAATAGTTATTTCATGCGATAATTCTCTCTGCCGTATCAATCTTAAATTAATGAAAAGATAGCTAAAGTTAAATATTATACTTTTTCCCATTCTAATGTGCCTCAGTAGCGCAGTAGGCAGCGCGTCAGTCTCATAATCAACTCTAGATTGAGTTATCTGAAGGTCGTGAGTTCGATCCTCACTCGGGGCAGTACCTTTTTGTAATAGTTATTTCATGCGATAATTCTTTTTGCCGAATCAATATTAAATTAATGAAAAGATAGTTAAAGTTAAATATTATATTTTTTCGCACTCTTATGTGCCTCGGTAGCGCAGTAGGCAGCGCGTCAGTCTCATGATCAACTCTAAATTGAGTTATCTGAAGGTCGTGAGTTCCATCCTCACCCGGGGCAGTACCTTTTTGTTATAGTTATTTCATGCGATAATACATTTTGCCGAATCAACATTAAATTCATGAAAAGATAGTAAAAGTTAAATATAAGATTTTTTCGCATTCTTATATGCCTGGGTAATGCAGTAGGAAGCCCGTCAGTCTCATAATCAATATTAAATTGAGTTATCTGAAGATCGTGATTTCGATCCTCACTCGGGGCAGTACCTTTTAGTAATAGTCATTTCATGCGATAATTCTTTTTGCCGAATCAATCTTAAATTAATGAAAAGATAGTTAAAGTTAAATATTATACTTTTTCCCATTCTAATGTGCCTCGGTAGCGCAGTAGGCAGCGCGTCAGTCTCATGATCAACTCTAAATTGAGTTATCTGAAGGTCGTGAGTTCGATCCTCACTCGGGGCAGTACCTTTTTGTAATAGTTATTTCATGCGATAATTCTTTTTGCCGAATCAATATTAAATTAATGAAAAGATAGTTAAAGTTAAATATTATATTTTTTCGCACTCTTATGTGCCTCGGTAGCGCAGTAGGCAGCACATCAGTCTCATAATCAACTCTAAATTGAGTTATCTGAAGGTCGTGAGTTCGATCCTCACCCGGGGCAGAACCTTTTTGTTATAGTTATTTCATGCGATAATACATTTTGCCGAATCAACATTAAATTAATGAAAAGATAGTAAAAGTTAAATATAAGATTTTTTCGCATTCTTATATGCCTGGGTAATGCAGTAGGAAGCCCGTGAGTCTTATAATCAACTCTAAATTGAGTTATCTGAAGGTCGTGAGTTCGATCTTCACTCGGGGCAGTACCTTTTTGTAATAGTTATTTCATGCGATAATACATTTGCCGCAATAATATTAAATTGATAAAAAGATAGTTAAAGTTAAATATTTCATTTTTTCGTATTCTTATACGTCTCGGGAGCGCAGTAGGCATCGCGTCACTCTCAAAATTCAACTTGAAATTGAGTTATCTGAAGGTCGTGAGTTCGATCCTCACTGGGGGCAGTACTTTTTTGTAATAGTTATTTCATGCGATAATTCTCTTTGCCGTATCAATCTTAAATTAATGAAAAGATAGCTAAAATTAAATATTATACTTTTTCCTATTCTAATGTGCCTCGGTAGCGCAATAGGCAGTGCGTCAGTCTCATAATCAACTCTAAATTGAGTTATTTGAAGGTCATGAGTTCGATCCTCACTCGGGGCAGTACCTTTTTGTAATAGTTATTTCATGCGATAATTCTTTTTGCCAATTCAATATTAAATTAATGAAAAGATAGTTAAAGTTAAATATTATATATTTTCGCACTCTTATGTGCCTCGGTAGCGCAGTAGGCAGCGCGTCAGTCTCATAATCAACTCTAACTTGAGTTATCTGACGGTCGTGAGTTCGATCCTCACCCGGGGCAGTACCTTTTTGTTATAGTTATTTCATGCGATAATACATTTTGCCGAATCAACATTAAATTAATGAAAAGATAGTAAAAGTTAAATATAAGATTTTTTCGCATTCTTATATGCATGGGTAATGCAGTAGGAAGCCCGTGAGTCTTATAATCAGCTCTTAATTGAGTCATCTGAAGGTCGTGAGTTCGATCCTCTCCCAGGGCAGTACTTTTTTCCAGTCGTTATTTCATGAAATTATACATTTTGCCAAATATCTTTTAAATTAAGGAAAAGATAGTTAAAGTTAAATCTAGTATTTTTTCGCACTCTTATGTGCCTCGGAAGCGCAGTAGGCAGCGCGTCAGTCTCATAATCAATATTAAATTGAGTTATCTGAAGGTCGTGAGTTCGATCCTCATTCGGAGCAGTACCTTTTTGTAATAGTTATTTCATGCGATAATTCTTTTTGCCGAATCAATCTTAAATTAATGAAAAGATAGTTAAAGTTATATATTACACTTTTTCCCATTCTAATGTGCCTCGGTAGCGCAGTAGGCAGCGCGTCAGTCTCATAATCAACTCTAAATTGAGTTATCTGAAGGTCGTGAGTTCGATCCTCACCCGGGGCAGTACCTTTTTGTTATAGTTATTTCATGCGATAATACATTTTGCCAAATCAACATTAAATTAATGAAAAGATAGTAAAAGTAAAATATAAGATTTTTTCGCATTCTTATATGCCTGGGTAATGCAATAGGAAGCCCGTGAGTCTTATAATCAACTCTAAATTGAGTTATCTGAAGTTCGTGAGTTCGATCCTCTCCCAGGGCAGTACTTTTTTCCAGTCGTTATTTCATGAAATTATACATTTTGCCGAATATCTTTTAAATTAAGGAAAAGATAGTTAAAGTTAAATATTAGATTTTTTCGCACTTTTATGTGCCTCGGTAGCGCAGTAGGCAGCGCGTTAGTCTCATAATCAACTCTAAATTGAGTTATCTGAAGGTTGTGAGTTCGATCCTCACCCGGGGCAGTTCCTTTTTTTAATAGTTATTTCATACGATAATTTTTTTTGCCGAATCAATGTTAAATTCATGAAACGATAGTTAAAGTTAAATATCAGATTTTTTCACAAACTTATGTGCCTCGGTAGCGTAGTCGGCTGCACCTCGGTCTCATATTCAGCTCATTAAATTGAGTTATCCGACGGTCGTGAGTTCGATCCTCAACCGGGGCAGTACCTTTTTGTTATAATTATTTCATGCGATAATACATTTTGCCGCATTAATATCAAACTGATAAAAAGATAGTTAAAGATAAATATTATACTTTTTTCCCATTCTAATGTGCCTCGGTAGCGCAGTAGGCAGCGCGTCCGTCACATGATCAACTCTAAATTGAGTTATCTGAAGGTCGTGAGTTCGATCCTTACTCGGGGCAGTACCTTTTTGTAATAGTTATTTCATGCGATAATACATTTTGCCGCATTAATATTAAATTGATAAAAAGATAGTTAAAGTTAAATATTTCTTTTTTTCGTTTTCCTATATGTCTCGGTAGCGCAGTAGGCATCGCGTCACTCTCAAAATTCAACTTTAAATTGAGTTATCTGAAGGTCGTGAGATCGATCCTCACTGGGGGCAGTACTTTTTTGTAATAGTTATTTCATGCGATAATTCTCTTTGCCGTATCAATCTTAAATTAATGAAAAGATAGCTAAAGTTAAATATTATACTTTTTCCCATTCTAATGTGCCTCAGTAGCGCAGTAGGCAGCGCGTCAGTCACATAATCAACTCTAAATTGAGTTATCTGAAGGTCGTGAGTTCGATCCTTACTCGGGGCAGTACCTTTTTGTAATAGTTATTTCATGCGATAATTCTTTTTGCCGGATCAATATTAAATTAATGAAAAGATAGTTAAAGTTAAATATTATATTTTTTCGCACTCTTATGTAGGCAGCGCGTCAGTCTCATGATCAACTCTAAATTGAGTTATCTGAAGGTCGTGAGTTCCATCCTCACCCGGGGCAGTACCTTTTTGTTATAGTTATTTCATGCGATAATACATTTTGCCGAATCAACATTAAATTCATGAAAAGATAGTAAAAGTTAAATATAAGATTTTTTCGCATTCTTATATGCCTGGGTAATGCAGTAGGAAGCCCGTCAGTCTCATAATCAATATTAAATTAAGTTATCTGAAGGTCGTGATTTCGATCCTCACTCGGGGCAGTACCTTTTAGTAATAGTCATTTCATGCGATAATTCTTTTTGCCGAATCAATCTTAAATTAATGAAAAGATAGTTAAAGTTATATATTATACTTTTTTCCAATCTAATGTGCCTCGGTAGCGCAGTAGGCAGCGCGTCAGTCTCATAATCAACTCTAAATTGAGTTGTCTGAAGGTCGTGAGTTCGATCCTCTCCCAGGGCAGTACTTTTTTCCAGTCGTTATTTCATGAAATTATACATTATGCCGAATATCTTTTAAATTTAGGAAAAGATAGTTAAAGTTAAATATTTTATTTTTTCGCACTCTTATGTGCGTTGGTAGCGCAGAAGGCAGCGCGTCAGTCTCATAATTAACATTAAATTGAGATATCTGAAGGTCGTGAGTTCGATCCTCACTCGTGGCAGTAGCTTTTTGTAATAGTTATTTCATGCGATAATTCTTTTTGCCGAATCAATCTTAAATTAATGAAAATATAGTTAAAGTTAAATATTACACTTTTTCCCATTCTAATGTGCCTCGGAAGCGCAGTAGGCAGCGCGTCAGTCTCATAATCAACTTTAAATTGAGTTATCTGAAGGTCGTGAGTTCGATCCTCACTCGGGGCAGTACCCTTTAGTAATAGTTATTTCATGCTATAATTCTTTCTGCCGATTCAATCTAAAATTAATGAAAAGATAGTTAAAGTTAAATATTATACTTTTTCCCATTCTAATGTGCCTCGGTAGCGCAGTAGGCAGCGCGTCAGTCTCATAATCAATTTTAAAATGAGTTATCTGAAGGTCGTGAGTTCGATCCTCACTCGGGGCAGTACCTTTTTGTAATAGTTATTTCATGCGATAATTCTTTTTGCCGAATCAATATTAAATTAATGAAAAGATAGTTAAAGTTAAATATTATATTTTTTCGCACTCTTATGTGCCTCGGTAGCGCAGTAGGCAGCGCATCAGTCTCATAATCAACTCTAAATTGAGATATCTGAAGGTCGTGAGTTCGATCCTCACCCGGGGCAGAACCTTTTTGTTATAGTTATTTCATGCGATAATACATTTTGCCGAATCAACATTAAATTAATGAAAAAATAGTAAAAGCTAAATATAAGATTTTTTCGCATTCTTATATGCCTGGGTAATGCAGTAGGATGCCCGTGAGTCTTATAATCAACTCTAAATTGAGTTATCTGAAGGTCGTGAGTTCGATCCTCACTCGGGGCAGTACCTTTTTGTAATAGTTATTTCATGCGAAAATTCTTTTTGCCAAATCAATATTAAATTAATGAAAAGATAGTTAAAGTTAAATATAATTTTTTTTTCGCACTCTTATGTGCCTCGGTAGCGCAGTAGGCAGCGCGTCAGTCTCATAATCAACTCTAAATTGAGTTATCTGAAGGTCGTGAGTTCGATCCTCACCCGGGGCAGAACCTTTTTGTTATAGTTATTTCATGCGATAATACATTTTGCCGAATCAACATTAAATTAATGAAAAGATAGTAAAAGTTAAATATAAGATTTTTTCGCTTTCTTATATGCCTGGGTAATGCAGTAGGATGCCCGTGAGTCTTATAATCAACTCTAAATTGAGTTATCTGAAGGTCGTGAGTTCGATCCTCACTCGGGGCAGTACCTTTTTGTAATAGTTTTTTCATGCGATAATTCATTTGCCGCAATAATATTAAATTGATAAAAAGATAGTTAAAGTTAAATATTTCATTTTTTCGTATTCTTATACGTCTCGGGAGCGCAGTAGGCATCGCGTCACTCTCAAAATTCAACTTGAAATTGAGTTATCTGAAGGTCGTGAGTTCGATCCTCACTGGGGGCAGTACTTTTTTGTAATAGTTATTTCATGCGATAATTCTCTTTGCCGTATCAATCTTAAATTAATGAAAAGATAGCTTAAGTTAAATATTATACTTTTTCCCATTCTAATGTTCCTCGGTAGCGCAGTAGGCAGCGCGTCAGTCTCATAATCAACTCTAAATTGAGTTATCTGAAGATCGTGAGTTCGATCCTCACTCGGGGCAGTACCTTTTTGTAATAGTTATTTCATGCGATAATTCTTTTTGCCAAATCAATATTAAATTAATGAAAAGATAGTTAAAGTTAAATATTATATATTTTCGCACTTTTATGTGCCTCGGTAGCGCAGTAGGCAGCGCGTCAGTCTCATAATCAACTCTAAATTGAGTTATCTGAAGGTCATGAGTTCGATCCTCACCCGGGGCAGTTCCTTTTTTTAATAGTTATTTCATGCGATAATTCTTTTTGCCGAATCAATGTTAAATTCATGAAACGATAGTTAAAGTTAAATATCAGATTTTTTCACAAACTTATGTGCCTCGGTAGCGTAGTCGGCTGCACCTCGGTCTCATATTCAGCTCATTAAATTGAGTTATCCGACTGTCGTGAGTTCGATCCTCAACCGGGGCAGTACCTTTTTGTTACAATTATTTCATGCGATAATACATTTTGCCGCATTAATATCAAACTGATAAAAAGATAGTTAAAGATAAATATTATACTTTTTTCCCATTCTAACGTGCCTCGGTCGCGTTGAGGCAGCGCGTCAGTCACATAATCAACTCTAAATTGAGTTATCTGAAGGTCGTGAGTTCGATCCTTACTCGGGGCAGTACCTTTTCGTAATAGTTATTTCATGCGATAATTCTTTTTGCCGGATCAATATTAAATTTATGAAAAGATAGTTAAAGTTAAATATTATACTTTTTTCCAATCTAATGTGCCTCGGTAGCGCAGTAGGCAGCGCGTCAGTCTCATAATCAACTCTAAATTGAGTTATCTGAAGGTCGTGAGTTAGATCCTCTCCCAGGGCAGTACTTTTTTCCAGTCGTTATTTCATGAAATTATACATTATGCCGAATAACTTTTAAATTTAGGAAAAGATAGTTAAAGTTAAATATTTTATTTTTTCGCACTCTAATGTGCGTTGGTAGCGCAGAAGGCAGCGCGTCAGTCTCATAATCAACTCTAAAATGAGTTATCTGAAGGTCGTGAGTTCGATCCTCACTCGGGCCAGTACCTTTTTCTTATAGTTATTTCATGCGATAATACATTTTGCCGAATCAACATTAAATTAATGAAAAAATAGTAAAAGTTAAATATAAGATTTTTTCGCATTCTTATATGCATGGGTAATGCAGTAGGAAGCCCGTGAGTCTTATAATCAGCTCTAAATTGAGTTATCTGAAGGTCGTGAGTTCGATCCTCTCCCAGGGCAGTACTTTTTTCCAGTCGTTATTTCATGATATTATACATTTTGCCAAATATCTTTTAAATTAAGGAAAAGATAGTTAAAGTTAAATATAGTATTTTTTCGCACTCTTATGTGCCTCGGAAGCGCAGTAGGCAGCGCGTCAGTCTCATAATCAATATTAAATTGAGTTATCTGAAGGTCGTGAGTTCGATACTCATTCGGAGCAGTAACTTTTTGTAACAGTTATTTCATGCGATAATTCTTTTTGCCGAATCAATCTTAAATTAATGAAAAGATAATTAAAGTTAAATATTACACTTTTTCCCATTCTAATGTGCCTTGGTAGCGCAGTAGGCAGCACGTCAGTCTCATAATCAACTCTAAATTGAGTTATCTGAAGGTCGTGAGTTCCATCCTCACCCGGGGCAGTACCTTTTTGTTATAGTTATTTCATGCGATAATACATTTTGCCGAATCAACATTAAATTCATGAAAAGATAGTAAAAGTTAAATATAAGATTTTTTCGCATTCTTATATGCCTGGGTAATGCTGTAGGAAGCCCGTGAGACTTATAATCAGCTCTAAATTGAGTTATCTGAAGGTCGTGAGTTCGATCCTCTCCCAGGGCAGTGCTTTTTTCCAGTCGTTATTTCATGAAATTATACATTTTGCCGAATATCTTTTAAATTAAGGAAAAGATAGTTAAAGTTAAATATTTTATTTTTTCGCACTTTTATGTGCCTCGGTAGCGCAGTAGGCAGCGCGTCAGTCTCATAATCAACTCTAAATTGAGTTATCTGAAGGTCGTGAGTTCGATCCTCACTCGGGGCTGTACCTTTTTGTAATAGTTATTTCATGCGATAATTCTTTTTGCCAAATCAATATTAAATTAATGAAAAGATAGTTAAAGTTAAATATTATATATTTTCGCACTTTTATGTGCCTCGGTAGCGCAGTAGGCAGCGCGTCAGTCTCATAATCAACTCTAAATTGAGTTATCTGAAGGTCATGAGTTCGATCCTCACCCGGGGCAGTTCCTTTTTTTAATAGTTATTTCATGCGATAATTCTTTTTGCCGAATCAATGTTAAATTCATGAAACGATAGTTAAAGTTAAATATCAGATTTTTTCACAAACTTATGTGCCTCGGTAGCGTAGTCGGCTGCACCTCGGTCTCATATTCAGCTCATTAAATTGAGTTATCCGACTGTCGTGAGTTCGATCCTCAACCGGGGCAGTACCTTTTTGTTATAATTATTTCATGCGATAATACATTTTGCCGCATTAATATCAAACTGATAAAAAGATAGTTAAAGATAAATATTATACTTTTTTCCCATTCTAACGTGCCTCGGTAGCGCAGTAGGCAGCGCGTCAGTCACATAATCAACTCTAAATTGAGTTATCTGAAGGTCGTGAGTTCGATCCTTACTCGGGGCAGTACCTTTTTGTAATAGTTATTTCATGCGATAATACATTTTGCCGCATTAATATTAAATTGATAAAAAGATAGTTAAAGTTAAATATTTCATTTTTTCGTTTTCCTATATGTCTCGGTAGCGCAGTAGGCATCGCGTCACTCTCAAAATTCAACTTTAAATTGAGTTATCTGAAGGTCGTGAGTTCGATCCTCACTGGGGGCAGTACTTTTTTGTAATAGTTATTTCATGCGATAATTCTCTTTGCCGTATCAATCTTAAATTAATGAAAAGATAGCTAAAGTTAAATATTATACTTTTTCCCATTCTAATGTGCCTCAGTAGCACAGTAGGCAGCGCGTCAGTCACATAATCAACTCTAAATTGAGTTATCTGAAGGTCGTGAGTTCGATCCTTACTCGGGGCAGTACCTTTTCGTAATAGTTATTTCATGCGATAATTCTTTTTGCCGGATCAATATTAAATTAATGAAAAGATAGTTAAAGTTAAATATTATATTTTTTCGCACTCTTATGTGCCTCGGTAGCGCAGTAGGCAGCGCGTCAGTCTCATGATCAACTCTAAATTGAGTTATCTGAAGGTCGTGAGTTCCATCCACACCCGGGGCAGTACCTTTTTGTTATAGTTATTTCATGCGATAATACATTTTGCCGAATCAACATTAAATTCATGAAAAGATAGTAAAAGTTAAATATAAGATTTTTTCGCATTCTTATATGCCTGGGTAATGCAGTAGGAAGCCCGTCAGTCTCATAATCAATATTAAATTGAGTTATCTGAAGGTCATGATTTCGATCCTCACTCGGGGCAGTACCTTTTAGTAATAGTCATTTCATGCGATAATTCTTTTTGCCGAATCAATCTTAAATTAATGAAAAGATAGTTAAAGTTAAATATTATACTTTTTTCCAATCTAATGTGCCTCGGTAGCGCAGTAGGCAGCGCGTCAGTCTCATAATCAACTCTAAATTGAGTTATCTGAAGGTCGTGAGTTAGATCCTCTCCCAGGGCAGTACTTTTTTCCAGTCGTTATTTCATGAAATTATACATTATGCCGAATATCTTTTAAATTTAGGAAAAGATAGTTAAAGTTAAATATTTTATTTTTTCGCACTCTTATGTGCGTTGGTAGCGCAGAAGGCAGCGCGTCAGTCTCATAATTAACATTAAATTGAGTTATCTGAAGGTCGTGAGTTCGATCCTCACTCGTGGCAGTAGCTTTTTGTAATAGTTATTTCATGCGATAATTCTTTTTGCCGAATCAATCTTAAATTAATGAAAATATAGTTAAAAATAAATATTACACTTTTTCCCATTCTAATGTGCCTCGGTAGCGCAGTAGGCAGCGCGTCAGTCTCATAATCAACTTTAAATTGAGTTATCTGAAGGTCGTGAGTTCGATCCTCACTCGGGGCAGTACCCTTTAGTAATAGTTATTTCATGCTATAATTCTTTCTGCCGAATCAATCTAAAATTAATGAAAAGATAGTTAAAGTTAAATATTATACTTTTTCCCATTCTAATGTGCCTCGGTAGCGCAGTAGGCAGCGCGTCAGTCTCATAATCAACTCTAAAATGAGTTATCTGAAGGTCGTGAGTTCGATCCTCACTCGGGGCAGTACCTTTTTGTAATAGTTATTTCATGCGAAAATTCTTTTTGCCAAATCAATATTAAATTAATGAAAAGATAGTTAAAGTTAAATATAATTTTTTTTCTCGCACTCTTATGTGCCTCGGTAGCGCAGTAGGCAGCGCGTCAGTCTCATAATCAACTCTAAATTGAGTTATCTGAAGGTCGTGAGTTCGATCCTCACCCGGGGCAGAACCTTTTTGTTATAGTTATTTCATGCGATAATACATTTTGCCGAATCAACATTAAATTAATGAAAAGATAGTAAATGTTAAATATAAGATTTTTTCGCATTCTTATATGCCTGGGTAATGCAGTAGGATGCCCGTGAGTCTTATAATCAACTCTAAATTGAGTTATCTGAAGGTCGTGAGTTCGATCCTCACTCGGGGCAGTACCTTTTTGTAATAGTTATTTCATGCGATAATACATTTGCCGCAATAATATTAAATTGATAAAAAGATAGTTAAAGTTAAATATTTCATTTTTTCGTATTCTTATACGTCTCGGGAGCGCAGTAGGCATCGCGTCACTCTCAAAATTCAACTTGAAATTGAGTTATCTGAAGGTCGTGAGTTCGATCCTCACTGGGGGCAGTACTTTTTTGTAATAGTTATTTCATGCGATAATTCTCTTTGCCGTATCAATCTTAAATTAATGAAAAGATAGCTAAAGTTAAATATTATACTTTTTCCCATTCTAATGTTCCTCGGTAGCGCAGTAGGCAGCGCGTCAGTCTCATAATCAACTCTAAATTGAGTTATCTGAAGGTCGTGAGTTCGATCCTCACTCGGGGCAGTACCTTTTTGTAATAGTTATTTCATGCGATAATTCTTTTTGCCAAATCAATATTAAATTAATGAAAAGATAGTTAAAGTTAAATATTATATATTTTCGCACTCTTATGTGCCTCGGTAGCGCAGTAGGCAGCGCGTCAGTCTCATAATCAACTCTAAATTGAGTTATCTGAAGGTCGTGAGTTCGATCCTCACCCGGAGCAGTACCTTTTTCTTATAGTTATTTCATGCGATAATACATTTTGCCGAATCAACATTAAATTAATGAAAAGATAGTAAAAGTTAAATATAAGATTTTTTCGCATTCTTATATGCATGGGTAATGCAGTAGGAAGCCCGTGAGTCTTATAATCAGCTCTAAATTGAGTTATCTGAAGGTCGTGAGTTCGATCCTCTCCCAGGGCAGTACTTTTTTCCAGTCGTTATTTCATGAAATTATACATTTTGCCAAATATCTTTTAAATTAAGGAAAAGATAGTTAAAGTTAAATATAGTATTTTTTCGCACTCTTATGTGCCTCGGAAGCGCAGTAGGCAGCGCGTCAGTCTCATAATCAATATTAAATTGAGTTATCTGAAGGTCGTGAGTTCGATCCTCATTCGGAGCAAAAACTTTTTGTAATAGTTATTTCATGCGATAATTCTTTTTGCCGAATCAATCTTAAATTAATGAAAAGATAATTAAAGTTAAATATTACACTTTTTCCCATTCTAATGTGCCTTGGTAGCGCAGTAGGCAGCACGTCAGTCTCATAATCAACTCTAAATTGAGTTATCTGAAGGTCGTGAGTTCCATCCTCACCCGGGGCAGTACCTTTTTGTTATAGTTATTTCATGCGATAATACATTTTGCCGAATCAACATTAAATTCATGAAAAGATAGTAAAAATTAAATATAAGATTTTTTCGCATTCTTATATGCCTGGGTAATGCAGTAGGAAGCCCGTGAGACTTATAATCAGCTCTAAATTGAGTTATCTGAAGGTCGTGAGTTCGATCCTCTCCCAGGGCAGTGCTTTTTTCCAGTCGTTATTTCATGAAATTATACATTTTGCCGAATATCTTTTAAATTAAGGAAAAGATAGTTAAAGTTAAATATTTTATTTTTTCGCACTTTTATGTGCCTCGGTAGCGCAGTAGGCAGCGCGTCAGTCTCATAATCAACTCTAAATTGAGTTATCTGAAGGTCGTGAGTTCGATCCTCACTCGGGGCAGTACCTTTTTGTAATAGTTATTTCATGCGATAATTCTTTTTGCCAAATCAATATTAAATTAATGAAAAGATAGTTAAAGTTAAATATTATATATTTTCGCACTTTTATGTGCCTCGGTAGCGCAGTAGGCAGCGCGTCAGTCTCATAATCAACTCTAAATTGAGTTATCTGAAGGTCATGAGTTCGATCCTCACCCGGGGCAGTTCCTTTTTTTAATAGTTATTTCATGCGATAATTCTTTTTGCCGAATCAATGTTAAATTCATGAAACGATAGTTAAAGTTAAATATCAGATTTTTTCACAAACTTATGTGCCTCGGTAGCGTAGTCGGCTGCACCTCGGTCTCATATTCAGCTCATTAAATTGAGTTATCCGACTGTCGTGAGTTCGATCCTCAACCGGGGCAGTACCTTTTTGTTATAATTATTTCATGCGATAATACATTTTGCCGCATTAATATCAAACTGATAAAAAGATAGTTAAAGATAAATATTATACTTTTTTCCCATTCTAACGTGCCTCGGTAGCACAGTAGGCAGCGCGTCAGTCACATAATCAACTCTAAATTGAGTTATCTGAAGGTCGTGAGTTCGATCCTTACTCGGGGCAGTACCTTTTTGTAATAGTTATTTCATGCGATAATACATTTTGCCGCATTAATATTAAATTGATAAAAAGATAGTTAAAGTTAAATATTTCATTTTTTCGTTTTCCTATATGTCTCGGTAGCGCAGTAGGCATCGCGTCACTCTCAAAATTCAACTTTAAATTGAGTTATCTGAAGGTCGTGAGTTCGATCCTCACTGGGGGCAGTACTTTTTTGTAATAGTTATTTCATGCGATAATTCTCTTTGCCGTATCAATCTTAAATTAATGAAAAGATAGCTAAAGTTAAATATTATACTTTTTCCCATTCTAATGTGCCTCAGTAGCACAGTAGGCAGCGCGTCAGTCACATAATCAACTCTAAATTGAGTTATCTGAAGGTCGTGAGTTCGATCCTTACTCGGGGCAGTACCTTTTCGTAATAGTTATTTCATGCGATAATTCTTTTTGCCGGATCAATATTAAATTAATGAAAAGATAGTTAAAGTTAAATATTATATTTTTTCGCACTCTTATGTGCCTCGGTAGCGCAGTAGGCAGCGCTTCAGTCTCATGATCAACTCTAAATTGAGTTATCTGAAGGTCGTGAGTTCCATCCACACCCGGGGCAGTACCTTTTTGTTATAGTTATTTCATGCGATAATACATTTTGCCGAATCAACATTAAATTCATGAAAAGATAGTAAAAGTTAAATATAAGATTTTTTCGCATTCTTATATGCCTGGGTAATGCAGTAGGAAGCCCGTCGTCTCATAATCAATATTAAATTGAGTTATCTGAAGGTCATGATTTCGATCCTCACTCGGGGCAGTACCTTTTAGTAATAGTCATTTCATGCGATAATTCTTTTTGCCGAATCAATCTTAAATTAATGAAAAGATAGTTAAAGTTAAATATTATACTTTTTTCCAATCTAATGTGCCTCGGTAGCGCAGTAGGCAGCGCGTCAGTCTCATAATCAACTCTAAATTGAGTTATCTGAAGGTCGTGAGTTAGATCCTCTCCCAGGGCAGTACTTTTTTCCAGTCGTTATTTCATGAAATTATACATTATGCCGAATATCTTTTAAATTTAGGAAAAGATAGTTAAAGTTAAATATTTTATTTTTTCGCACTCTTATGTGCGTTGGTAGCGCAGAAGGCAGCGCGGCAGTCTCATAATTAACATTAAATTGAGTTATCTGAAGGTCGTGAGTTCGATCCTCACTCGTGGCAGTAGCTTTTTGTAATAGTTATTTCATGCGATAATTCTTTTTGCCGAATCAATCTTAAATTAATGAAAATATAGTTAAAAATAAATATTACACTTTTTCCCATTCTAATGTGCCTCGGTAGCGCAGTAGGCAGCGCGTCAGTCTCATAATCAACTTTAAATTGAGTTATCTGAAGGTCGTGAGTTCGATCCTCACTCGGGGCAGTACCCTTTAGTAATAGTTATTTCATGCTATAATTCTTTCTGCCGAATCAATCTAAAATTAATGAAAAGATAGTTAAAGTTAAATATTATACTTTTTCCAATTCTAATGTGCCTCGGTAGCGCAGTAGGCAGCGCGTCAGTCTCATAATCAACTCTAAAATGAGTTATCTGAAGGTCGTGAGTTCGATCCTCACTCGGGGCAGTACCTTTTTGTAATAGTTATTTCATGCGATAATTCTTTTTGCCGAATCAATATTAAATTAATGAAAAAATAGTATAAGCTAAATATAAGATTTTTTCGCATTCTTATATGCCTGGGTAATGCAGTAGGATGCCCGTGAGTCTTATAATCAACTCTAAATTGAGTTATCTGAAGGTCGTGCGTTCGATCCTCACTCGGGGCAGTACCTTTTTGTAATAGTTATTTCATGCGAAAATTCTTTTTGCCAAATCAATATTAAATTAATGAAAAGATAGTTAAAGTTAAATATAATTTTTTTTCTCGCACTCTTATGTGCCTCGGTAGCGCAGTAGGCAGCGCGTCAGTCTCATAATCAACTCTAAATTGAGTTATCTGAAGGTCGTGAGTTCGATCCTCTCCCGGGGCAGAACCTTTTTGTTATAGTTATTTCATGCGATAATACATTTTGCCGAATCAACATTAAATTAATGAAAAGATAGTAAATGTTAAATATAAGATTTTTTCGCATTCTTATATGCCTGGGTAATGCAGTAGGATGCCCGTGAGTCTTATAATCAACTCTAAATTGAGTTATCTGAAGGTCGTGAGTTCGATCCTCACTCGGGGCAGTACCTTTTTGTAATAGTTATTTCATGCGATAATACATTTGCCGCAATAATATTAAATTGATAAAAAGATAGTTAAAGTTAAATATTTCATTTTTTCGTATTCTTATACGTCTCGGGAGCGCAGTAGGCATCGCGTCACTCTCAAAATTCAACTTGAAATTGAGTTATCTGAAGGTCGTGAGTTCGATCCTCACTGGGGGCAGTACTTTTTTGTAATAGTTATTTCATGCGATAATTCTCTTTGCCGTATCAATCTTAAATTAATGAAAAGATAGCTAAAGTTAAATATTATACTTTTTCCCATTCTAATGTTCCTCGGTAGCGCAGTAGGCAGCGCGTCAGTCTCATAATCAACTCTAAATTGAGTTATCTGAAGGTCGTGAGTTCGATCCTCACTCGGGGCAGTACCTTTTTGTAATAGTTATTTCATGCGATAATTCTTTTTGCCAAATCAATATTAAATTAATGAAAAGATAGTTAAAGTTAAATATTATATATTTTCGCACTCTTATGTGCCTCGGTAGCGCAGTAGGCAGCGCGTCAGTCTCATAATCAACTCTAAATTGAGTTATCTGAAGGTCGTGAGTTCGATCCTCACCCGGAGCAGTACCTTTTTCTTATAGTTATTTCATGCGATAATACATTTTGCCGAATCAACATTAAATTAATGAAAAGATAGTAAAAGTTAAATATAAGATTTTTTCGCATTCTTATATGCATGGGTAATGCAGTAGGAAGCCCGTGAGTCTTATAATCAGCTCTAAATTGAGTTATCTGAAGGTCGTGAGTTCGATCCTCTCCCAGGGCAGTACTTTTTTCCAGTCGTTATTTCATGAAATTATACATTTTGCCAAATATCTTTTAAATTAAGGAAAAGATAGTTAAAGTTAAATATAGTATTTTTTCGCACTCTTATGTGCCTCGGAAGCGCAGTAGGCAGCGCGTCAGTCTCATAATCAATATTAAATTGAGTTATCTGAAGGTCGTGAGTTCGATCCTCATTCGGAGCAAAAACTTTTTGTAATAGTTATTTCATGCGATAATTCTTTTTGCCGAATCAATCTTAAATTAATGAAAAGATAATTAAAGTTAAATATTACACTTTTTCCCATTCTAATGTGCCTTGGTAGCGCAGTAGGCAGCACGTCAGTCTCATAATCAACTCTAAATTGAGTTATCTGAAGGTCGTGAGTTCCATCCTCACCCGGGGCAGTACCTTTTTGTTATAGTTATTTCATGCGATAATACATTTTGCCGAATCAACATTAAATTCATGAAAAGATAGTAAAAATTAAATATAAGATTTTTTCGCATTCTTATATGCCTGGGTAATGCAGTAGGAAGCCCGTGAGACTTATAATCAGCTCTAAATTGAGTTATCTGAAGGTCGTGAGTTCGATCCTCTCCCAGGGCAGTGCTTTTTTCCAGTCGTTATTTCATGAAATTATACATTTTGCCGAATATCTTTTAAATTAAGGAAAAGATAGTTAAAGTTAAATATTTTATTTTTTCGCACTTTTATGTGCCTCGGTAGCGCAGAAGGCAGCGCGTCAGTCTCATAATCAACTTTAAATTGAGTTATCGAAAGGTCGTGAGTTCGATCCACAATTGGGGGCAGTACCTTTTAGTAATAGTTATTTCATGCGATAATTCTTTTTGCCGAATCAATCTAAAATTAATGAAAAGATAGTTAAAGTTAAATATTATACTTTTTCCCATTCTAATGTGCCTCGGTAGCGCAGTAGCCAGCGCGTCAGTCTCATAATCAACTCAAAATTGAGTTATCTGAAGGTCGTGAGTTCGATCCTCACTCGGGGCAGTACCTTTTTGTAATAGTTATTTCATGCGATAATACATTTTGCCGCATTATTATTAAATTGATAAAAAGATAGTTAAAGTTAAATATTTCATTTTTTCGTATTCTTATATATCTCATTAGCGCAGTAGGCATCGCGTCACTTTCAAAATTCAACTTTAAATTGAGTTATCTGAAGGTCGTGAGTTCGATCCTCTCCCAGGGCAGTACTTTTTTCTAGTCGTTATTGCATGAAATTATACATTTTGCCGAATATCTTTTAAATTAAGGAAAAGATAGTTAAAGTTAAATATTTTATTTTTTCGCACTCTTATGTGCCTCGGTAGCGCAGTAGGCAGCGCGTCAGTCTCGTAATCAACATTAAATTGAGTTATCTGAAGGTCGTGAGTTCGATCCTCACCCGGGGCAGTACCTTTTTGTTATAGTTATTTCATGCGATAATACATTTTGCCGAATCAACATTAAATTAATAAAAAGATAGTAAAAGTTAAATATAAGATTTTTTCGCATTCTTATATGCCTGGGTAATGCAGTAGGAAGCCCGTGAGTCTTATAATCAGCTCTAAATTGAGTTATCTGAAGGTCGTGAGTTCGATCCTCTCCCAGGGCAGTACTTTTTTCTAGTCGTTATTGCATGAAATTATACATTTTGCCGAATATCTTTTAAATTAAGGAAAAGATAGTTAAAGTTAAATATTTTATTTTTTCGCACTCTTATGTGCCTCGGTAGCGCAGTAGGTAGCGCGTCAGTCTCATAATCAACTTCAAATTGAGTTATCTGAAGGTCGTGATTTCGATCCTCACTCGGGGCAGTACCTTTTAGTAATAGTCATTTCATGCGATAATTCTTTTTGCCGAAGCAATCTTAAATTAATGAAAAGATAGTTAAAGTTGAATATTATACTTTTTTCCAATCTAATGTGCCTCGGTAGCGCACTAGGCAGCGCGTCAGTCTCATAATCAACTCTAAACTGAGTTATCTGAAGGTCGTGAGTTCGATCCTCTTCCGGGGCAGTTCCTTTTTTTAATAGTTATTTCTTGCGATAATTCTTTTTGCCAAATCAATATTAAATTCATGAAAAGATAGTTAAAGTTAAATATAAGATTTTTTCGCATTCTTATATGCCTGGGAAATGCAGTAGGCAGCCCGTGAGTCTTATAATCAGCTCTAAATTGAGTTATCTGAAGGTCGTGAGTTCGATCCTCTCCCAGGGCAGTACTTTTTTCCAGTCGTTATTTCATGAAATTATACATTATGCCGAATATCTTTTAAATTTAGGAAAAGATAGTTAAAGTTAAATATTTTATTTTTTCGCACTCTTATGTGCGTCGGAAGCGCAGGAGGCAGCGCGTCAGTCTCATAATCAACATTAAATTGAGTTATCTGAAGGTCGTGAGTTCGATCCTCACTCTGGGCAGTACCTTTTTGTAATAGTTATTTCATGCGATAATTCTTTTTGCCGAATCAATCTTAAATTAATGAAAATATAGTTAAAGTTAAATATTGCACTTTTTCCCATTCTAATGTGCCTCGGTAGCGCAGTAGGCAGCGCGTCAGTCTCATAATCAACTTTAAATTGAGTCATCTGAAGGTCGTGAGTTCGATCCTCACCCGGGGCAGTACCTTTTTGTTATAGTTATTTCATGCGATAATACATTTTGCCGAATCAACATTAAATTAAAAAAAAGATAGTAAAAGTTAAATATAAGATTTTTTCGCAATCTTATATGCCTGGGTAATGCAGTAGGAAGCCCGTGAGTCTTATAATCAGCTCTAAATTGAGTTATCTGAAGGTCGTGAGTTCGATCCTCTCCCAGGGCAGTACTTTTTTCTAGTCGTTATTGCATGAAATTATACATTTTGCCGAATATCTTTTAAATTAAGGAAAAGATAGTTAAAGTTAAATATTTTATTTTTTCGCACTCTTATGTGCCTCGGTAGCGCAGTAGGTAGCGCGTCAGTCTCATAATCAACTTTAAATTGAGTTATCTGAAGGTCGTGATTTCGATCCTCACTCGGGGCAGTACCTTTTAGTAATAGTCATTTCATGCGATAATTCTTTTTGCCGAATCAATCTTAAATTAATGAAAAGATAGTTAAAGTTGAATATTATACTTTTTTCCAATCTAATGTGCCTCGGTAGCGCACTAGGCAGCGCGTCAGTCTCATAATCAACTCTAAATTGAGTTATCTGAAGGTCGTGAGTTCGATCCTCTTCCGGGGCAGTTCCTTTTTTTAATAGTTATTTCTTGCGATAATTCTTTTTGCCGAATCAATATTAAATTCATGAAAAGATAGTTAAAGTTAAATATAAGATTTTTTCGCATTCTTATATGCCTGGGAAATGCAGTAGGCAGCCCGTGAGTCTTATAATCAGCTCTAAATTGAGTTATCTGAAGGTCGTTAGTTCGATCCTCTCCCAGGGCAGTACTTTTTTCCAGTCGTTATTTCATGAAATTATACATTATGCCGAATATCTTTTAAATTTAGGAAAAGATAGTTAAAGTTAAATATTTTATTTTTTCGCACTCTTATGTGCGTCGGAAGCGCAGGAGGCAGCGCGTCAGTCTCATAATCAACATTAAATTGAGTTATCTGAAGGTCGTGAGTTCGATCCTCACTCTGGGCAGTACCTTTTTGTAATAGTTATTTCATGCGATAATTCTTTTTGCCGAATCAATCTTAAATTAATGAAAATATAGTTAAAGTTAAATATTGCACTTTTTCCCATTCTAATGTGCCTCGGTAGCGCAGTAGGCAGCGCGTCAGTCTCATAATCAACTTTAAATTGAGTCATCCGAAGGTCGTGAGTTCGATCCTCACTCGGGGCAGTACCCTTTAGTAATAGTTATTTCATGCTATAATTCTTTTTGCCGAATCAATCTAAAATTAATGAAAAGATAGTTAAAGTTAAATATTATACTTTTTCCCATTCTAATGTGCCTCGGTAGCGCAGTAGGCAGCGCGTCAGTCTCATAATCAAATCTAAATTGAGTTATCTGAAGGTCGTGAGTTCGATCCTCACCCGGGGCAGTACCTTTATGTTATAGTTATTTCATGCGATAATAAATTTTGCCGAATCAACATTAAATTAATGAAAAGATAGTAAAAGTTAAATATAAGATTTTTTCGCATTCTTATATGCCTGGGTAATGCAGTAGGAAGCCCGTGAGTCTTATAATCAGCTCTAAATTGAGTTATGTGAAGGTCGTGAGGTCGATCCTCTCCTAGGGCAGTACTTTTTTCTAGTCGTTATTGCATGAAATTATACATTTTGCCGAATATCTTTTAAATTAAGGAAAAGATAGTTAAAGTTAAATATTATATTTTTTAGCACTCTTATGTGCCTCGGTAGCGCAGTAGGCAGCGCGTCAGTCTCATAATCAAATCTAAATTGAGTTATCTGAAGGTCGTGAGTTCGATCCTCTCTCGGGGCAGTACCTTTTTGTAATAGTTATTTCATGCGATAATTCTTTTTGCCGAATCAATATTAAATTAATGAAAATATAGTTAAAGTTAAATATTTCATTTTTTCGTATTCTTATATATCTCATTAGCGCAGTAGGCATCGCGTCACTCTCAAAATTCAACTTTAAATTGAGTTATCTGAAGGTTGTGAGTTCGATCCTCACTGGGGGCAGTACTTTTTTGTAATAGTTATTGCATGCGATGATTCTCTTTGCCGTATCAATCTTGAATTAATGAAAAGATAGTAAAAGTTAAATATTATATTTTTTCGCACTCTTATGTGCCTCGGTAGCGCAGTAGGCAGCGCGTCAGTCTCATAATCAAATCTAAATTGAGTTATCTGAAGGTCGTGAGTTCGATCTTCACCCGGGGCAGTACCTTTTTGTTATAGTTATTTCATGCGATAATACATTTTGCCGAATCAACATTAAATTAATGAAAAGATAGTAAAAGTTAAATATAAGATTTTTTCGCATTCTTATATGCCTGGGTAATGCAGTAGGAAGCCCGTGAGTCTTATAATCAGCTCTAAATTGAGTTATGTGAAGGTCGTGAGGTCGATCCTCTCCTAGGGCAGTACTTTTTTCTAGTCGTTATTGCATGAAATTATACATTTTGCCGAATATCTTTTAAATTAAGGAAAAGATAGTTAAAGTTAAATATTATATTTTTTCGCACTCTTATGTGCCTCAGTAGCGCAGTAGGCAGCGCGTCAGTCTCATAATCAACATTAAATTGAGTTATCTGAAGGTCGTGAGTTCGATCCTCACTCGGAGCAGTACCTTTTAGTAATAGTTATTTCATGCGATAATTCTTTTTGCCGAATCAATCTTAAATTAATGAAAATATAGTTAAAGTTAAATATTACACTTTTTCCCTTTCTAATGTGCCTCGGTAGCGCAGTAGGCAGCGCGTCAGTCTCATATTCAACTTTAAATTGAGTTATCTGAAGGTCGTGAGTTCGATCATCACTCGGGGCAGTACCCTTTAGTAATAGTTATTTCATGCTATAATTCTTTTTGCCGAATCAATCTAAAATTAATGAAAAGATAGTTAAAATTAAATATTATACTTTTTCCCATTCTAATGTGCCTCGGTAGCGCAGTAGGCAGCGCGTCAGTCTCATAATGAACTCTAAATTGAGTTATCTGAAGGTCGTGAGTTCGATCCTCACTCGGGGCAGTACCTTTTTGTAATAGTTATTTCATGCGATAATTCTTTTTGCCGAATCAATATTAAATTAATGAAAATATAGTTAAAGTTAAATATTTAATTTTTTCGTATTCTTATATATCTCATTAGCGCAGTAGGCATCGCGTCACTCTCAAAATTCAACTTTAAATTGAGTTATCTGAAGGTTGTGAGTTCGATCCTCACTGGGGGCAGTACTTTTTTGTAATAGTTAATTCATGCGATGATTCTCTTTGCCGTATCAATCTTGAATTAATGAAAAGATAGTAAAAGTTGAATATTATATTTTTTCGCACTCTTATGTGCCTCGGTACCGCAGTAGGCAGCGTGTCAGTCTTATAATCAACTCTAAATTGAGTTATCTGAAGTTCGTGAGTTCGATCCTCTCCCAGGGCAGTACTTTTTTCCAGTCGTTATTTCATGAAATTATACATTTTGCCGAATATCTTTTAAATTAAGGAAAAGATAGTTAAAGTTAAATATTAGATTTTTTGGCACTTTTATGTGCCTCGGTAGCGCAGTAGTCAGCGCGTCAGTCTCATAATCAACTCTAAATTGAGTTATCTGAAGGTAGTGAGTTCGATCCTCACCCGGGGCAGTTCCTTTTTTTAATAGTTATTTCATGCGATAATTCTTTTTGCCGAATCAATGTTAAATTCATGAAAAGATAGTTAAAGTTAGATATCAGATTTTTTCACAAACTTATGTGCCTCGGTAGCGTAGTCGGCAGCACGTCGGTCTCATATTCAGCTCATTAAATTGAGTTATCCGACGGTCGTGAGTTCGATCCTCAACCGGGGCAGTACTTTTTTGTTATAATTATTTCATGCGATAATACATTTTGCCGCATTAATATCAAACTGATAAAAAGATAGTTAAAGATAAATATTATACTTTTTTCCCATTCTAATGTGCCTCGGTAGCGCAGTAGGCAGCGCGTCAGTCACATAATCAACTCTAAATTGAGTTATCTGAAGGTCGTGAGTTACATCCTCACCCGGGCAGTACCTTTTTGTTATAGTTATTTCATGCGATAATACATTTTGCCGAATCAACATTAAATTCATGAAAAGATAGTAAAAGTTAAATATAAGATTTTTTCGCATTCTTATATGCCTGGGTAATGCAGTAGGAAGCCCGTGAGTCTTATAATCAGCTCTGAATTGAGTTATCTGAAGGTCGTGAGTTCGATCCTCTCCCAGGGCAGTACTTTTTTCCAGTCGTTATTTCATGAAATTATACATTTTGCCGAATATCTTTTAAATTAAGGAAAAGATAGTTAAAGTTAAATATTTTATTTTTTCCCACTTTTATGTGCCTCGGTAGCGCAGAAGGCAGCGCGTCAGTCTCATAATCAACTTTAAATTGAGTTATCGAAAGGTCGTGAGTTCGATCCACAATTGGGGGCAGTACCTTTTAGTAATAGTTATTTCATGCGATAATTCTTTTTGCCGAATCAATCTAAAATTAAAGAAAAGATAGTTAAAGTTAAATATTATACTTTTTCCCATTCTAATGTGCCTCGGTAGCGCAGTAGCCAGCGCGGCAGTCTCATAATCAAATCTAAATTGAGTTATCTGAAGGTCGTGAGTTCGATCCTCACTCGGGGCAGTACCTTTTTGTAATAGTTATTTCATGCGATAATACATTTTGCCGCATTATTATTAAATAGATAAAAAGATAGTTAAAGTTAAATATTTCATTTTTTCGTATTCTTATATATCTCATTAGCGCAGTAGGCATCGCGTCACTCTCAAAATTCAACTTTAAATTGAGTTATCTGAAGGTCGTGAGTTCGATCCTCTCCCAGGGCAGTACTTTTTTCTAGTCGTTATTGCATGAAATTATACATTTTGCCGAATATCTTTTTAATTAAGGAAAAGATAGTTAAAGTTAAATATTTTATTTTTTCGCACTCTTATGTGCGTCGGTAGCGCAGAAGGCAGCGCGTCAGTCTCATAATCAACATTAAATTGAGTTATCTGAAGGTCGTGAGTTCGATCCTCACTCGGGGCAGTACCTTTTTGTAATAGTTATTTCATGCGATAATTCTTTTTGCCGAATCAATCTTAAATTAATGAAAATATAGTTAAAGTTAAATATTACATTTTTTCCCATTCTAATGTGCCTCGGTAGCGCAGTAGGCAGCGCGTCAGTCTCATAATCAACTTTAAATTGAGTTATCTGAAGGTCGTGAGTTCGATCCTCACTCGGGGCAGTACCCTTTAGTAATAGTTATTTCATGCTATAATTCTTTTTGCCGAATCAATTTAAATTAATGAAAAGATAGTTAAAGTTAAATATTATACTTTTTCCCATTCTAATGTGCCTCGGTAGCGCAGTAGGCAGCGCGTCAGTCTCATAATCAACTTTAAATTGAGTTATCTGAAGGTCGTGAGTTCGATCCTCACTCGGGGCAGTACCTTTTTGTAATAGTTATTTCATGCGATAATTCTTTTTGCCGAATCAATATTAAATTAATGAAAATATAGTTAAAGTTAAATATTTCATTTTTTCGTATTCTTATATATCTCATTAGCGCAGTAGGCATCGCGTCACTCTCAAAATTCAACTTTAAATTGAGTTATCTGAAGGTCGTGAGTTCGATCCTCACTGGGGGCAGTACTTTTTTGTAATAGTTATTTCATGCGATGATTCTCTTTGCCGTATCAATCTTGAATTAATGAAAAGATAGTAAAAGTTAAATATTATACTTTTTCCCATTCGAATGTGCCTCGGTAGCGCAGTAGGCAGCGCGTCAGTCTCATAATCAACTCTAGATTGAGTTATCTGAAGGTCGTGAGTTCGATCCTCACTCGGGGCAGTACCTTTTTGTAATAGTTATTTCATGCGATAATTCTTTTTGCCGAATCAATATTAAATTAATGAAAAGATAGTTAAAGTTAAATATTATATTTTTTCGCACTCTTATGTGCCTCGGTAGCGCAGTAGGCAGCGCGTCAGTCTCATAATCAACTCTAAATTGAGTTATCTGAGGGTCGTGAGTTCGATCCTCACCCGCGGCAGTACCTTTTTGTTATAGTTATTTCATGCGATAATACATTTTGCCGAATCAACATTAAATTAATGAAAAGATAGAAAAAGTTAAATATAAGATTTTTTCGCAATCTTATATGCCTGGGAAATGCAGTAGGAAGCCCGTGAGTCTTATAATCAGCTCTAAATTGAGTTATCTGAAGGTCGTGAGTTCGATCCTCTCCCAGGGCAGTACTTTTTTCTAGTCGTTATTGCATTAAATTAGACATTTTGCCGAATATCTTTTAAATTAAGGAAAAGATAGTTAAAGTTAAATATTTTATTTTTTGGCACTCTTATGTGCCTCGGTAGCGCAGTAGGCAGCGCGTCAGTCTCATAATCAACATTAAATTGAGTTATCTGAAAGTCGATCCTCACCCGGGGCAGTACCTTTTTGTTATAGTTATTTCATGCGATAATACATTTTGCCGAATCAACATTAAATTCATGAAAAGATAGTAAAAGTTAAATATAAGATTTTTTCGCATTCTTATATGCCTGGGTAATGCAGTAGGAAGCCCGTGAGTCTTATAATCAGCTCTAAATTGAGTTATCTGAAGGTCGTGAGATCGATCCTCTCCCAGGGCAGTACTTTTTTCTAGTCATTATTGCATGAAATTATACATTTTGCCGAATATCTTTTAAATTAAGGAAAAGATAGTTAAAGTTAAATATTTTATTTTTTCGCACTCTTATGTGCCTCGGTAGCGCAGTAGGTAGCGCGTCAGTCTCATAATCAACTTTAAATTGAGTTATCTGAAGGTCGTGATTTCGATCCTGACTCGGGGCAGTATCTTTTAGTAATAGTCATTTCATGCGATAATTCTTTTTGCCGAATCAATCTTAAATTAATGAAAAGATAGTTAAAGTTGAATATTATACTTTTTTCCAATCTAATGTGCCTCGGTAGCGCAGTAGGCAGCGCGTCAGTCTCATAATCAACTCTAAATTGAGTTATCTGAAGGTCGTGAGTTCGATCCTCTTCCGGGGCAGTTCCTTTTTTTAATAGTTATTTCTTGCGATAATTCTTTTTGCCGAATCAATATTAAATTCATGAAAAGATAGTTAAAGTTAAATATTTCATTTTTTCGTATTCTTATATATCTCATTAGCGCAGTAGGCATCGCGTCACTCTCAAAATTCAACTTTAAATTGAGTTATCTGAAGGTCGTGAGTTCGATCCTCACTGGGGGCAGTACTTTTTTGTAATAGTTATTTCATGCGATGATTCTCTTTGCCGTATCAATCTTGAATTAATGAAAAGATAGTAAAAGTTAAATATTATACTTTTTCCCATTCGAATGTGCCTCGGTAGCGCAGTAGGCAGCGCGTCAGTCTCATAATCAACTCTAGATTGAGTTATCTGAAGGTCGTGAGTTCGATCCTCACTCGGGGCAGTACCTTTTTGTAATAGTTATTTCATGCGATAATTCTTTTTGCCGAATCAATATTAAATTAATGAAAAGATAGTTAAAGTTAAATATTATATTTTTTCGCACTCTTATGTGCCTCGGTAGCGCAGTAGGCAGCGCGTCAGTCTCATAATCAACTCTAAATTGAGTTATCTGAGGGTCGTGAGTTCGATCCTCACCCGCGGCAGTACCTTTTTGTTATAGTTATTTCATGCGATAATACATTTTGCCGAATCAACATTAAATTAATGAAAAGATAGAAAAAGTTAAATATAAGATTTTTTCGCAATCTTATATGCCTGGGAAATGCAGTAGGAAGCCCGTGAGTCTTATAATCAGCTCTAAATTGAGTTATCTGAAGGTCGTGAGTTCGATCCTCTCCCAGGGCAGTACTTTTTTCTAGTCGTTATTGCATTAAATTAGACATTTTGCCGAATATCTTTTAAATTAAGGAAAAGATAGTTAAAGTTAAATATTTTATTTTTTGGCACTCTTATGTGCCTCGGTAGCGCAGTAGGCAGCGCGTCAGTCTCATAATCAACATTAAATTGAGTTATCTGAAAGTCGATCCTCACCCGGGGCAGTACCTTTTTGTTATAGTTATTTCATGCGATAATACATTTTGCCGAATCAACATTAAATTCATGAAAAGATAGTAAAAGTTAAATATAAGATTTTTTCGCATTCTTATATGCCTGGGTAATGCAGTAGGAAGCCCGTGAGTCTTATAATCAGCTCTAAATTGAGTTATCTGAAGGTCGTGAGATCGATCCTCTCCCAGGGCAGTACTTTTTTCTAGTCATTATTGCATGAAATTATACATTTTGCCGAATATCTTTTAAATTAAGGAAAAGATAGTTAAAGTTAAATATTTTATTTTTTCGCACTCTTATGTGCCTCGGTAGCGCAGTAGGTAGCGCGTCAGTCTCATAATCAACTTTAAATTGAGTTATCTGAAGGTCGTGATTTCGATCCTGACTCGGGGCAGTATCTTTTAGTAATAGTCATTTCATGCGATAATTCTTTTTGCCGAATCAATCTTAAATTAATGAAAAGATAGTTAAAGTTGAATATTATACTTTTTTCCAATCTAATGTGCCTCGGTAGCGCAGTAGGCAGCGCGTCAGTCTCATAATCAACTCTAAATTGAGTTATCTGAAGGTCGTGAGTTCGATCCTCTTCCGGGGCAGTTCCTTTTTTTAATAGTTATTTCTTGCGATAATTCTTTTTGCCGAATCAATATTAAATTCATGAAAAGATAGTTAAAGTTAAATATAAGATTTTTTCGCATTCTTATATGCCTGGGAAATGCAGTAGGCAGCCCGTGAGTCTTATAATCAGCTCTAAATTGAGTTATCTGAAGGTCGTGAGTTCGATCCTCTCCCAGGGCAGTACTTTTTTCCAGTCGTTATTTCATGAAATTATGCATTATGCCGAATATCTTTTAAATTTAGGAAAAGATAGTTAAAGTTAAATATTTTATTTTTTCGCACTCTTATGTGCGTCGGTAGCGCAGAAGGCAGCGCGTCAGTCTCATAATCAACATTAAATTGAGTTATCTGAAGGTCGTGAGTTCGATCCTCACTCGGGGCAGTACCTTTTTGTAATAGTTATTTCATGCGATAATTCTTTTTGCCGAATCAATCTTAAATTAATGAAAATATAGTTAAAGTTAAATATTACACTTTTTCCCATTCTAATGTGCCTCGGTAGCGCAGTAGGCAGCGCGTCAGTCTCATAATCAACTTTAAATTGAGTTATCTGAAAGTCGTGAGTTCGATCCTCACTCTGGGCAGTACCCTTTAGTAATAGTTATTTCATGCTATAATTCTTTTTGCCGAATCAATCTAAAATTAATGAAAAGATAGTTAAAGTTAAATATTATACTTTTTCCCATTCTAATGTGCCTCGGTAGCGCAGTAGGCAGCGCGTCAGTCTCATAATCAACTCTAAATTGAGTTATCTGAAGGTCGTGAGTTCGATCCTCACTCGGGGCAGTACCTTTTTGTAATAGTTATTTCATGCGATAATTCTTTTTGCCGAATCAATATTAAATTAATGAAAATATAGTTAAAGTTAAATATTTCATTTTTTCGTATTCTTATATATCTCATTAGCGCAGTAGGCATCGCGTCACTCTCAAAATTCAACATTAAATTGAGTTATCTGAAGGTCGTGAGTTCGATCCTCACCTGGGGCAGTACCTTTTTGTTATAGTTATTTCATGCGATGATTCTCTTTGCCGTATCAATCTTGAATTAATGAAAAGATAGTAAAAGTTAAATATTATACTTTTTCCCATTCGAATGTGCCTCGGTAGCGCAGTAGGCAGCGCGTCAGTCTCATAATCAACTCTAGATAGAGTTATCTGAAGGTCGTGAGTTCGATCCTCACTCGTGGCAGTACCTTTTTGTAATAGTTATTTCATGCGATAATACATTTTGCCGCATTAATATCAAACTGATAAAAAGATAGTTAAAGATAAATATTATACTTTTTTCCCATTCTAATGTGCCTCGGTAGCGCAGTAGGCAGCGCGTCAGTCACATAATCAACTCTAAATTGAGTTATCTGAAGGTCGTGAGTTACATCCTCACCCGGGCAGTACCTTTTTGTTATAGTTATTTCATGCGATAATACATTTTGCCGAATCAACATTAAATTCATGAAAAGATAGTAAAAGTTAAATATAAGATTTTTTCGCATTCTTATATGCCTGGGTAATGCAGTAGGAAGCCCGTGAGTCTTATAATCAGCTCTGAATTGAGTTATCTGAAGGTCGTGAGTTCGATCCTCTCCCAGGGCAGTACTTTTTTCCAGTCGTTATTTCATGAAATTATACATTTTGCCGAATATCTTTTAAATTAAGGAAAAGATAGTTAAAGTTAAATATTTTATTTTTTCCCACTTTTATGTGCCTCGGTAGCGCAGAAGGCAGCGCGTCAGTCTCATAATCAACTTTAAATTGAGTTATCGAAAGGTCGTGAGTTCGATCCACAATTGGGGGCAGTACCTTTTAGTAATAGTTATTTCATGCGATAATTCTTTTTGCCGAATCAATCTAAAATTAAAGAAAAGATAGTTAAAGTTAAATATTATACTTTTTCCCATTCTAATGTGCCTCGGTAGCGCAGTAGCCAGCGCGGCAGTCTCATAATCAAATCTAAATTGAGTTATCTGAAGGTCGTGAGTTCGATCCTCACTCGGGGCAGTACCTTTTTGTAATAGTTATTTCATGCGATAATACATTTTGCCGCATTATTATTAAATAGATAAAAAGATAGTTAAAGTTAAATATTTCATTTTTTCGTATTCTTATATATCTCATTAGCGCAGTAGGCATCGCGTCACTCTCAAAATTCAACTTTAAATTGAGTTATCTGAAGGTCGTGAGTTCGATCCTCTCCCAGGGCAGTACTTTTTTCTAGTCGTTATTGCATGAAATTATACATTTTGCCGAATATCTTTTTAATTAAGGAAAAGATAGTTAAAGTTAAATATTTTATTTTTTCGCACTCTTATGTGCGTCGGTAGCGCAGAAGGCAGCGCGTCAGTCTCATAATCAACATTAAATTGAGTTATCTGAAGGTCGTGAGTTCGATCCTCACTCGGGGCAGTACCTTTTTGTAATAGTTATTTCATGCGATAATTCTTTTTGCCGAATCAATCTTAAATTAATGAAAATATAGTTAAAGTTAAATATTACATTTTTTCCCATTCTAATGTGCCTCGGTAGCGCAGTAGGCAGCGCGTCAGTCTCATAATCAACTTTAAATTGAGTTATCTGAAGGTCGTGAGTTCGATCCTCACTCGGGGCAGTACCCTTTAGTAATAGTTATTTCATGCTATAATTCTTTTTGCCGAATCAATTTAAATTAATGAAAAGATAGTTAAAGTTAAATATTATACTTTTTCCCATTCTAATGTGCCTCGGTAGCGCAGTAGGCAGCGCGTCAGTCTCATAATCAACTTTAAATTGAGTTATCTGAAGGTCGTGAGTTCGATCCTCACTCGGGGCAGTACCTTTTTGTAATAGTTATTTCATGCGATAATTCTTTTTGCCGAATCAATATTAAATTAATGAAAATATAGTTAAAGTTAAATATTTCATTTTTTCGTATTCTTATATATCTCATTAGCGCAGTAGGCATCGCGTCACTCTCAAAATTCAACTTTAAATTGAGTTATCTGAAGGTCGTGAGTTCGATCCTCACTGGGGGCAGTACTTTTTTGTAATAGTTATTTCATGCGATGATTCTCTTTGCCGTATCAATCTTGAATTAATGAAAAGATAGTAAAAGTTAAATATTATACTTTTTCCCATTCGAATGTGCCTCGGTAGCGCAGTAGGCAGCGCGTCAGTCTCATAATCAACTCTAGATTGAGTTATCTGAAGGTCGTGAGTTCGATCCTCACTCGGGGCAGTACCTTTTTGTAATAGTTATTTCATGCGATAATTCTTTTTGCCGAATCAATATTAAATTAATGAAAAGATAGTTAAAGTTAAATATTATATTTTTTCGCACTCTTATGTGCCTCGGTAGCGCAGTAGGCAGCGCGTCAGTCTCATAATCAACTCTAAATTGAGTTATCTGAGGGTCGTGAGTTCGATCCTCACCCGCGGCAGTACCTTTTTGTTATAGTTATTTCATGCGATAATACATTTTGCCGAATCAACATTAAATTAATGAAAAGATAGAAAAAGTTAAATATAAGATTTTTTCGCAATCTTATATGCCTGGGAAATGCAGTAGGAAGCCCGTGAGTCTTATAATCAGCTCTAAATTGAGTTATCTGAAGGTCGTGAGTTCGATCCTCTCCCAGGGCAGTACTTTTTTCTAGTCGTTATTGCATTAAATTAGACATTTTGCCGAATATCTTTTAAATTAAGGAAAAGATAGTTAAAGTTAAATATTTTATTTTTTGGCACTCTTATGTGCCTCGGTAGCGCAGTAGGCAGCGCGTCAGTCTCATAATCAACATTAAATTGAGTTATCTGAAAGTCGATCCTCACCCGGGGCAGTACCTTTTTGTTATAGTTATTTCATGCGATAATACATTTTGCCGAATCAACATTAAATTCATGAAAAGATAGTAAAAGTTAAATATAAGATTTTTTCGCATTCTTATATGCCTGGGTAATGCAGTAGGAAGCCCGTGAGTCTTATAATCAGCTCTAAATTGAGTTATCTGAAGGTCGTGAGATCGATCCTCTCCCAGGGCAGTACTTTTTTCTAGTCATTATTGCATGAAATTATACATTTTGCCGAATATCTTTTAAATTAAGGAAAAGATAGTTAAAGTTAAATATTTTATTTTTTCGCACTCTTATGTGCCTCGGTAGCGCAGTAGGTAGCGCGTCAGTCTCATAATCAACTTTAAATTGAGTTATCTGAAGGTCGTGATTTCGATCCTGACTCGGGGCAGTATCTTTTAGTAATAGTCATTTCATGCGATAATTCTTTTTGCCGAATCAATCTTAAATTAATGAAAAGATAGTTAAAGTTGAATATTATACTTTTTTCCAATCTAATGTGCCTCGGTAGCGCAGTAGGCAGCGCGTCAGTCTCATAATCAACTCTAAATTGAGTTATCTGAAGGTCGTGAGTTCGATCCTCTTCCGGGGCAGTTCCTTTTTTTAATAGTTATTTCTTGCGATAATTCTTTTTGCCGAATCAATATTAAATTCATGAAAAGATAGTTAAAGTTAAATATTTCATTTTTTCGTATTCTTATATATCTCATTAGCGCAGTAGGCATCGCGTCACTCTCAAAATTCAACTTTAAATTGAGTTATCTGAAGGTCGTGAGTTCGATCCTCACTGGGGGCAGTACTTTTTTGTAATAGTTATTTCATGCGATGATTCTCTTTGCCGTATCAATCTTGAATTAATGAAAAGATAGTAAAAGTTAAATATTATACTTTTTCCCATTCGAATGTGCCTCGGTAGCGCAGTAGGCAGCGCGTCAGTCTCATAATCAACTCTAGATTGAGTTATCTGAAGGTCGTGAGTTCGATCCTCACTCGGGGCAGTACCTTTTTGTAATAGTTATTTCATGCGATAATTCTTTTTGCCGAATCAATATTAAATTAATGAAAAGATAGTTAAAGTTAAATATTATATTTTTTCGCACTCTTATGTGCCTCGGTAGCGCAGTAGGCAGCGCGTCAGTCTCATAATCAACTCTAAATTGAGTTATCTGAGGGTCGTGAGTTCGATCCTCACCCGCGGCAGTACCTTTTTGTTATAGTTATTTCATGCGATAATACATTTTGCCGAATCAACATTAAATTAATGAAAAGATAGAAAAAGTTAAATATAAGATTTTTTCGCAATCTTATATGCCTGGGAAATGCAGTAGGAAGCCCGTGAGTCTTATAATCAGCTCTAAATTGAGTTATCTGAAGGTCGTGAGTTCGATCCTCTCCCAGGGCAGTACTTTTTTCTAGTCGTTATTGCATTAAATTAGACATTTTGCCGAATATCTTTTAAATTAAGGAAAAGATAGTTAAAGTTAAATATTTTATTTTTTGGCACTCTTATGTGCCTCGGTAGCGCAGTAGGCAGCGCGTCAGTCTCATAATCAACATTAAATTGAGTTATCTGAAAGTCGATCCTCACCCGGGGCAGTACCTTTTTGTTATAGTTATTTCATGCGATAATACATTTTGCCGAATCAACATTAAATTCATGAAAAGATAGTAAAAGTTAAATATAAGATTTTTTCGCATTCTTATATGCCTGGGTAATGCAGTAGGAAGCCCGTGAGTCTTATAATCAGCTCTAAATTGAGTTATCTGAAGGTCGTGAGATCGATCCTCTCCCAGGGCAGTACTTTTTTCTAGTCATTATTGCATGAAATTATACATTTTGCCGAATATCTTTTAAATTAAGGAAAAGATAGTTAAAGTTAAATATTTTATTTTTTCGCACTCTTATGTGCCTCGGTAGCGCAGTAGGTAGCGCGTCAGTCTCATAATCAACTTTAAATTGAGTTATCTGAAGGTCGTGATTTCGATCCTGACTCGGGGCAGTATCTTTTAGTAATAGTCATTTCATGCGATAATTCTTTTTGCCGAATCAATCTTAAATTAATGAAAAGATAGTTAAAGTTGAATATTATACTTTTTTCCAATCTAATGTGCCTCGGTAGCGCAGTAGGCAGCGCGTCAGTCTCATAATCAACTCTAAATTGAGTTATCTGAAGGTCGTGAGTTCGATCCTCTTCCGGGGCAGTTCCTTTTTTTAATAGTTATTTCTTGCGATAATTCTTTTTGCCGAATCAATATTAAATTCATGAAAAGATAGTTAAAGTTAAATATAAGATTTTTTCGCATTCTTATATGCCTGGGAAATGCAGTAGGCAGCCCGTGAGTCTTATAATCAGCTCTAAATTGAGTTATCTGAAGGTCGTGAGTTCGATCCTCTCCCAGGGCAGTACTTTTTTCCAGTCGTTATTTCATGAAATTATGCATTATGCCGAATATCTTTTAAATTTAGGAAAAGATAGTTAAAGTTAAATATTTTATTTTTTCGCACTCTTATGTGCGTCGGTAGCGCAGAAGGCAGCGCGTCAGTCTCATAATCAACATTAAATTGAGTTATCTGAAGGTCGTGAGTTCGATCCTCACTCGGGGCAGTACCTTTTTGTAATAGTTATTTCATGCGATAATTCTTTTTGCCGAATCAATCTTAAATTAATGAAAATATAGTTAAAGTTAAATATTACACTTTTTCCCATTCTAATGTGCCTCGGTAGCGCAGTAGGCAGCGCGTCAGTCTCATAATCAACTTTAAATTGAGTTATCTGAAAGTCGTGAGTTCGATCCTCACTCTGGGCAGTACCCTTTAGTAATAGTTATTTCATGCTATAATTCTTTTTGCCGAATCAATCTAAAATTAATGAAAAGATAGTTAAAGTTAAATATTATACTTTTTCCCATTCTAATGTGCCTCGGTAGCGCAGTAGGCAGCGCGTCAGTCTCATAATCAACTCTAAATTGAGTTATCTGAAGGTCGTGAGTTCGATCCTCACTCGGGGCAGTACCTTTTTGTAATAGTTATTTCATGCGATAATTCTTTTTGCCGAATCAATATTAAATTAATGAAAATATAGTTAAAGTTAAATATTTCATTTTTTCGTATTCTTATATATCTCATTAGCGCAGTAGGCATCGCGTCACTCTCAAAATTCAACATTAAATTGAGTTATCTGAAGGTCGTGAGTTCGATCCTCACCTGGGGCAGTACCTTTTTGTTATAGTTATTTCATGCGATGATTCTCTTTGCCGTATCAATCTTGAATTAATGAAAAGATAGTAAAAGTTAAATATTATACTTTTTCCCATTCGAATGTGCCTCGGTAGCGCAGTAGGCAGCGCGTCAGTCTCATAATCAACTCTAGATAGAGTTATCTGAAGGTCGTGAGTTCGATCCTCACTCGTGGCAGTACCTTTTTGTAATAGTTATTTCATGCGATAATTCTTTTTGCCGAATCAATATTAAATTAATGAAAAGATAGTTAAAGTTAAATATTATATTTTTTCGCACTCTTATGTGCCTCGGTAGCGCAGTAGGCAGCGCGTCAGTCTCATAATCAACTCTAAATTGAGTTATCTGAGGGTCGTGAGTTCGATCCTCACCCGCGGCAGTACCTTTTTGTTATAGTTATTTCATGCGATAATACATTTTGCCGAATCAACATTAAATTCATGAAAAGATAGTAAAAGTTAAATATAAGATTTTTTCGCATTCTTACATGCCTGGGTAATGCAGTAGGAAGCCCGTGAGTCTTATAATCAGCTCTAAATTGAGTTATCTGAAGGTCGTGAGTTCAATCCTCTCCCAGGGCAGTACTTTTTTCTAGTCATTATTGCATGAAATTATACGTTTTGCCGAATATCTTTTAAATTAAGGAAAAGATAGTTAAAGTTAAATATTTTATTTTTTCGCACTTTTATGTGCCTCGGTAGAGCAGTAGGTAGCGCGTCAGTCTCATAATCAACTTTAAATTGAGTTATCTGAAGGTCGTGATTTCGATCCTCACTCGGGGCAGTACCTTTTAGTAATAGTCATTTCATGCGATAATTCTTTTTGCCGAATCAATCTTAAATTAATGAAAAGATAGTTAAAGTTGAATATTATACTTTTTTCCAATCTAATGTGCCTCGGTAGCGCAGTAGGCAGCGCGTCAGTCTCATAATCAACTCTAAATTGAGTTATCTGAAGGTCGTGAGTTCGATCCTCACTCGGGGCAGTACCTTTTTGTAATAGTTATTTCATGCGATAATTCTTTTTGCCGAATCAATATTAAATTAATGAAAATATAGTTAAAGTTAAATATTTCATTTTTTCGTATTCTTATATATCTCATTAGCGCAGTAGGCATCGCGTCACTCTCAAAATTCAACTTTAAATTGAGTTATCTGAAGGTCGTGAGTTCGATCCTCACTGGGGGCAGTACTTTTTTGTAATAGTTATTTCATGCGATGATTCTCTTTGCCGTATCAATCTTGAATTAATGAAAAGATAGTAAAAGTTAAATATTATACTTTTTCCCATTCGAATGTGCCTCGGTAGCGCAGTAGGCAGCGCGTCAGTCTCATAATCAACTCTAGATTGAGTTATCTGAAGGTCGTGAGTTCGATCCTCACTCGGGGCAGTACCTTTTTGTAATAGTTATTTCATGCGATAATTCTTTTTCCCGAATCAATATTAAATTAATGAAAAGATAGTTAAAGTTAAATATTATATTTTTTCGCACTCTTATGTGCCTCGGTAGCGCAGTAGGCAGCGCGTCAGTCTCATAATCAACTCTAAATTGAGTTATCTGAGGGTCGTGAGTTCGATCCTCACCCGCGGCAGTACCTTTTTGTTATAGTTATTTCATGCGATAATACATTTTGCCGAATCAACATTAAATTAATGAAAAGATAGAAAAAGTTAAATATAAGATTTTTTCGCAATCTTATATGCCTGGGAAATGCAGTAGGAAGCCCGTGAGTCTTATAATCAGCTCTAAATTGAGTTATCTGAAGGTCGTGAGTTCGATCCTCTCCCAGGGCAGTACTTTTTTCTAGTCGTTATTGCATTAAATTAGACATTTTGCCGAATATCTTTTAAATTAAGGAAAAGATAGTTAAAGTTAAATATTTTATTTTTTGGCACTCTTATGTGCCTCGGTAGCGCAGTAGGCAGCGCGTCAGTCTCATAATCAACATTAAATTGAGTTATCTGAAGGTCGATCCTCACCCGGGGCAGTACCTTTTTGTTATAGTTATTTCATGCGATAATACATTTTGCCGAATCAACATTAAATTCATGAAAAGATAGTAAAAGTTAAATATAAGATTTTTTCGCATTCTTATATGCCTGGGTAATGCAGTAGGAAGCCCGTGAGTCTTATAATCAGCTCTAAATTGAGTTATCTGAAGGTCGTGAGATCGATCCTCTCCCAGGGCAGTACTTTTTTCTAGTCATTATTGCATGAAATTATACATTTTGCCGAATATCTTTTAAATTAAGGAAAAGATAGTTAAAGTTAAATATTTTATTTTTTCGCACTCTTATGTGCCTCGGTAGCGCAGTAGGTAGCGCGTCAGTCTCATAATCAACTTTAAATTGAGTTATCTGAAGGTCGTGATTTCGATCCTGACTCGGGGCAGTATCTTTTAGTAATAGTCATTTCATGCGATAATTCTTTTTGCCGAATCAATCTTAAATTAATGAAAAGATAGTTAAAGTTGAATATTATACTTTTTTCCAATCTAATGTGCCTCGGTAGCGCAGTAGGCAGCGCGTCAGTCTCATAATCAACTCTAAATTGAGTTATCTGAAGGTCGTGAGTTCGATCCTCTTCCGGGGCAGTTCCTTTTTTTAATAGTTATTTCTTGCGATAATTCTTTTTGCCGAATCAATATTAAATTCATGAAAAGATAGTTAAAGTTAAATATAAGATTTTTTCGCATTCTTATATGCCTGGGAAATGCAGTAGGCAGCCCGTGAGTCTTATAATCAGCTCTAAATTGAGTTATCTGAAGGTCGTGAGTTCGATCCTCTCCCAGGGCAGTACTTTTTTCCAGTCGTTATTTCATGAAATTATGCATTATGCCGAATATCTTTTAAATTTAGGAAAAGATAGTTAAAGTTAAATATTTTATTTTTTCGCACTCTTATGTGCGTCGGTAGCGCAGAAGGCAGCGCGTCAGTCTCATAATCAACATTAAATTGAGTTATCTGAAAGTCGTGAGTTCGATCCTCACTCGGGGCAGTACCTTTTTGTAATAGTTATTTCATGCGATAATTCTTTTTGCCGAATCAATCTTAAATTAATGAAAATATAGTTAAAGTTAAATATTACACTTTTTCCCATTCTAATGTGCCTCGGTAGCGCAGTAGGCAGCGCGTCAGTCTCATAATCAACTTTAAATTGAGTTATCTGAAAGTCGTGAGTTCGATCCTCACTCTGGGCAGTACCCTTTAGTAATAGTTATTTCATGCTATAATTCTTTTTGCCGAATCAATCTAAAATTAATGAAAAGATAGTTAAAGTTAAATATTATACTTTTTCCCATTCTAATGTGCCTCGGTAGCGCAGTAGGCAGCGCGTCAGTCTCATAATCAACTCTAAATTGAGTTATCTGAAGGTCGTGAGTTCGATCCTCACTCGGGGCAGTACCTTTTTGTAATAGTTATTTCATGCGATAATTCTTTTTGCCGAATCAATATTAAATTAATGAAAATATAGTTAAAGTTAAATATTTCATTTTTTCGTATTCTTATATATCTCATTAGCGCAGTAGGCATCGCGTCACTCTCAAAATTCAACATTAAATTGAGTTATCTGAAGGTCGTGAGTTCGATCCTCACCTGGGGCAGTACCTTTTTGTTATAGTTATTTCATGCGATGATTCTCTTTGCCGTATCAATCTTGAATTAATGAAAAGATAGTAAAAGTTAAATATTATACTTTTTCCCATTCGAATGTGCCTCGGTAGCGCAGTAGGAAGCGCGTCAGTCTCATAATCAACTCTAGATTGAGTTATCTGAAGGTCGTGAGTTCGATCCTCACTCGGGGCAGTACCTTTTTGTAATAGCTATTTCATGCGATAATTCTTTTTGCCGAATCAATATTAAATTAATGAAAAGATAGTTAAAGTTAAATATTATATTTTTTCGCACTCTTATGTGCCTCGGTAGCGCAGTAGGCAGCGCGTCAGTTTCATAATCAACTCTAAATTGAGTTATCTGAAGGTCGTGAGTTCGATCCTCACCCGGGGCAGTACCTTTTTGTTATAGTTATTTCATGCGATAATACATTTTGCCGAATCAACATTAAATTAATGAAAAGATAGTAAAAGTTAAATATAAGATTTTTTCGCATTCTTATATGCCTGGGTAATGCAGTAGGAAGCCCGTGAGTCTTATAATCAGCTCTAAATTGAGTTATGTGAAGGTCGTGAGTTCGATCCTCTCCTAGGGCAGTACTTTTTTCTAGTCGTTATTGCATGAAATTATATATTTTGCCGAATATCTTTTAAATTAAGGAAAAGATAGTTAAAGTTAAATATTATAGTTTTTCCCATTCTAATGTGCCTCGGTAGCGCAGTAGGCAGCGCGTCAGTCTCATATTCAACTCTAAATGGAGTTATCTGAAGGTCGTGAGTTCAATCCTCACTTGGGGCAGTACCTTTTTGTAATAGTTATTTCATGCGATAATACATTTTGCCGCATTATTATTAAATTGATAAAAAGATAGTTAAAGTTAAATATTTCATTTTTTCGTATTCTTATATATCTCATTAGCGCAGTAGGCATCGCGTCACTCTCAAAATTCAACTTTAAATTGAGTTATCTGAAGGTCGTGAGTTCGATCCTCACTGGGGGCAGTACTTTTTTGTAATAGTTATTTCATGCGATGATTCTCTTTGCGTGTGTGTAGTTAATTTACGTCGCACTAGAGCTGCACAATGGGCTATTGGCGACGGTCTGGGAAACATCCCTGAGGATGATCCGAAGACATGCCATCACAATTTTGATCCTCTGCAGAGGGGATGGCATCCCTGCTTCGGTAGCCCAACGACCTGCACGCGAAGTCGAGCACTTTACGATAGAACAGTTTAACGAGGACCAATATTGATTCTCTTTGCCGTATCAATCTTAAATTAATGAAAAGATAGTAAAAGTTAAATATTATACTTTTTCCCATTCGAATGTGCCTCGGTAGCGCAGTAGGCAGCGCGTCAGTCTCATAATCAACTCTAGATTGAGTTATCTGAAGGTCGTGAGTTCGATCCTCACTCGTGGCAGTACCTTTTTGTAATAGTTATTTCATGCGATAATTCTTTTTGCCGAATCAATATTAAATTAATGAAAAGATAGTTAAAGTTAAATATTATATTTTTTCGCACTCTTATGTGCCTCGGTAGCGCAGTAGGCAGCGCGTCAGTCTCATAATCAACTCTAAATTGAGTTATCTGAGGGTCGTGAGTTCGATCCTCACCCGCGGCAGTACCTTTTTGTTATAGTTATTTCATGCGATAATACATTTTGCCGAATCAACATTAAATTCATGAAAAGATAGTAAAAGTTAAATATAAGATTTTTTCGCATTCTTACATGCCTGGGTAATGCAGTAGGAAGCCCGTGAGTCTTATAATCAGCTCTAAATTGAGTTATCTGAAGGTCGTGAGTTCAATCTTCTCCCAGGGCAGTACTTTTTTCTAGTCATTATTGCATGAAATTATACGTTTTGCCGAATATCTTTTAAATTAAGGAAAAGATAGTTAAAGTTAAATATTTTATTTTTTCGCACTCTTATGTGCCTCGGTAGCGCAGTAGGCAGCGCGTCAGTCTCATAATCAACTTTAAATTGAGTTATCTGAAGGTCGTGAGTTCGATCCTCACTCGGGGCAGTACCTTTTAGTAATAGTCATTTCATGCGATAATTCTTTTTGCCGAATCAATCTTAAATTAATGAAAAGATAGTTAAAGTTGAATATTATACTTTTTTCCAATCTAATGTGCCTCGGTAGCGCAGTAGGCAGCGCGTCAGTCTCATAATCAACTCTAAATTGAGTTATCTGAAGGTCGTGAGTTCGATCCTCTTCCGGGGCAGTTCCTTTTTTTAATAGTTATTTTTTGCGATAATTCTTTTTGCCGAATCAATATTAAATTCATGAAAAGATAGTTAAAGTTAAATATAAGATTTTTTCGCATTCTTATATGCCTGGGAAATGCAGTAGGCAGCCCGTGAGTCTTATAATCAGCTCTAAATTGAGTTATCTGAAGGTCGTGAGTTCGATCCTCTCCCAGGGCAGTACTTTTTTCCAGTCGTTATTTCATGAAATTATACATTATGCCGAATATCTTTTAAATTTAGGAAAAGATAGTTAAAGTTAAATATTTTATTTTTTCGCACTCTTATGTGCGTCGGTAGCGCAGAAGGCAGCGCGTCAGTCTCATAATCAACATTAAATTGAGTTATCTGAAGGTCGTGAGTTCGATCCTCACTCGGGGCAGTACCTTTTTGTAATAGTTATTTCATGCGATAATTCTTTTTGCCGAATCAATCTTAAATTAAAGAAAATATAGTTAAAGTTAAATATTACACTTTTTCCCATTCTAATGTGCCTCGGTAGCGCAGTAGGCAGCGCGTCAGTCTCATAATCAACTTTAAATTGAGTTATCTGAAGGTCGTGAGTTCGATCCTCACTCTGGGCAGTACCCTTTAGTAATAGTTATTTCATGCTATAATTCTTTTTGCCGAATCAAACTAAAATTAATGAAAAGATAGTTAAAGTTAAATATTATACTTTTTCCCATTCTAATGTGCCTCGGTAGCGCAGTAGGCAGCGCGTCAGTCTCATAATCAACTCTAAATTGAGTTATCTGTAGGTCGAGAGTTCGATCCTCACTCGGGGCAGTACCTTTTTGTAATAGTTATTTCATGCGATAATTCTTTTTGCCGAATCAATATTAAATTAATGAAAATATAGTTAAAGTTAAATATTTCATTTTTTCGTATTCTTAAATATCTCATTAGCGCAGTAGGCATCGCGTCACTCTCAAAATTCAACATTAAATTGAGTTATCTGAAGGTTGTGAGTTCGATCCTCACTGGGGGCAGTACTTTTTTGTAATTGTTATTTCATGCGATGATTCTCTTTGCCGTATCAATCTTGAATTAATGAAAAGATAGTAAAAGTTAAATATTATACTTTTTCCCATTTGAATGTGCCTCGGTAGCGCAGTAGGCAGCGCGTCAGTCTCATAATCAACTCTAGATTGAGTTATCTGAAGGTCGTGAGTTCGATCCTCACTCGGGGCAGTACCTTTTTGTAATAGTTATTTCATGCGATAATTCTTTTTGCCGAATCAATATTAAATTAATGAAAAGATAGTTAAAGTTAAATATTATATTTTTTCGCACTCTTATGTGCCTCGGTAGCGCAGTAGGCAGCGCGTCAGTCTCATAATCAAATCTAAATTGAGTTATCTGAGGGTCGTGAGTTCGATCCTCACCCGGGGCAGTACCTTTTTGTTATAGTTATATCATGCGATAATACATTTTGCCGAATCAACATTAAATTAATGAAAAGATAGTAAAAGTTAAATATAAGATTTTTTCGCATTCTTATATGCCTGGGTAATGCAGTAGAAAGCCCGTGAGTCTTATAATCAGCTCTAAATTGAGTTATGTGAAGGTCGTGAGTTCGATCCTCTCCTAGGGCAGTACTTTTTTCTAGTCGTTATTGCATGAAATTATACATTTTGCCGAATATCTTTTAAATTAAGGAAAAGATAGTTAAAGTTAAATATTATATTTTTTCGCACTCTTATGTGCCTCGGTAGCGCAGTAGGCAGCGCGTCAGTCTCATAATCAACATTAAATTGAGTTATCTGAAGGTCGTGAGTTCGATCCTCACTCGGAGCAGTACCTTTTTGTAATAGTTATTTCATGCCATAATTCTTTTTGCCGAATCAATCTTAAATTAATGAAAAGATAGTTAAAGTTAAATATTATACTTTTTCCCATTCTAATGTGTCTCGGTAGCGCAGTAGGCAGCGCGTCAGTCTTATATTCAACTCTAAATGGAGTTATCTGAAGGTCGTGAGTTCGATCCTCACTTGGGGCAGTACCTTTTTGTAATAGTTATTTCATGCGATAATACATTTTGCCGCATTATTATTAAATTGATAAAAAGATAGTTAAAGTTAAATATTTCATTTTTTCGTATTCTTATATAACTCATTAGCGCAGTAGGCATCGCGTCACTCTCAAAATTCAACTTTAAATTGAGTTATCTGAAGGTCGTGAGTTCGATCCTCACTGGGGGCAGTACTTTTTTGTAATAGTTATTTCATGCGATGATTCTCTTTGCCGTATCAATCTTAAATTAATGAAAAGATAGTAAAAGTTAAATATTATACTTTTTCCCATTCGAATGTGCCTCGGTAGCGCAGTAGGCAGCGCGTTAGTCTCATAATCAACTCTAGATTGAGTTATCTGAAGGTCGTGAGTTCGATCCTCACTCGGGGCAGTACCTTTTTGTAATAGTTATTTCATGCGATAATACATTTTGCCGAATCAACATTAAATTAATGAAAAGATAGTAAAAGTTAAATATAAGATTTTTTCGCATTCTTATATGCCTGGGAAATGCAGTAGGAAGCCCGTGAGTCTTATAATCAGCTCTAAATTGAGTTATCTGAAGGTCGTGAGTTCGATCCTCTCAAAGGGCAGTACTTTTTTCTAGTCGTTATTGCATGAAATTATACATTTTGCCGAATATCTTTTAAATTAAGAAAAAGATAGTTAAAGTTAAATATTTTATTTTTTCGCACTCTTATGTGCCTCGGTAGCGCAGTAGGTAGCGCGTCAGTCTCATAATCAACTTTAAATTGAGTTATCTGAAGGTCGTGATTTCGATCCTCACTCGGGGCAGTACCTTTTAGTAATAGTCATTTCATGCGATAATTCTTTTTGCCGAATCAATCTTAAATTAATGAAAAGATAGTTAAAGTTGAATATTATACTTTTTTCCAATCTAATGTGCCTCGGTAGCGCAGTAGGCATCGCGTCAGTCTCATAATCAACTCTAAATTGAGTTATCTGAAGGTCGTGAGTTCGATCCCCTTCCGGGGCAGTTCCTTTTTTTAATAGTTATTTCTTGCGATAATTCTTTTTGCCGAATCAATATTAAATTCATGAAAAGATAGTAAAAGTTAAATATAAGATTTTTTCGCATTCTTATATGCCTGGGAAATGCAGTAGGAAGCCCGTGAGTCTTATAATCAGCTCTAAATTGAGTTATCTGAAGGTCGTGAGTTCGATCCTCTCAAAGGGCAGTACTTTTTTCTAGTCGTTATTTCATGAAATTATACATTATGCCGAATATCTTTTAAATTTAGGAAAAGATAGTTAAAGTTAAATATTTTATTTTTTCGCACTCTTATGTGCGTCGGTAGCGAAAAGGCAGCGCGTCAGTCTCATAATCAACTCTAAATTGAGTTATCTGAAGGTCGTGAGTTCGATCCTCACTCGGGGCAGTACCTTTTTGTAATAGTTTTTTCATGCTATAATTCTTTTTGCCGAATCAATCTAAAATTAATGAAAAGATAGTTAAAGTTAAATATTATACTTTTTCCCATTCTAATGTGCCTCGGTAGCGCAGTAGGCAGCGCGTCAGTCTCATAATCAACTCTAAATTGAGTTATCTGAAGGTCGTGAGTTCGATCCTCACTCGGGGCAGTACCTTTTTGTAATAGTTATTTCATGCGAAAATTCTTTTTGCCGAATCAATATTAAATTAATGAAAATATAGTTAAAGTTAAATATTTCACTTTTTCGTATTCTTATATATCTCATTAGCGCAGTAGGCATCGCGTCACTCTCAAAATTCATTTTTATATTGAGTTATCTGAAGGTTGTGAGTTCGATCCTCACTGGGGGCAGTACTTTTTTGTAATAGTTATTTCATGCGATGATTCTCTTTGCCGTATCAATCTTGAATTAATGAAAAGATAGTAAAAGTTAAATATTATACTTTTTCCCATTCGAATGTGCCTCGGTAGCGCAGTAGGCAGCGCGTCAGTCTCATAATCAACTCTAGATTGAGTTATCTGAAGGTCGTGAGTTCGATCCTCACTCGGGGCAGTATCTTTTTGTAATAGTTATTTCATGCGATAATTCTTTTTGCCGAATCAATATAAATTAATGAAAAGATAGTTAAAGTTAAATATTATATTTTTTCGCACTCTTATGTGCCTCGGTAGCGCAGTAGGCAGCGCGTCAGTCTCATAATCAAATCTAAATTGAGTTATCTGAAGGTCGTGAGTTCGATCCTCATCCGGGGCAGTACCTTTTTGTTATAGTTATTTCATGCGATAATACATTTTGCCGAATCAACATTAAATTAATGAAAAGATAGTAAAAGTTAAATATAAGATTTTTTCGCATTCTTATATGCCTGGGTAATGCAGTAGGAAGCATGTGAGTCTTATAATCAGCTCTAAATTGAGTTATGTGAAGGTCGTGAGGTCGATCCTCTCCTAGGGCAGTACTTTTTTCTAGTCGTTATTGCATGAAATTATACATTTTGCCGAATATCTTTTAAATTAAGGAAAAGATAGTTAAAGTTAAATATTTTATTTTTTCGCACTCTTATGTGCCTCGGTAGCGCAGTAGGTAGCGCGTCAGTCTCATAATCAACTTTAAATTGAGTTATTTGAAGGTCGTGATTTCGATCCTCACTCGGGGCAGTACCTTTTAGTAATAGTCATTTCATGCGATAATTCTTTTTGCCGAATCAATCTTAAATTAATGAAAAGATAGTTAAAGTTGAATATTATACTTTTTTCCAATCTAATGTGCCTCGGTAGCGCAGTAGGCAGCGCGTCAGTCTCATAATCAACTCTAAATTGAGTTATCTGAAGGTCGTGAGTTCGATCCTCTTCCGGGGCAGTTCCTTTTTTTAATAGTTATTTCTTGCGATAATTCTTTTTGCCGAATCAATATTAAATTCATGAAAAGATAGTTAAAGTTAAATATAAGATTTTTTCGCATTCTTATATGCCTGGGAAATGCAGTAGGCAGCCCGTGAGTCTTATAATCAGCTCTAAATTGAGTTATCTGAAGGTCGTGAGTTCGATCCTCTCCCAGGGCAGTACTTTTTTCCAGTCGTTATTTCATGAAATTATACATTATGCCGAATATCTTTTAAATTTAGGAAAAGATAGTTAAAGTTAAATATTTTATTTTTTCGCACTCTTATGTGCGTCGGTAGCGCAGAAGGCAGCGCGTCAGTCTCATAATCAACATTAAATTGAGTTATCTGAAGGTCGTGAGTTCGATCCTCACTCGGGGCAGTACCTTTTTGTAATAGTTATTTCATGCGATAATTCTTTTTGTTGAATCAATCTTAAATTAATGAAAATATAGTTAAAGTTAAATATTACACTTTTTCCCATTCTAATGTGCCTCGGTAGCGGAGTAGGCAGCGCGTCAGTCTCATATTCAACTTTGAATTGAGTTATCTGAAGGTCGTGAGTTCGATCCTCACTCGGGGCAGTACTTTTTTGTAATAGTTATTTCATGCGATGATTCTCTTTGCCGTATCAATCTTGAATTAATGAAAAGATAGTAAAAGTTAAATATTATACTTTTTCCCATTCGAATGTGCCTCGGTAGCGCAGTAGGCAGCGCGTCAGTCTCATAATCAACTCTAGATTGAGTTATCTGAAGGTCCTGAGTTCGATCCTCACTCGGGGCAGTACCTTTTTGTAATAGTTATTTCATGCGATAATTCTTTTTGCCGAATCAATATTAAATTAATGAAAAGATAGTTAAAGTTAAATATTATATTTTTTCGCACTCTTATGTGCCTCGGTAGCGCAGTAGGCAGCGCGTCAGTCTCATAATCAATTCTAAATTTAATTATCTGAAGGTCGTGAGTTCGATCCTCACCCGGGGCAGTACCTTTTTGTTATAGTTATTTCATGCGATAATACATTTTGCCGAATCAACATTAAATTAATGAAAAGATAGTAAAAGTTAAATATAAGATTTTTTCGCATTCTTATATGCCTGGGTAATGCAGTAGGAAGCCCGTGAGTCTTATAATCAGCTCTAAATTGAGTTATGTGAAGGTCGTGAGTTCGATCCTCTCCTAGGGCAGTACTTTTTTCTTGTCGTTATTGCATGAAATTATACATTTTGCCGAATATCTTTTAAATTAAGGAAAAGATAGTTAAAGTTAAATATTATATTTTTTCGCACTCTTATGTGCCTCGGTAGCGCAGTAGGCAGCGCGTAAGTCTCATAATCAACATTAAATTGAATTATCTGAAGGTCGTGAGTTCGATCCTCACTCGGAGCAGTACCTTTTTGTAATAGTTATTTCATGCCATAATTCTTTTTGCCGAATCAATCTTAAATTAATGAAAAGATAGTTAAAGTTAAATATTATACTTTTTCCCATTCTAATGTGCCTCGGTAGCGCAGTAGGCAGCGCGTCAGTCTCATAATCAACGATAGATTGAGTTATCTGATGGTCGTGAGTTCGATCCTCACTCGGGGCAGTACCTTTTTGTAATAGTTATTTCATGCGATAATTCTTTTTGCCGAATCAATATTAAATTAATGAAAAGATAGTTAAAGTTAAATATTATATTTTTTCGCACTCTTATGTGCCTCGGTAGCGCAGTAGGCAGCGCGTCAGTCTCATAATCAACTCTAGATTGAGTTATCTGAAGGTCGTGAGTTCGATCCTCACTCGGGGCAGTACCTTTTTGTAATAGTTATTTCATGCGATAATTCTTTTTGCCGAATCAATATTAAATTAATGAAAAGATAGTTAAAGTTAAATATTATATTTTTTCGCACTCTTATGTGCCTCGGTAGCGCAGTAGGCAGCGCGTCAGTCTCATAATCAGCTCTAAATTGAGTTATCTGAGGGTCGTGAGTTCGATCCTCACCCGCGGCAGTACCTTTTTGTTATAGTTATTTCATGCGATAATACATTTTTCCGATTCAACATTAAATTAATGAAAAGATAGTAAAAGTTAAATATAAGATTTTTTCGCATTCTTATATGCCTGGGAAATGCAGTAGGAAGCCCGTAAGTCTTATAATCAGCTCTAAATTGAGTTATCTGAAGGTCGTGATTTCGATCCTCACTCGGGGCAGTACCTTTTAGTAATAGTCATTTAATGCGATAATTATTTTTGCCGAATCAATCTTAAATTAATGAAAAGATAGTTAAAGTTAAATATTATACTTTTTTCCAATCTAATGTGCCTCGGTAGCGCAGTAGGCAGCGCGTCAGTCTCATAATCAACTCTAAATGGAGTTATCTGAAGGTCGTGAGTTCGATCCTCACTTGGGGCAGTACCTTTTTGTAATAGTTATTTCATGCGATAATACATTTTGCCGCATTATTATTAAATTGATAAAAAGATAGTTAAAGTTAAATATTTCATTTTTTCGTATTCTTATATATCTCATTAGCGCAGTAGGCATCGCGTCACTCTCAAAATTCAACTTTAAATTGAGTTATCTGAAGGTCGTGAGTTCGATCCTCACTGGGGGCAGTACTTTTTTGTAATAGTTATTCCATGCGATGATTCTCTTTGCCGTATCAATCTTAAATTAATGAAAAGATAGTTAAAGTTAAATATTATATTTTTTCGCACTCTTATGTGCCTCGGTAGCGCAGTAGGCAGCGCGTCAGTCTCATAATCAACTCTAGATTGAGTTATCTGAAGGTCGTGAGTTCGATCCTCACTCGGAGCAGTACCTTTTTGTAATAGTTATTTCATGCGATAGTTCTTTTTGCCGAATCAATATTAAATTAATGAAAAGATAGTTAAAGTTAAATATTATATTTTTTCGCACTCTTATGTGCCTCGGTAGCGCAGTAGGCAGCGCGTCAGTCTCATAATCAACTCTAAATTGAGTTATCTGAGGGTCGTGAGTTCGATCCTCACCCGCGGCAGTACCTTTTTGTTATAGTTATTTCATGCGATAATACATTTTGCCGAATCAACATTAAATTAATGAAAAGATAGTAAAAGTTAAATATAAGATTTTTTCGCATTCTTATATGCCTGGGAAATGCAGTAGGAAGCCCGTGAGTCTTATAATCAGCTCTAAATTGAGTTATCTGAAGGTCGTGAGTTCGATCCTCTCCCAGGGCAGTACTTTTTTCTAGTCGTTATGGCATGAAATTATACATTTTGCCGAATATCTTTTAAATTAAGGAAAAGATAGTTAAAGTTAAATATTTTATTTTTTCGCACTCTTATGTGCCTCGGTAGCGCAGTAGGTAGCGCGTCAGTCTCATAATCAACTTTAAATTGAGTTATCTGAAGGTCGTGATTTCGATCCTCACTCGGGGCAGTACCTTTTAGTAATAGTCATTTCATGCGATAATTCTTTTTGCCGAATCAATCTTAAATTAATGAAAAGATAGTTAAAGTTAAATATTATACTTTTTTCTAATCTAATGTGCCTCGGTAGCGCAGTAGGCAGCGCGTCAGTCTCATAATCAACTTAAAATTGAGTTATCTGAAGGTCGTGCGTTCGATCCTCACTCGGGGCAGTACCTTTTTGTAATAGTTATTTCATGCTATAATTCTTTTTGCCGAATCATTATTAAATTAATGAAAATATAGTTAAAGTTAAATATTTCATTTTTTCGTATTCTTATATATCTCATTAGCGCAGTAGGCATCGCGTCAGTCTCATAATCAACTCTAAATTGAGTTATCTGAAGGTCGAGAGTTCGATCCTCACCCGGGGCAGTACCTTTTTGTTATAGTTATTTCATGCGATAATACATTTTGCCGAATCAATATTAAATTCATGAAAAGATAGTAAAAGTTAAATATAAGATTTTTTCGCATTCTTATATGCAAGGGTAATGCAGTAGGATGCCCGTGAGTCTTATAATCAGCTCTAAATTGAGTTATCTGAAGGTCGTGAGTTCGATCCTCTCCCAGGGCAGTACTTTTTTCCAGTCGTTATTTCATGAAATTATACATTTTGCCAAATATCTTTTAAATTAAGGAAAAGATAGTTAAAGTTAAATATAGTATTTTTTCGCACTCTTATGTGCCTCGGAAGCGCAGTAGGCAGCGCGTCAGTCTCATAATCAATATTAAATTGAGTTATCTGAAGGTCGTGAGTTCGATCCTCATTCGGAGCAGTAACTTTTTGTAATAGTTATTTCATGCGATAATTCTTTTTGCCGAATCAATCTTAAATTAATGAAAAGATAGTTAAAGTTAAATATTATATTTTTTCCCATTCTAATGTGCCTTGGTAGCGCAGTAGGCAGCACGTCAGTCTCATAATCAACTCTAAATTGAATTATCTGAAGGTCGTGAGTTCGATCCTCACCCGGGGCAGTAACTTTTTGTTATAGTTATTTCATGCGATAATACATTTTGCCGCATTAATATTAAATTGATAAAAAAATAGTTAAAGTTAAATATTTCATTTTTTCATATTCTTACATGTCTCGGTAGCGCAGTAGACAGCCCGTCAGTCTCATAATCAACTCTAAATTGAGTTATCTGAAGGTCGTGAGTTCGATCTTCTCTCGGGGCAGAACCATTTTGTAATAGTTATTTCGTGCGATAATTCTTTTTGCCAAATCAATATTAAATTAATGAAAAGATAGTTAAAGTTAAATATTATATTTTTTCGCACTCTTATGTGCCTCGGTAGCGCAGTAGGCAGCGCGTCAGTCTCATAATCAACTCTAAATTGAGTTATCTGAAGGTCGTGAGTTCGATCCTCACTCGGGGCAGTACCTTTTTGTTATAGTTATTTCATGCGATAATTCTTTTTGCCGAATCAATATTAATGAAAAGATAGTTAAAGGTAAATATTATATTCTTTCGCATTCTTATATGCATGGGTAATGCAGTAGGAAGCCCGTGAGTCTTATAATCAGCTCTAAATTGAGTTATCTGAATGTCGTGTATTCGATCCTCTCCCAGGGCAGTACTTTTTTCCAGTCGTTATTTCATGAAATTATACATTTTGCCGAATATCTTTTAAATTAAGGAAAACATAGTTAAAGTTAAATATAGTATTTTTTCGCACTCTTATGTGCCGTGGAAGCGCAGTAGGCAGCGCGTCAGTATCATAATCAATATAAATTGAGTTATCTGAAGGTCGTGAGTTCGATCCTCATTCGGAGCAGTACCTTTTTGTAATAGTTATTTCATGCGATAATTCTTTTTGCCGAATCAATCTTAAATTAATGAAAAGGTAGTTAAAGTTATATATTACACTTTTTCCCGTTCTAATGTGCCTCGGTAGCGCAGTTGGCTGCGCGTCAGTCTCATAATCAACTCTAAATTGAGTTATCTGAAGGTCGTGAGTTCGATCCTCACCCGGGGCAGTACCTTTTTGTTATAGTTATTTCATGCGATAATACATTTTTCCGATTCAACATTAAATTAATGAAAAGATAGTAAAAGTTGAATATAAGATTTTTTCGCATTCTTATATGCCTGGGTAATGCAGTAGGAAGCCCGTGAGTCTTATAATCGACTCTAAATTGTATTATCTGAAGGTCGTGAGTTCGATCCTCACTCGGGGCTGTACCTTTTTGTAATAGTTATTTCATGCGATAATTCTTTTTGCCGAATCAATATTAAATTAATGAAAAGATAGTTAAAGTTATATATATCACTTTTTCCCATTCTAATGTGCCTCGGTAGCGCAGTAGGCAGCGCGTCAGTCTCATAATCAACTCTAAATTGAGTTATCTGAAGGTCGTGAGTTCGATCCTCACCCGGGGCAGTACCTTTTTGTTATAGTTATTTCATGCGATAATTCTTTTTGCTGAATCAATATTAAATTAATGAAAAGATAGTTAAAGTTAAATATTAGATTTTTTAGCACTTTCATGTGCCTCGGTAGCGCAGTAGGCAGTGCGTCAGTCTCATAATCAACTCTAAATTGAGTTATCTGAAGGTCGTGAGTTCGATCCTCACCCGGGGAAGTTCCTTTTTTTAATAGTTATTTCATGCGATAATCCTTTTTGCCGATGAATATTAAATGATTGAAAAGATTGTAAAAGTTAAATATTATACTTTTTCCCATTCTTATGTGCCTTGGTAGCGCAGTAGGCAGCGCGTCAGTCTCATAATCAACTTAAAATTGAGTTATCTGAAGTTCGTGCGTTCGATCCTCACTCGGGGCAGTACTTTTTTGTAATAGTTATTTCATGCGATAATTCTCTTTGCCGAATCAATTTTAAATTAATGAAAAGGTAGCTAAAGATAAATAATATACTTTTTTCCCATTCGAATGTACCTCGGTAGTGCAGTAGGCAGCGCGTCAGTCTCATAATCAACTCTAAATTGAGTTATCTGAAGGTCGTGAGTTCGATCCTCACTCGGGGCAGTACCTTTTTGTAATAGTTATTTCATGCGATAATTCTTTTTGCCGAATCAATATTAAATTAATGAAAAGATAGTTAAAGTTAAATATTATACTTTTTCGTATTCTAATGTGCCTCGGTAGCGCAGTAGGCAGCGCGTCAGTCTCATAATCAACTCTAAATAGAGTTATCTGAAGGTCGTGAGTTCGATCCTCACTCGGGGCAGTACCTTTTTGTAATAGTTATTTCATGCGATAATTCTTTTTGCCGAATCAATATTAAATTAATGAAAAGATAGTTAAAGTTAAATATTATATTTTTTCGCACTCTTATTTGTTTCGGTAGCGCAGTAGGCAGCGCGTCAGTCTCATAATCAACTCTAAATTGAGTTATCTGAAGGTCGTGAGTTCGATCCTCACCTGGGGCAGTAACTTTTTGTTATAGTTATTTCATGCGATAATACATTTTGCCGAATCAACATTAAATTAATGAAAAGATAGTAAAAGTTAAATATAAGATTTTTTCGCATTCTTATATGCCTGGGTAATGCAGTAGGAAGCCCGTGAGTCTTATAATCAGCTCTAAATTGAGTTATCTGAAGGTCGTGAGTTCGATCCTCTCCCAGGGCGATACTTTTTTCCAGTCGTTATTTCATGAAATTATACATTTTGCCGAATATCTTTTAAATTAAGGAAAAGATAGTTAAAGTTAAATATTGTATTTTTTCGCACTGTTATGTGCCTGGGTAACACAGTAGGCAGCGCGTCAGTCTCATAATCAATATTAAATTGAGTTATCTGAAGGTCGTGCGTTCGATCCTCACCCGGGGAAGTTCCTTTTTTTAATAGTTATTTCATGCGATAATCCTTTTTGCCGATGAATATTAAATGATTGAAAAGATTGTAAAAGTAAAATATTATACTTTTTCCCATTCTTATGTGCCTTGGTAGCGCAGAAGACAGCGCGTCAGTCTCATTATCAACATTAAATTGAGTTTTCTGAAGGTCATGATTTCGATCCTCACTCGGGGCAGTACCTTTTAGTAATAGTCATTTCATGCGATAATTCTCTTTGCCGTATCTATCTTTAATTAATGAAAAGATAGCTAAAGTTAAATATTATACTTTTTCCCATTCTAATGTGCCTCGGTAGCGCAGTAGGCCGCGCGTCAGTCTCATAATCAACTCTAAATTGAGTTATCTGAAGGTCGTGAGTTCGATCCTCACTCGGGGCATTACCTTTTTGTAATAGTTATTTCATGCGATAATTCTTTTTGCCGAATCAATATTAAATTAATGAAAAGATAGTTAAAGTTAAATATTAGATTTTTTCGCACTTTCATGTGCCTCGGTAGCGCAGTAGGCAGTGCGTCAGTCTCATAATCAACTCTAAATTGAGTTATCTGAAGGTCGTGAGTTCGATCCTCACCCGGGGAAGTTCCTTTTTTTAATAGTTATTTCATGCGATAATCCTTTTTGCCGATGAATATTAAATGATTGAAAAGATTGTAAAAGTTAAATATTATACTTTTTCCCATTCTTATGTGCCTTGGTAGCGCAGTAGGCAGCGCGTCAGTCTCATAATCAACTTAAAATTGAGTTATCTGAAGTTCGTGCGTTCGATCCTCACTCGGGGCAGTACTTTTTTGTAATAGTTATTTCATGCGATAATTCTCTTTGCCGAATCAATCTTAAATTAATGAAAAGGTAGCTAAAGATAAATAATATACTTTTTTCCCATTCGAATGTACCTCGGTAGTGCAGTAGGCAGCGCGTCAGTCTCATAATCAACTTTAAATTGAGTTATCTGAAGGTCGTGAGTTCGATCCTCACTCGGGGCAGTACCCTTTAGTAATAGTTATTTCATGCGATAATTCTTTTTGCCGAATCAATCTAAAATTAATGAAAAGATAGTTAAAGTTAAATATTATACTTTTTCGTATTCTAATGTGCCTCGGTAGCGCAGTAGGCAGCGCGTCAGTCTCATAATCAACTCTAAATTGAGTTATCTGAAAGTCGTGAGTTCGATCCTCACTCGGGGCAGTACCTTTTTGTAATAGTTATTTCATGCGATAAATCTTTTTGCCGAATCAATATTAAATTAATGAAAAGATGGTTAAAGTTAAATATTATATTTTTTCGCACTTTTATTTGTTTCGGTAGCGCAGTAGGCAGCGCGTCAGTCTCATAATCAACTCTAAATTGAGTTATCTGAAGGTCGTGAGTTCGATCCTCACCTGGGGCAGTACCTTTTTGTTATAGTTATTTCATGCGATAATACATTTTGCCGAATCAACATTAAATTAATGAAAAGATAGTAAAAGTTAAATATAAGATTTTTTCGCATTCTTATATGCCTGGGTAATGCAGTAGGAAGCCCGTGAGTCTTATAATCAGCTCTAAATTGAGTTATCTAAAGGTCGTGAGTTCGATCCTCTCCCAGGGCGATACTTTTTTACAGTCGTTATTTCATGAAATTATACATTTTGCCGAATATCTTTTAAATTAAGGAAAAGATAGTTAAAGTTAAATATTATACTTTTTCCCATTCTTATGTACCTTGGTAACGCAGAAGACAGCGCGTCAGTCTCATTATCAACATTAAATTGAGTTTTCTGAAGATCGAGATTTCGATCCTCACTCGGGGCAGTACCTTTTAGTAATAGTCATTTCATGCGATAATTCTTTTTGCCGAATCAATCTTAAATTAATGAAAAGATAGTTAAAGTTAAATAATAGATTTTTTCGCACTTTCATGTGCCTCGGTAGCGCAGTAGGCAGTGCGTCAGTCTCATAATCAACTCTAAATTGAGTTATCTGAAGGTCGTGAGTTCGATCCTCACCCGGGGAAGTTCCTTTTTTTAATAGGTATTTCATGCGATAATCCTTTTTGCCGATGAATATTAAATGATTGAAAAGATTGTAAAAGTTAAATATTATACTTTTTCCCATTCTTATGTGCCTTGGTAGCGCAGTAGGCAGCGCGTCAGTCTCATAATCAACTTAAAATTGAGTTATCTGAAGTTCGTGCGTTCGATCCTCACTCGGGGCAGTACTTTTTTGTAATAGTTATTTCATGCGATAATTCTCTTTGCCGAATCAATCTTAAATTAATGAAAAGATAACTAAAGATAAATAATATACTTTTTTCCCATTCGAATGTACCTCGGTAGAGCAGTAGGCAGCGCGTCAGTCTCATAATCAACTTTAAATTGAGTTATCTGAAGGTCGTGAGTTCGATCCTCACTCGGGGCAGTACCCTTTAGTAATAATTATTTCATGCGATAATTCTTTTTGCCGAATCAATCTAAAATTAATGAAAAGATAGTTAAAGTTAAATATTATACTTTTTCGTATTCTAATGTGCCTCGGTAGCGCAGTAGGCAGCGCGTCAGTCTCATAATCAACTCTAAATTGAGTTATCTGAAGGTCGTGAGTTCGATCCTCACTCGTGGCAGTACCTTTTTGTAATAGTTATTTCATGCGATAATTCTTTTTGCCGAATCAATATTAAATTAATGAAATGTTAGTTAAAGTTAAATATTATATTTTTTCGCACTCTTATGTGTTTCGGTAGCGCAGTAGGCATCGCGTCAGTCTCATAATCAACTCTAAATTGAGTTATCTGAAGGTCGTGAGTTCGATCCTCACCTGGGGCAGTACCTTTTTGTTATAGTTATTTCATGCGATAATACATTTTGCCGAATCAACATTAAATTAATGAAAAGATAGTAAAAGTTAAATATAAGATTTTTTCGAATTCTTATATGCCTGGGTAATGCAGTAGGAAGCCCGTGAGTCTTATAATCAGCTCTAAATTGAGTTATCTGAAGGTCGTGAGTTCGATCCTCTCCCAGGGCGGTACTTTTTTCCAGTCGTTATTTCATGAAATTATACATTTTGCCGAATATCTTTTAAATTAAGGAAAAAATAGTTAAAAATAAATATTTTATTTTTTCGCACTCTTATGTGCCTCGGTAGCGCAGAAGGCAGCGCGTCAGTCTCATAATCAACATTAAATTGAGTTTTTCTGAAGGTCGTGAGTTCGATCCTCACTCGGGGCAGTACCTTTTTGTAATAGTTATTTCATGCGATAATTCTTTTTGCCGAATCAATCTTAAATTAATGAAGAGATAGTTAAAGTTAAATATTACACTTTTTCCCATTCTAATGTGCCTCGGTAGCGCAGTAGGAAGCAAGTCAGTCTCATAATCAACTTTAAATTGAGTTATCTGAAGGTCGAGAGTTCGATCCTCAATCGGGGCAGTACCCTTTAGTAATAGTTATTTCATGCGATAATTCTTCTTCCCGAATCAATCTAAAATTAATGAAAAGATAGTTAAAGTTAAATATTATACTTTTTCCCACTCTAATGTGCTTCGGTAGCGCAGTAGGCAGCGCGTCAGTCTCATAATCAACTCTAAATTGAGTTATCTGAAGGTCGTGAGTTCGATCCTCACTCGGGGCAGTACCTTTTTGTAATAGTTATTTCATGCGATAATTCTTTTTGCCGAATCAATATTAAATTAATGAAAATATAGTTAAAGTTAAATATTAGATTTTTTCGCATTTTTATGTGCCTCGGTAGCGCAGTAGGCTGTGCGTCTGTCTCATAATCAACTCTAAATTAAGTTATCTGAAGGTCGTGAGTTCGATCCTCACCCGGGGAAGTTCCTTTTTTTAATAGTTATTTCATGCGATAATCCTTTTTGCCGATGAATTTTAAATTAATGAAAAGATTGTAAAAGTTAAATATTATACTTTTTCCCTTTCTTATGTTCCTTGGTAGCGCAGTAGGCAGCGCGTCAGTCTCATAATCAGCTCTAAATTGAGTTATCTGACTTTCGTGTGTTCGATCCTCACCCGGGGCAGTTCCTTTTTTTAATAGTTATTTCATGCGATAATTCTTTTTGCCGAATCAATATTAAATTCATGAAAAGATAGTTAAAGTTAAATATCAGATTTTTTCACAAACTTATGTGCCTAGGTAGCGTAGTCGGCAGCACGTCGGTCTCATATTCAGCTCATTAAATTGAGTTATCCGACGCTCGTGAGTTCGGTCCTCACCCGGGGCAGTACCTTTTTGTTATAATTATTTCATGCGATAATACATTTTGCCGCATTAATATTAAATTGATAAAAAGATAGTAAAAGTTAAATATTTCACTTTTTCGTATTCTTACATGTCTCGGTAGCGCAGTAGACAGCCCGTCAGTCTCATAATCAACTCTAAATTGAGTTATCTGAAGGTCGTGAGTTCGATCCTCTCTCGGGGCAGTACCATTTTGTAATAGTTATTTCATGCGATAATTCTTTTTGCCGTATCAATATTAAATTAATGAAAAGATAGTTAAAGTTAAATATTATATTTTTTCGCACTCTTATTTGTTTCGGTAGCGCAGTAGGCAGCGCGTCAGTCTCATAATCAACTCTAAATTGAGTTATCTGAAGGTCGTGAGTTCGATCCTCACCTGGGGCAGTACCTTTTTGTTATAGTTATTTCATGCGATAATACATTTTGCCGAATCAACATTAAATTAATGAAAAGATAGTAAAAGTTAAATATAAGATTTTTTCGCATTCTTATATGCCTGGGTAATGCAGTAGGAAGCCCGTGAGTCTTATAATCAGCTCTAAATTGAGTTATCTGAAGGTCGTGAGTTCGATCCTCTCCCAGGGCGATACTTTTTTACAGTCGTTATTTCATGAAATTATACATTTTGCCGAATATCTTTTAAATTAAGGAAAAGATAGTTAAAGTTAAATATTGTATTTTTTCGCACTGTTATGTGCCTCGGTAACGCAGTAGGCAGCGCGTCAGTCTCATAATCAATATTAAATTGAGTTATCTGAAGGTCGTGCGTTCGATCCTCACCCGGGGAAGTTCCTTTTTTTAATAGTTATTTCATGCGATAATCCTTTTTGCCGATGAATATTAAATGATTGAAAAGATTGTAAAAGTTAAATATTATACTTTTTCCCATTCTTATGTGCCTTGGTAGCGCAGAAGACAGCGCGTCAGTCTCATTATCAACATTAAATTGAGTTTTCTGAAGGTCGAGATTTCGATCCTCACTCGGGGCAGTACCTTTTAGTAATAGTCATTTCATGCGATAATTCTTTTTGCCGAATCAATCTTAAATTAATGAAAAGATAGTTAAAGTTAAATAATAGATTTTTTCGCACTTTCATGTGCCTCGGTAGCGCAGTAGGCAGTGCGTCAGTCTCATAATCAACTCTAAATTGAGTTATCTGAAGGTCGTGAGTTCGATCCTCACCCGGGGAAGTTCCTTTTTTTAATAGTTATTTCATGCGATAATCCTTTTTGCCGATGAATATTAAATGATTGAAAATATTGTAAAAGTTAAATATTATACTTTTTCCCATTCTTATGTGCCTTGGTAGCGCAGTAGGCAGCGCGTCAGTCTCATAATCAACTTAAAATTGAGTTATCTGAAGTTCGTGCGTTCGATCCTCACTCGGGGCAGTACTTTTTTGTAATAGTTATTTCATGCGATAATTCTCTTTGCCGAATCAATCTTAAATTAATGAAAAGATAACTAAAGATAAATAATATACTTTTTTCCCATTCGAATGTACCTCGGTAGAGCAGTAGGCAGCGCGTCAGTCTCATAATCTACTTTAAATTGAGTTATCTGAAGGTCGTGAGTTCGATCCTCACTCGGGGCAGTACCCTTTAGTAATAATTATTTCATGCGATAATTCTTTTTGCCGAATCAATCTAAAATTAATGAAAAGATAGTTAAAGTTAAATATTATACTTTTTCGTATTCTAATGTGCCTCGGTAGCGCAGTAGGCAGCGCGTCAGTCTCATAATCAACTCTAAATTGAGTTATCTGAAGGTCGTGAGTTCGATCCTCACTCGGGGCAGTACCTTTTTGTAATAGTTCTTTCATGCGATAATTCTTTTTGCCGACTCAATATTAAATTAATGAAAAGTTAGTTAAAGTTAAATATTATATTTTTTCGCACTCTTATGTGTTTCGGTAGCGCAGTAGGCATCGCGTCAGTCTCATAATCAACTCTAAATTGAGTTATCTGAAGGTCGTGAGTTCGATCCTCACCTGGGGCAGTACCTTTTTGTTATAGTTATTTCATGCGATAATACATTTTGCCGAATCAACATTAAATTAATGAAAAGATAGTAAAAGTTAAATATAAGATTTTTTCGCATTCTTATATGCCTGGGTAATGCAGTAGGAAGCCCGTGAGTCTTATAATCAGCTCTAAATTGAGTTATCTGAAGGTCGTGAGTTCGATCCTCTCCCAGGGCGGTACTTTTTTCCAGTCGTTATTTCATGAAATTATACATTTTGCCGAATATCTTTTAAATTAAGGAAAAGATAGTTAAAAATAAATATTTTATTTTTTCGCACTCTTATGTGCCTCGGTAGCGCAGAAGGCAGCGCGTCAGTCTCATAATCAACATTAAATTGAGTTTTTCTGAAGGTCGTGAGTTCGATCCTCACTCGGGGCAGTACCTTTTTGTAATAGTTATTTCATGCGATAATTCTTTTTGCCGAATCAATCTTAAATTAATGAAGAGATAGTTAAAGTTAAATATTACACTTTTTCCCATTCTAATGTGCCTCGGTAGCGCAGTAGGAAGCAAGTCAGTCTCATAATCAACTTTAAATTGAGTTATCTGAAGGTCGAGAGTTCGATCCTCAATCGGGGCAGTACCCTTTAGTAATAGTTATTTCATGCGATAATTCTTCTTCCCGAATCAATCTAAAATTAATGAAAAGATAGTTAAAGTTAAATATTATACTTTTTCCCACTCTAATGTGCTTCGGTAGCGCAGTAGGCAGCGCGTCAGTCTCATAATCAATTCTAAATTGAGTTATCTGAAGGTCGTGAGTTCGATCCTCACTCGGGGCAGTACCTTTTTGTAATAGTTATTTCATGCGATAATTCTTTTTGCCGAATCAATATTAAATTAATGAAAATATAGTTAAAGTTAAATATTAGATTTTTTCGCATTTTTATGTGCCTCGGTAGCGCAGTAGGCTGTGCGTCTGTCTCATAATCAACTCTAAATTAAGTTATCTGAAGGTCGTGAGTTCGATCCTCACCCGGGGAAGTTCCTTTTTTTAATAGTTATTTCATGCGATAATCCTTTTTGCCGATGAATATTAAATTAATGAAAAGATTGTAAAAGTTAAATATTATACTTTTTCCCTTTCTTATGTTCCTTGGTAGCGCAGTAGGCAGCGCGTCAGTCTCATAATCAGCTCTAAATTGAGTTATCTGACTTTCGTGTGTTCGATCCTCACCCGGGGCAGTTCCTTTTTTTAATAGTTATTTCATGCGATAATTCTTTTTGCCGAATCAATATTAAATTCATGAAAAGATAGTTAAAGTTAAATATCAGATTTTTTCACAAACTTATGTGCCTAGGTAGCGTAGTCGGCAGCACGTCGGTCTCATATTCAGCTCATTAAATTGAGTTATCCGACGCTCGTGAGTTCGATCCTCACCCGGGGCAGTACCTTTTTGTTATAATTATTTCATGCGATAATACATTTTGCCGCATTAATATTAAATTGATAAAAAGATAGTAAAAGTTAAATATTTCACTTTTTCGTATTCTTACATGTCTCGGTAGCGCAGTAGACAGCCCGTCAGTCTCATAATCAACTCTAAATTGAGTTATCTGAAGGTCGTGAGTTCGATCCTCTCTCGGGGCAGTACCATTTTGTAATAGTTATTTCATGCGATAATTCTTTTTGCCGTATCAATATTAAATTAATGAAAAGATAGTTAAAGTTAAATATTATATTTTTTCGCACTCTTATTTGTTTCGGTAGCGCAGTAGGCAGCGCGTCAGTCTCATAATCAACTCTAAATTGAGTTATCTGAAGGTCGTGAGTTCGATCCTCACCTGGGGCAGTACCTTTTTGTTATAGTTATTTCATGCGATAATACATTTTGCCGAATCAACATTAAATTAATGAAAAGATAGTAAAAGTTAAATATAAGATTTTTTCGCATTCTTATATGCCTGGGTAATGCAGTAGGAAGCCCGTGAGTCTTATAATCAGCTCTAAATTGAGTTATCTGAAGGTCGTGAGTTCGATCCTCTCCCAGGGCGATACTTTTTTACAGTCGTTATTTCATGAAATTATACATTTTGCCGAATATCTTTTAAATTAAGGAAAAGATAGTTAAAGTTAAATATTGTATTTTTTCGCACTGTTATGTGCCTCGGTAACGCAGTAGGCAGCGCGTCAGTCTCATAATCAATATTAAATTGAGTTATCTGAAGGTCGTGCGTTCGATCCTCACCCGGGGAAGTTCCTTTTTTTAATAGTTATTTCATGCGATAATCCTTTTTGCCGATGAATATTAAATGATTGAAAAGATTGTAAAAGTTAAATATTATACTTTTTCCCATTCTTATGTGCCTTGGTAGCGCAGAAGACAGCGCGTCAGTCTCATTATCAACATTAAATTGAGTTTTCTGAAGGTCGTGATTTCGATCCTCACTCGGGGCAGTACCTTTTAGTAATAGTCATTTCATGCGATAATTCTTTTTGCCGAATCAATCTTAAATTAATGAAAAGATAGTTAAAGTTAAATAATAGATTTTTTCGCACTTTCATGTGCCTCGGTAGCGCAGTAGGCAGTGCGTCAGTCTCATAATCAACTCTAAATTGAGTTATCTGAAGGTCGTGAGTTCGATCCTCACCCGGGGAAGTTCCTTTTTTTAATAGTTATTTCATGCGATAATCCTTTTTGCCGATGAATATTAAATGATTGAAAAGATTGTAAAAGTTAAATATTATACTTTTTCCCATTCTTATGTGCCTTGGTAGCGCAGTAGGCAACGCGTCAGTCTCATAATCAACTTAAAATTGAGTTATCTGAAGTTCGTGCGTTCGATCCTCACTCGGGGCAGTACTTTTTTGTAATAGTTATTTCATGCGATAATTCTCTTTGCCGAATCAATCTTAAATTAATGAAAAGATAGCTAAAGATAAATAATATACTTTTTTCCCATTCGAATGTACCTCGGTAGAGCAGTAGGCAGCGCGTCAGTCTCATAATCAACTCTAAATTGAGTTATCTGAAGGTCGTGAGTTCGATCCTCACCTGGGGCAGTACCTTTTTGTTATAGTTATTTCATGCGATAATACATTTTGCCGAATCAACATTAAATTAATGAAAAGATAGTAAAAGTTAAATATAAGATTTTTTCGCATTCTTATATGCCTGGGTAATGCAGTAGGAAGCCCGTGAGTCTTATAATCAGCTCTAAATTGAGTTATCTGAAGGTCGTGAGTTCGATCCTCTCCCAGGGCGGTACTTTTTTCCAGTCGTTATTTCATGAAATTATACATTTTGCCGAATATCTTTTAAATTAAGGAAAAGATAGTTAAAAATAAATATTTTATTTTTTCGCACTGTTATGTGCCTCGGTAGCGCAGAAGGCAGCGCGTCAGTCTCATAATCAACATTAAATTGAGTTTTTCTGAAGGTCGTGAGTTCGATCCTCACTCGGGGCAGTACCTTTTTGTAATAGTTATTTCATGCGATAATTCTTTTTGCCGAATCAATCTTAAATTAATGAAGAGATAGTTAAAGTTAAATATTACACTTTTTCCCATTCTAATGTGCCTCGGTAGCGCAGTAGGAAGCAAGTCAGTCTCATAATCAACTTTAAATTGAGTTATCTGAAGGTCGAGAGTTCGATCCTCAATCGGGGCAGTACCCTTTAGTAATAGTTATTTCATGCGATAATTCTTCTTCCCGAATCAATCTAAAATTAATGAAAAGATAGTTAAAGTTAAATATTATACTTTTTCCCACTCTAATGTGCTTCGGTAGCGCAGTAGGCAGCGCGTCAGTCTCATAATCAACTCTAAATTGAGTTATCTGAAGGTCGTGAGTTCGATCCTCACTCGGGGCAGTACCTTTTTGTAATAGTTATTTCATGCGATAATTCTTTTTGCCGAATCAATATTAAATTAATGAAAATATAGTTAAAGTTAAATATTAGATTTTTTCGCATTTTTATGTGCCTCGGTAGCGCAGTAGGCTGTGCGTCAGTCTCATAATCAACTCTAAATTAAGTTATCTGAAGGTCGTGTGTTCGATCCTCACCCGGGGCAGTTCCTTTTTTAAATAGTTATTTCATGCGATAATTCTTTTTGCCGAATCAATATTAAATTCATGAAAAGATAGTTAAAGTTAAATATCAGATTTTTTCACAAACATATGTGCCTGGGTTGCGTAGTCGGCAGCACGTCGGTCTCATATTCAGCTCATTAAATTGAGTTATCCGACGCTCGTGAGTTCGATCCTCACCCGGGGCAGTACCTTTTTGTTATAATTATTTCATGCGATAATACATTTTGCCGCATTAATATTAAATTGATAAAAAGATAGTAAAAGTTAAATATTTCACTTTTTCGTATTCTTACATGTCTCGGTAGCGCAGTAGACAGCCCGTCAGTCTCATAATCAACTCTAAATTGAGTTATCTGAAGGTCGTGAGTTCGATCCTCTCTCGGGGCAGTACCATTTTGTAATAGTTATTTCATGCGATAATTCTTTTTGCCGTATGAATATTAAATTAATGAAAAGATAGTTAAAATTAATATTATATTTTTTCGCACTCTTATGTGCATCGGTAGTGCAGTAGGCATCGCGTCACTCTCAAAATTCAACTTTAAATTGAGTTATCTGAAGGTCGTGAGTTCGATCCACACTGGGGGCAGTACTTTTTTGTAATAGTTATTTCATGCGATAATTCTCTTTGCCGTATCTATCTTAAATTAAGGAAAAGATAGCTAAAGTTAAATATTATACTTTTTCCCATTCTAATGTGCCTCGGTAGCGCAGTAGGCAGCGCGTCAGTCTCATAATCAACTCTAAATTGAGTTATCTGAAGGTCGTGAGTTCGATCCTCACCCGGGGCAGTACCTTTTTGTTATAGTTATTTCATGCAATAATACATTTTGCCGAATCAACATTAAATTAATGAAAAGATAGTAAAAGTTAAATATAAGATTTTTTCGCATTCTTTTATGCCTGGGTAATGCAGTAGGAAGCCCGTGAGTCTTATAATCAGCTCTAAATTGAGTTATCTGAAGGTCGTGAGTTTGATCCTCTCCCAGGGCAGTACTTTTTTCCAGTCGTTATTTCATGAAATTATATATTTTGCCGAATATCTTTTAAATTAAGGAAAAGATAGTTAAAGTTAAATATAGTATTTATTCGCACTCTTATGTGCCTCGGTAGCGCAGTAGGCAGCGCGTCAGTCTCATAATCAACTCTAAATTGAGTTATCCGAAGGTCGTGAGTTCGATCCTCACTCGGGGCAGTACCTTTTTGTAATAGTTATTTCATGCGATAATTCTTTTTGCCGAATCAATATTAAATTAATGAAAAGATAGTTAAAGTTAAATATTAGATTTTTTCGCACTTTCATGTGCCTCGGTAGCGCAGTAGGCAGTGCGTCAGTCTCATAATCAACTCTAAATTGAGTTATCTGAAGGTCGTGAGTTCGATCCTCACTCGGGGCCGTTCCTTTTTGTAATAGTTATTTCATGCGATAATTCTTTTCCGAATCAATCTAAAATTAATGAAAAGATAGTTAAAGTTAAATATTATACTTTTTCCCGTTCTAATGTGCCTCGATAGCGCAGTAGGCAGCGCGTCAGTCTCATAATCAACTCTAAATTGAGTTATCTGAAGGTCGTGAGTTCGATCCTCAACCGGGGCAGTACCTTTTTGTTATAATTATTTCATGCGATAATACATTTTGCCGCATTAATATTAAATTGATAAAAAGATAGTAAAAGTTAAATATTTCACTTTTTCATATTCTTATATGTCTCGGTAGCGCAGTAGACAGCCCGTCAGTCAAAAAATCAACTCTAAATTGAGTTATCTGAAGGTCGTGAGTTCGATCCTCTCTCGGGGCAGTACCATTTTGTAATAGTTATTTCATGCAATAATTCTTTTTGCCGTATCAATATTGAATTAATGAAAAGATAGTTAAAATTACTATTTTATATTTTTTCGCACTCTTATGTGCCTCGGTAGTGCAGTAGGCATCGCGTCACTCTCAAAATTCAACTTTAAATTGAGTTATCTGAAGGTCGTGAGTTCGATCCTCACTGAGGGCAGTACTTTTTTGTAATAGTTATTTCATGCGATAATTCTCTTTGCCGTATCAATCTTAAATTAAGGAAAAGATAGCTAAAGTTAAATATTATACTTTTTCCCATTCTAATGTGCCTCGGTAGCGCAGTAGGCAGCGCGTCAGTCTCATAATCAACTCTAAATTGAGTTATCTGAAGGTCGTGAGTTCGATCCTCACCCGGGGCAGTACCTTTTTGTTATAGTTATTTCATGCAATAATACATTTTGCCGAATCAACATTAAATTAATGAAAAGATAGTAAAAGTTAAATATAAGATTTTTTTGCATTCTTATATGCCTGGGTAATGCAGTAGGAAGCCCGTGAGTCTTATAATCAGCTCTAAATTGAGTTATCTGAAGGTCGTGAGTTCGATCCTCTCCCAGGGCAGTACTTTTTTCCAGTCGTTATTTCATGAAATTATACATTTTGCCGATTATCTTTTAAATTAAGGAAAAGATAGTTAAAGTTAAATATAGTATTTATTCGCACTCTTATGTGCCTCGGTAGCGCAGTAGGCAGCGCGTCAGTCTCATAATCAATATTAAATTGAGTTATCTGAAGGTCGTGAGTTCGATCCTCATTCGGAGCAGTAACTTTTTGTAATAGTTATATCATGCGATAATTCTTTTTGCCGAATCAATCTTAAATTAATGAAAAGATAGTTAAAGTTATATATTACACTTTTTCCCATTCTAATGTGCCTCGGTAGCGCAGTAGGCAGCGCGTCAGTCTCATAATCAACTCTAAATTGAGTTATCTGAAGGTCGTGAGTTCGATCCTCACTCGGGGCAGTACCTTTTTGTAATAGTTATTTCATGCGATAATTCTTTTTGCCGAATCAATATTAAATTAATGAAAAGATAGTTAAAGATAAATATTAGATTTTTTCGCACTTTTATGTGCCTCGGTAGCGCAGTAGGGAGCGCGTCAGTCTCATAATCAACTCTAAATTGAGTTATCTGAAGGTCGTGAGTTCGATCCTCAACCGTGGAAGTTCCTTTTTTTAATAGTTATTTCATGCGATAATTCTTTTTGCCGATGAATATTGAATGAAAGAAAAGATTGTAAATGTCAAATATTATACATTTTCCCATTCTTATGTGCCTTGGTAGCGCAGTAGGCAGCGCGTCAGTCTCATAATCAGCTCCAAAGTGAGTTATCTGAAGGTCGTGTGTTCGGTCCTCACCCGGGGCAGTTCCTTTTTTTAATAGTTATTTCATGCGATAATTCTTTTTGCCGAATCAATATTAAATTCATGAAAAGATAGTTAAAGTTAAATATCAGATTTTTTCACAAACTTATGTGCCTCGGTAGCGCAGTAGGCAGCGCGTTAGTCTCGTAATCAACTCTAAATTGAGTTATCTGAAGGTCGTGAGTTCGATCCTCACTCGGGGCAGTACCTTTTTGTAATAGTTATTTCATGCGATAATTCTTTTCCGAATCAATCTAAAATTAATGAAAAGATAGTTAAAGTTAAATATTATACTTTTTCCCGTTCTAATGTGCCCCGATAGCGCAGTAGGCAGCGCGTCAGTCTCATAATCAACTCTAAATTGAGTTATCTGAAGGTCGTGAGTTTGATCCTCACTCGGGGCAGTACCTTTTTGTAATAGTTATTTCATGCGATAATTCTTTTCCGAATCAATCTAAAATTAATGAAAAGATAGTTAAAATTAAATATTATACTTTTTCCCATTCTAATGTGCCTCGGTAGCGCAGTAGGCAGCGCGTCAGTCTCATAATCAACTCTAAATTGAGTTATCTGAAGGTCGTGAGTTCGATCCTCACTCGGGGCAGTACCTTTTTGTAATAGTTATTTCATGCGATAATTCTTTTTGCCGAATCAATATAAAATTAATGAAAAGATAGTTAAAGTTAAATATTATATTTTTTTGCACTCTTATGTGCCTCGGAAGCGCAGTGGGCAGCGCGTCAGTCTCATAATCAACTCTAAATTGAGTTATCTGAAGGTCGTGAGTTCGATCCTCACCCGGGGCAGTACATTTTTGTTATAGTTATTTCATGCGATAATACATTTTGCCGAATCACTATTAAATTAATGAAAAGATAGTAAAAGTTAAATATAAGGTTTTTTCGCATTCTTATATGCCTGGGTAATGCAGTAGGCAGCGCGTCAGTCTCATAATCAACTCTAAATTGAGTTATCTGAAGGTCGTGAGTTCGATCCTCACTCGGGGCAGTACCTTTTTGTAATAGTTATTTCATGCGATAATTCTTTTTGCCGAATCAATATAAAATTAATGAAAAGATAGTTAAAGTTAAATATTAGATTTTTTCGCACTTTTATGTGCCTCGGAAGCGCAGTAGGCAGCGCGTCAGTCTCAAAATTCAACTTTAAATTGAGTTATCTGAAGGTCGTGAGTTCGATCCTCACTGGGGGCAGTACTTTTTTGTAATAGTTATTTCATGCGATAATTCTCTTTGCCGTATCAATCTTAAATTAAGGAAAAGATAGCTAAAGTTAAATATTATACTTTTTCCCATTCTAATGTGCCTCGGTAGCGCAGTAGGCAGCGCGTCAGTCTCATAATCAACTCTAAATTGAATTATATGAAGGTCGTGAGTTCGATCCTCACCCGGGGCAGTACCTTTATGTTATAGTTATTTCATGCAATAATACATTTTGCCGAATCAACATTAAATTAATGAAAAGATAGTAAAAGTTAAATATAAGATTTTTTCGCATTCTTATATGCCTGGGTAATGCAGTAGGAAGCCCGTGAGTCTTATAATCAGCTCTAAATTGAGTTATCTGAAGGTCGTGAGTTCGATCCTCTGCCAGGGCAGTACTTTTTTCCAGTCGTTATTTCATGAAATTATACATTTTGACGAATATCTTTTAAATTAAGGAAAAGATAGTTAAAGTTAAATATAGTATTTTTTCGCACTCTTATGTGCCTCGGTAGCGCAGTAGGCAGCGCGTCAGTCTCATAATCAATATTAAATTGAGTTATCTGAAGGTCGTGAGTTCGATCCTCATTCGGAGCAGTAACGTTTGGTAATAGTTATTTCATGCGATAATTCTTTTTGCCGAATCAATCTTAAATTAATGAAAAGATAGTTAAAGTTATATATTACACTTTTTCCCTTTCTAATGTGCCTCGGTAGCGCAGTAGGGAGCGCGTCAGTCTCATAATCAACTCTAAATTGAGTTATCTGAAGGTCGTGAGTTCGATCCTCACCCGGGGAAGTTCCTTTTTTTAATAGTTATTTCATGCGATAATTCTTTTTGCCGATGAATATTGAATGAATGAAAAGATTGTAAATGTCAAATATTATACATTTTCCCATTCTTATGTGCCTTGGTAGCGCAGTAGGCAGCACGTCAGTCTCATAATCAGCTCCAAAGTGAGTTATCTGAAGGTCGTGAGTTCGATCCTCACCCGGGGCAGTTCCTTTTTTTAATAGTTATTTCATGCGATAATTCTTTTTGCCGAATCAATATTAAATTCATGAAAAGATAGTTAAAGTTAAATATCAGATTTTTTCACAAACTTATGTGCCTCGGTAGCGCAGTAGGCAGCGCGTTGGTCTCATAATCAACTTTAAATTGAGTTATCTGAAGGTCGTGAGTTCGATCCTCACTCGGGACAGTACCTTTTAGAAATAGTTATTTCATGCGATAATTCTTTTTGCCGAATCAATCTAAAATTAATGAAAAGATAGTTAAAGTTAAATATTATACTTTTTCCCGTTCTAATGTTCCTCGGTAGCGCAGTAGGGAGCGCGTCAGTCTCATAATCAACTCTAAATTGAGTTATCTGAAGGTCGTGAGTTCGATCCTCACCCGGGGAAGTTCCTTTTTTTAATAGTTATTTCATGCGATAATTCTTTTTGCCGATGAATATTGAATGAATGAAAAGATTGTAAATGTCAAATATTATACATTTTCCCATTCTTATGTGCCTTGGTAGCGCAGTAGGCAGCACGTCAGTCTCATAATCAGCTCCAAAGTGAGTTATCTGAAGGTCGTGTGTTCGATCCTCACCCGGGGCAGTTCCTTTTTTTAATAGTTATTTCATGCGATAATTCTTTTTGCCGAATCAATATTAAATTCATGAAAAGATAGTTAAAGTTAAATATCAGATTTTTTCACAAACTTATGTGCCTCGGTAGCGCAGTAGGCAGCGCGTTGGTCTCATAATCAACTTTAAATTGAGTTATCTGAAGGTCGTGAGTTCGATCCTCACTCGGGACAGTACCTTTTAGAAATAGTTATTTCATGCGATAATTCTTTTTGCCGAATCAATCTAAAATTAATGAAAAGATAGTTAAAGTTAAATATTATACTTTTTCCCGTTCTAATGTGCCTCGGTAGCGCAGTAGGCAGCGCGTCAGTCTCATAATCAACTCTAAATTGAGTTATCTGAAGGTCGTGAGTTTGATCCTCACTCGGGGCAGTACCTTTTTGTAATAGTTATTTCATGCGATAATTCTTTTCCGAATCAATCTAAAATTAATGAAAAGATAGTTAAAATTAAATATTATACTTTTTCCCATTCTAATGTGCCTCGGTAGCGCAGTAGGCAGCGCGTCAGTCTCATAATCAACTCTAAATTGAGTTATCTGAAGGTCGTGAGTTCGATCCTCACTCGGGGCAGTACCTTTTTGTAATAGTTATTTCATGCGATAATTCTTTTGGCCGAATCAATATAAAATTAATGAAAAGATAGTTAAAGTTAAATATTATATTTTTTTGCACTCTTATGTGCCTCGGAAGCGCAGTGGGCAGCGCGTCAGTCTCATAATCAACTCTAAATTGAGTTATCTGAAGGTTGTGAGTTCGATCCTCACCCGGGGCAGTACATTTTTGTTATAGTTATTTCATGCGATAATACATTTTGCCGAATCACTATTAAATTAATGAAAAGATAGTAAAAGTTAAATATAAGGTTTTTTCGCATTCTTATATGCCTGGGTAATGCAGTAGGCAGCGCGTCAGTCTCATAATCAACTCTAAATTGAGTTATCTGAAGGTCGTGAGTTCGATCCTCACTCGGGGCAGTACCTTTTTGTAATAGTTATTTCATGCGATAATTCTTTTTGCCGAATCAATATAAAATTAATGAAAAGATAGTTAAAGTTAAATATTAGATTTTTTCGCACTTTTATGTGCCTCGGAAGCGCAGTAGGCAGCGCGTCAGTCTCAAAATTCAACTTTAAATTGAGTTATCTGAAGGTCGTGAGTTCGATCCTCACTGGGGGCAGTACTTTTTTGTAATAGTTATTTCATGCGATAATTCTCTTTGCCGTATCAATCTTAAATTAAGGAAAAGATAGCTAAAGTTAAATATTATACTTTTTCCCATTCTAATGTGCCTCGGTAGCGCAGTAGGCAGCGCGTCAGTCTCATAATCAACTCTAAATTGAGTTATCTGAAGGTCGTGAGTTCGATCCTCACCCGGGGCAGTACCTTTATGTTATAGTTATTTCATGCAATAATACATTTTGCCGAATCAACATTAAATTAATGAAAAGATAGTAAAAGTTAAATATAAGATTTTTTCGATTTCTTATATGCCTGGGTAATGCAGTAGGAAGCCCGTGAGTCTTATAATCAGCTCTAAATTGAGTTATCTGAAGGTCGTGAGTTCGATCCTCTGCCAGGGCAGTACTTTTTTCCAGTCGTTATTTCATGAAATTATACATTTTGCCGAATATCTTTTAAATTAAGGAAAAGATAGTTAAAGTTAAATATAGTATTTTTTCGCACTCTTATGTGCCTCGGTAGCGAAGTAGGCAGCGCGTCAGTCTCATAATCAATATTAAATTGAGTTATCTGAAGGTCGTGAGTTCGATCCTCATTCGGAGCAGTAACTTTTGGTAATAGTTATTTCATGCGATAATTCTTTTTGCCGAATCAATCTTAAATTAATGAAAAGATAGTTAAAGTTATATATTACACTTTTTCCCATTCTAATGTGCCTCGGTAGCGCAGTAGGGAGCGCGTCAGTCTCATAATCAACTCTAAATTGAGTTATCTGAAGGTCGTGAGTTCGATCCTCACCCGGGGAAGTTCCTTTTTTTAATAGTTATTTCATGCGATAATTCTTTTTGCCGATGAATATTGAATGAATGAAAAGATTGTAAATGTCAAATATTATACATTTTCCCATTCTTATGTGCCTTGGTAGCGCAGTAGGCAGCACGTCAGTCTCATAATCAGCTCCAAAGTGAGTTATCTGAAGGTCGTGTGTTCGATCCTCACCCGGGGCAGTTCCTTTTTTTAATAGTTATTTCATGCGATAATTCTTTTTGCCGAATCAATATTAAATTCATGAAAAGATAGTTAAAGTTAAATATCAGATTTTTTCACAAACTTATGTGCCTCGGTAGCGCAGTAGGCAGCGCGTTGGTCTCATAATCAACTTTAAATTGAGTTATCTGAAGGTCGTGAGTTCGATCCTCACTCGGGACAGTACCTTTTAGAAATAGTTATTTCATGCGATAATTCTTTTTGCCGAATCAATCTAAAATTAATGAAAAGATAGTTAAAGTTAAATATTATACTTTTTCCCGTTCTAATGTGCCTCGGTAGCGCAGTAGGCAGCGCGTCAGTCTCATAATCAACTCTAAATTGAGTTATCTGAAGGTCGTGAGTTTGATCCTCACTCGGGGCAGTACCTTTTTGTAATAGTTATTTCATGCGATAATTCTTTTCCGAATCAATCTAAAATTAATGAAAAGATAGTTAAAATTAAATATTATACTTTTTCCCATTCTAATGTGCCTCGGTAGCGCAGTAGGCAGCGCGTCAGTCTCATAATCAACTCTAAATTGAGTTATCTGAAGGTCGTGAGTTCGATCCTCACTCGGGGCAGTACCTTTTTGTAATAGTTATTTCATGCGATAATTCTTTTTGCCGAATCAATATAAAATTAATGAAAAGATAGTTAAAGTTAAATATTATATTTTTTTGCACTCTTATGTGCCTCGGAAGCGCAGTGGGCAGCGCGTCAGTCTCATAATCAACTCTAAATTGAGTTATCTGAAGGTTGTGAGTTCGATCCTCACCCGGGGCAGTACATTTTTGTTATAGTTATTTCATGCGATAATACATTTTGCCGAATCACTATTAAATTAATGAAAAGATAGTAAAAGTTAAATATAAGGTTTTTTCGCATTCTTATATGCCTGGGTAATGCAGTAGGCAGCGCGTCAGTCTCATAATCAACTCTAAATTGAGTTATCTGAAGGTCGTGAGTTCGATCCTCACTCGGGGCAGTACCTTTTTGTAATAGTTATTTCATGCGATAATTCTTTTTGCCGAATCAATATAAAATTAATGAAAAGATAGTTAAAGTTAAATATTAGATTTTTTCGCACTTTTATGTGCCTCGGAAGCGCAGTAGGCAGCGCGTCAGTCTCAAAATTCAACTTTAAATTGAGTTATCTGAAGGTCGTGAGTTCGATCCTCACTGGGGGCAGTACTTTTTTGTAATAGTTATTTCATGCGATAATTCTCTTTGCCGTATCAATCTTAAATTAAGGAAAAGATAGCTAAAGTTAAATATTATACTTTTTCCCATTCTAATGTGCCTCGGTAGCGCAGTAGGCAGCGCGTCAGTCTCATAATCAACTCTAAATTGAGTTATCTGAAGGTCGTGAGTTCGATCCTCACCCGGGGCAGTACCTTTATGTTATAGTTATTTCATGCAATAATACATTTTGCCGAATCAACATTAAATTAATGAAAAGATAGTAAAAGTTAAATATAAGATTTTTTCGCATTCTTATATGCCTGGGTAATGCAGTAGGAAGCCCGTGAGTCTTATAATCAGCTCTAAATTGAGTTATCTGAAGGTCGTGAGTTCGATCCTCTGCCAGGGCAGTACTTTTTTCCAGTCGTTATTTCATGAAATTATACATTTTGCCGAATATCTTTTAAATTAAGGAAAAGATAGTTAAAGTTAAATATAGTATTTTTTCGCACTCTTATGTGCCTCGGTAGCGAAGTAGGCAGCGCTTCAGTCTCATAATCAATATTAAATTGAGTTATCTGAAGGTCGTGAGTTCGATCCTCATTCGGAGCAGTAACTTTTGGTAATAGTTATTTCATGCGATAATTCTTTTTGCCGAATCAATCTTAAATTAATGAAAAGATAGTTAAAGTTATATATTACACTTTTTCCCATTCTAATGTGCCTCGGTAGCGCAGTAGGGAGCGCGTCAGTCTCATAATCAACTCTAAATTGAGTTATCTGAAGGTCGTGAGTTCGATCCTCACCCGGGGAAGTTCCTTTTTTTAATAGTTATTTCATGCGATAATTCTTTTTGCCGATGAATATTGAATGAATGAAAAGATTGTAAATGTCAAATATTATACATTTTCCCATTCTTATGTGCCTTGGTAGCGCAGTAGGCAGCACGTCAGTCTCATAATCAGCTCCAAAGTGAGTTATCTGAAGGTCGTGTGTTCGATCCTCACCCGGGGCAGTTCCTTTTTTTAATAGTTATTTCATGCGATAATTCTTTTTGCCGAATCAATATTAAATTCATGAAAAGATAGTTAAAGTTAAATATCAGATTTTTTCACAAACTTATGTGCCTCGGTAGCGCAGTAGGCAGCGCGTTGGTCTCATAATCAACTTTAAATTGAGTTATCTGAAGGTCGTGAGTTCGATCCTCACTCGGGACAGTACCTTTTAGAAATAGTTATTTCATGCGATAATTCTTTTTGCCGAATCAATCTAAAATTAATGAAAAGATAGTTAAAGTTAAATATTATACTTTTTCCCGTTCTAATGTGCCTCGGTAGCGCAGTAGGCAGCGCGTCAGTCTCATAATCAACTCTAAATTGAGTTATCTGAAGGTCGTGAGTTTGATCCTCACTCGGGGCAGTACCTTTTTGTAATAGTTATTTCATGCGATAATTCTTTTCCGAATCAATCTAAAATTAATGAAAAGATAGTTAAAATTAAATATTATACTTTTTCCCATTCTAATGTGCCTCGGTAGCGCAGTAGGCAGCGCGTCAGTCTCATAATCAACTCTAAATTGAGTTATCTGAAGGTCGTGAGTTCGATCCTCACCCGGGGCAGTACCTTTATGTTATAGTTATTTCATGCAATAATACATTTTGCCGAATCAACATTAAATTAATGAAAAGATAGTTAAAGTTAAATATTATATTTTTTTGCACTCTTATGTGCCTCGGAAGCGCAGTGGGCAGCGCGTCAGTCTCATAATCAACTCTAAATTGAGTTATCTGAAGGTTGTGAGTTCGATCCTCACCCGGGGCAGTACATTTTTGTTATAGTTATTTCATGCGATAATACATTTTGCCGAATCACTATTAAATTAATGAAAAGATAGTAAAAGTTAAATATAAGGTTTTTTCGCATTCTTATATGCCTGGGTAATGCAGTAGGCAGCGCGTCAGTCTCATAATCAACTCTAAATTGAGTTATCTGAAGGTCGTGAGTTCGATCCTCACTCGGGGCAGTACCTTTTTGTAATAGTTATTTCATGCGATAATTCTTTTTGCCGAATCAATATAAAATTAATGAAAAGATAGTTAAAGTTAAATATTAGATTTTTTCGCACTTTTATGTGCCTCGGAAGCGCAGTAGGCAGCGCGTCAGTCTCAAAATTCAACTTTAAATTGAGTTATCTGAAGGTCGTGAGTTCGATCCTCACTGGGGGCAGTACTTTTTTGTAACAGTTATTTCATGCGATAATTCTCTTTGCCGTATCAATCTTAAATTAAGGAAAAGATAGCTAAAGTTAAATATTATACTTTTTCCCATTCTAATGTGCCTCGGTAGCGCAGTAGGCAGCGCGTCAGTCTCATAATCAACTCTAAATTGAGTTATCTGAAGGTCGTGAGTTCGATCCTCACCCGGGGCAGTACCTTTATGTTATAGTTATTTCATGCAATAATACATTTTGCCGAATCAACATTAAATTAATGAAAAGATAGTAAAAGTTAAATATAAGATTTTTTCGCATTCTTATATGCCTGGGTAATGCAGTAGGAAGCCCGTGAGTCTTATAATCAGCTCTAAATTGAGTTATCTGAAGGTCGTGAGTTCGATCCTCTGCCAGGGCAGTACTTTTTTCCAGTCGTTATTTCATGAAATTATACATTTTGCCGAATATCTTTTAAATTAAGGAAAAGATAGTTAAAGTTAAATATAGTATTTTTTCGCACTCTTATGTGCCTCGGTAGCGAAGTAGGCAGCGCGTCAGTCTCATAATCAATATTAAATTGAGTTATCTGAAGGTCGTGAGTTCGATCCTCATTCGGAGCAGTAACTTTTGGTAATAGTTATTTCATGCGATAATTCTTTTTGCCGAATCAATCTTAAATTAATGAAAAGATAGTTAAAGTTATATATTACACTTTTTCCCATTCTAATGTGCCTCGGTAGCGCAGTAGGGAGCGCGTCAGTCTCATAATCAACTCTAAATTGAGTTATCTGAAGGTCGTGAGTTCGATCCTCACCCGGGGAAGTTCCTTTTTTTAATAGTTATTTCATGCGATAATTCTTTTTGCCGATGAATATTGAATGAATGAAAAGATTGTAAATGTCAAATATTATACATTTTCCCATTCTTATGTGCCTTGGTAGCGCAGTAGGCAGCACGTCAGTCTCATAATCAGCTCCAAAGTGAGTTATCTGAAGGTCGTGTGTTCGATCCTCACCCGGGGCAGTTCCTTTTTTTAATAGTTATTTCATGCGATAATTCTTTTTGCCGAATCAATATTAAATTCATGAAAAGATAGTTAAAGTTAAATATCAGATTTTTTCACAAACTTATGTGCCTCGGTAGCGCAGTAGGCAGCGCGTTGGTCTCATAATCAACTTTAAATTGAGTTATCTGAAGGTCGTGAGTTCGATCCTCACTCGGGACAGTACCTTTTAGAAATAGTTATTTCATGCGATAATTCTTTTTGCCGAATCAATCTAAAATTAATGAAAAGATAGTTAAAGTTAAATATTATACTTTTTCCCGTTCTAATGTGCCTCGGTAGCGCAGTAGGCAGCGCGTCAGTCTCATAATCAACTCTAAATTGAGTTATCTGAAGGTCGTGAGTTTGATCCTCACTCGGGGCAGTACCTTTTTGTAATAGTTATTTCATGCGATAATTCTTTTCCGAATCAATCTAAAATTAATGAAAAGATAGTTAAAATTAAATATTATACTTTTTCCCATTCTAATGTGCCTCGGTAGCGCAGTAGGCAGCGCGTCAGTCTCATAATCAACTCTAAATTGAGTTATCTGAAGGTCGTGAGTTCGATCCTCACTCGGGGCAGTACCTTTTTGTAATATTTATTTCATGCGATAATTCTTTTTGCCGAATCAATATAAAATTAATGAAAAGATAGTTAAAGTTAAATATTATATTTTTTTGCACTCTTATGTGCCTCGGAAGCGCAGTGGGCAGCGCGTCAGTCTCATAATCAACTCTAAATTGAGTTATCTGAAGGTTGTGAGTTCGATCCTCACCCGGGGCAGTACATTTTTGTTATAGTTATTTCATGCGATAATACATTTTGCCGAATCACTATTAAATTAATGAAAAGATAGTAAAAGTTAAATATAAGGTTTTTTCGCATTCTTATATGCCTGGGTAATGCAGTAGGCAGCGCGTCAGTCTCATAATCAACTCTAAATTGAGTTATCTGAAGGTCGTGAGTTCGATCCTCACTCGGGGCAGTACCTTTTTGTAATAGTTATTTCATGCGATAATTCTTTTTGCCGAATCAATATAAAATTAATGAAAAGATAGTTAAAGTTAAATATTAGATTTTTTCGCACTTTTATGTGCCTCGGAAGCGCAGTAGGCAGCGCGTCAGTCTCAAAATTCAACTTTAAATTGAGTTATCTGAAGGTCGTGAGTTCGATCCTCACTGGGGGCAGTACTTTTTTGTAATAGTTATTTCATGCGATAATTCTCTTTGCCGTATCAATCTTAAATTAAGGAAAAGATAGCTAAAGTTAAATATTATACTTTTTCCCATTCTAATGTGCCTCGGTAGCGCAGTAGGCAGCGCGTCAGTCTCATAATCAACTCTAAATTGAGTTATCTGAAGGTCGTGAGTTCGATCCTCACCCGGGGCAGTACCTTTATGTTATAGTTATTTCATGCAATAATACATTTTGCCGAATCAACATTAAATTAATGAAAAGATAGTAAAAGTTAAATATAAGATTTTTTCGCATTCTTATATGCCTGGGTAATGCAGTAGGAAGCCCGTGAGTCTTATAATCAGCTCTAAATTGAGTTATCTGAAGGTCGTGAGTTCGATCCTCTGCCAGGGCAGTACTTTTTTCCAGTCGTTATTTCATGAAATTATACATTTTGCCGAATATCTTTTAAATTAAGGAAAAGATAGTTAAAGTTAAATATAGTATTTTTTCGCACTCTTATGTGCCTCGGTAGCGAAGTAGGCAGCGCGTCAGTCTCATAATCAATATTAAATTGAGTTATCTGAAGGTCGTGAGTTCGATCCTCATTCGGAGCAGTAACTTTTGGTAATAGTTATTTCATGCGATAATTCTTTTTGCCGAATCAATCTTAAATTAATGAAAAGATAGTTAAAGTTATATATTACACTTTTTCCCATTCTAATGTGCCTCGGTAGCGCAGTAGGGAGCGCGTCAGTCTCATAATCAACTCTAAATTGAGTTATCTGAAGGTCGTGAGTTCGATCCTCACCCGGGGAAGTTCCTTTTTTTAATAGTTATTTCATGCGATAATTCTTTTTGCCGATGAATATTGAATGAATGAAAAGATTGTAAATGTCAAATATTATACATTTTCCCATTCTTATGTGCCTTGGTAGCGCAGTAGGCAGCACGTCAGTCTCATAATCAGCTCCAAAGTGAGTTATCTGAAGGTCGTGTGTTCGATCCTCACCCGGGGCAGTTCCTTTTTTTAATAGTTATTTCATGCGATAATTCTTTTTGCCGAATCAATATTAAATTCATGAAAAGATAGTTAAAGTTAAATATCAGATTTTTTCACAAACTTATGTGCCTCGGTAGCGCAGTAGGCAGCGCGTTGGTCTCATAATCAACTTTAAATTGAGTTATCTGAAGGTCGTGAGTTCGATCCTCACTCGGGACAGTACCTTTTAGAAATAGTTATTTCATGCGATAATTCTTTTTGCCGAATCAATCTAAAATTAATGAAAAGATAGTTAAAGTTAAATATTATACTTTTTCCCGTTCTAATGTGCCTCGGTAGCGCAGTAGGCAGCACGTCAGTCTCATAATCAACTCTAAATTGAGTTATCTGAAGGTCGTGAGTTTGATCCTCACTCGGGGCAGTACCTTTTTGTAATAGTTATTTCATGCGATAATTCTTTTCCGAATCAATCTAAAATTAATGAAAAGATAGTTAAAATTAAATATTATACTTTTTCCCATTCTAATGTGCCTCGGTAGCGCAGTAGGCAGCGCGTCAGTCTCATAATCAACTCTAAATTGAGTTATCTGAAGGTCGTGAGTTCGATCCTCACTCGGGGCAGTACCTTTTTGTAATAGTTATTTCATGCGATAATTCTTTTTGCCGAATCAATATAAAATTAATGAAAAGATAGTTAAAGTTAAATATTATATTTTTTTGCACTCTTATGTGCCTCGGAAGCGCAGTGGGCAGCGCGTCAGTCTCATAATCAACTCTAAATTGAGTTATCTGAAGGTCGTGAGTTCGATCCTCACCCGGGGCAGTACATTTTTTTTATAGTTATTTCATGCGATAATACATTTTGCCGAATCACTATTAAATTAATGAAAAGATAGTAAAAGTTAAATATAAGGTTTTTTCGCATTCTTATATGCCTGGGTAATGCAGTAGGCAGCGCGTCAGTCTCATAATCAACTCTAAATTGAGTTATCTGAAGGTCGTGAGTTCGATCCTCACTCGGGGCAGTACCTTTTTGTAATAGTTATTTCATGCGATAATTCTTTTTGCCGAATCAATATAAAATTAATGAAAAGATAGTTAAAGTTAAATATTAGATTTTTTCGCACTTTTATGTGCCTCGGAAGCGCAGTAGGCAGCGCGTCAGTCTCAAAATTCAACTTTAAATTGAGTTATCTGAAGGTCGTGAGTTCGATCCTCACTGGGGGCAGTACTTTTTTGTAATAGTTATTTCATGCGATAATTCTCTTTGCCGTATCAATCTTAAATTAAGGAAAAGATAGCTAAAGTTAAATATTATACTTTTTCCCATTCTAATGTGCCTCGGTAGCGCAGTAGGCAGCGCGTCAGTCTCATAATCAACTCTAAATTGAGTTATCTGAAGGTCATGAGTTCGATCCTCACCCGGGGCAGTACCTTTATGTTATAGTTATTTCATGCAATAATACATTTTGCCGAATCAACATTAAATTAATGAAAAGATAGTAAAAGTTAAATATAAGATTTTTTCGCATTCTTATATGCCTGGGTAATGCAGTAGGAAGCCCGTGAGTCTTATAATCAGCTCTAAATTGAGTTATCTGAAGGTCGTGAGTTCGATCCTCTGCCAGGGCAGTACTTTTTTCCAGTCGTTATTTCATGAAATTATACATTTTGCCGAATATCTTTTAAATTAAGGAAAAGATAGTTAAAGTTAAATATAGTATTTTTTCGCACTCTTATGTGCCTCGGTAGCGAAGTAGGCAGCGCGTCAGTCTCATAATCAATATTAAATTGAGTTATCTGAAGGTCGTGAGTTCGATCCTCATTCGGAGCAGTAACTTTTGGTAATAGTTATTTCATGCGATAATTCTTTTTGCCGAATCAATCTTAAATTAATGAAAAGATAGTTAAAGTTATATATTACACTTTTTCCCATTCTAATGTGCCTCGGTAGCGCAGTAGGGAGCGCGTCAGTCTCATAATCAACTCTAAATTGAGTTATCTGAAGGTCGTGAGTTCGATCCTCACCCGGGGAAGTTCCTTTTTTTAATAGTTATTTCATGCGATAATTCTTTTTGCCGATGAATATTGAATGAATGAAAAGATTGTAAATGTCAAATATTATACATTTTCCCATTTTTATGTGCCTTGGTAGCGCAGTAGGCAGCACGTCAGTCTCATAATCAGCTCCAAAGTGAGTTATCTGAAGGTCGTGTGTTCGATCCTCACCCGGGGCAGTTCCTTTTTTTAATAGTTATTTCATGCGATAATTCTTTTTGCCGAATCAATATTAAATTCATGAAAAGATAGTTAAAGTTAAATATCAGATTTTTTCACAAACTTATGTGCCTCGGTAGCGCAGTAGGCAGCGCGTTGGTCTCATAATCAACTTTAAATTGAGTTATCTGAAGGTCGTGAGTTCGATCCTCACTCGGGACAGTACCTTTTAGAAATAGTTATTTCATGCGATAATTCTTTTTGCCGAATCAATCTAAAATTAATGAAAAGATAGTTAAAGTTAAATATTATACTTTTTCCCGTTCTAATGTGCCTCGGTAGCGCAGTAGGGAGCGCGTCAGTCTCATAATCAACTCTAAATTGAGTTATCTGAAGGTCGTGAGTTCGATCCTCGCCCGGGGAAGTTCCTTTTTTTAATAGTTAATTCATGCGATAATTCTTTTTGCCGATGAATATTGAATGAATGAAAAGATTGTAAATGTCAAATATTATACATTTTCCCATTCTTATGTGCCTTGGTAGCGCAGTAGGCAGCACGTCAGTCTCATAATCAGCTCCAAAGTGAGTTATCTGAAGGTCGTGTGTTCGATCCTCACCCGGGGCAGTTCCTTTTTTTAATAGTTATTTCATGCGATAATTCTTTTTGCCGAATCAATATTAAATTCATGAAAAGATAGTTAAAGTTAAATATCAGATTTTTTCACAAACTTATGTGCCTCGGTAGCGCAGTAGGCAGCGCGTTGGTCTCATAATCAACTTTAAATTGAGTTATCTGAAGGTCGTGAGTTCGATCCTTACTCGGGACAGTACCTTTTAGAAATAGTTATTTCATGCGATAATTCTTTTTGCCGAATCAATCTAAAATTAATGAAAAGATAGTTAAAGTTAAATATTATACTTTTTCCCGTTCTAATGTGCCTCGGTAGCGCAGTAGGCAGCGCGTCAGTCTCATAATCAACTCTAAATTGAGTTATCTGAAGGTCGTGAGTTTGATCCTCACTCGGGGCAGTACCTTTTTGTAATAGTTATTTCATGCGATAATTCTTTTCCGAATCAATCTAAAATTAATGAAAAGATAGTTAAAATTAAATATTATACTTTTTCCCATTCTAATGTGCCTCGGTAGCGCAGTAGGCAGCGCGTCAGTCTCATAATCAACTCTAAATTGAGTTATCTGAAGGTCGTGAGTTCGATCCTCACTCGGGGCAGTACCTTTTTGTAATAGTTATTTCATGCGATAATTCTTTTTGCCGAATCAATATAAAATTAATGAAAAGATAGTTAAAGTTAAATATTAGATTTTTTCGCACTTTTATGTGCCTCGGAAGCGCAGTAGGCAGCGCGTCAGTCTCAAAATTCAACTTTAAATTGAGTTATCTGAAGGTCGTGAGTTCGATCCTCACTGGGGGCAGTACTTTTTTGTAATAGTTATTTCATGCGATAATTCTCTTTGCCGTATCAATCTTAAATTAAGGAAAAGATAGCTAAAGTTAAATATTATACTTTTTCCCATTCTAATGTGCCTCGGTAGCGCAGTAGGCAGCGCGTCAGTCTCATAATCAACTCTAAATTGAGTTATCTGAAGGTCATGAGTTCGATCCTCACCCGGGGCAGTACCTTTATGTTATAGTTATTTCATGCAATAATACATTTTGCCGAATCAACATTAAATTAATGAAAAGATAGTAAAAGTTAAATATAAGATTTTTTCGCATTCTTATATGCCTGGGTAATGCAGTAGGAAGCCCGTGAGTCTTATAATCAGCTCTAAATTGAGTTATCTGAAGGTCGTGAGTTCGATCCTCTGCCAGGGCAGTACTTATTTCCAGTCGTTATTTCATGAAATTATACATTTTGCCGAATATCTTTTAAATTAAGGAAAAGATAGTTAAAGTTAAATATAGTATTTTTTCGCACTCTTATGTGCCTCGGTAGCGAAGTAGGCAGCGCGTCAGTCTCATAATCAATATTAAATTGAGTTATCTGAAGGTCGTGAGTTCGATCCTCATTCGGAGCAGTAACTTTTGGTAATAGTTATTTCATGCGATAATTCTTTTTGCCGAATCAATCTTAAATTAATGAAAAGATAGTTAAAGTTATATATTACACTTTTTCCCATTCTAATGTGCCTCGGTAGCGCAGTAGGGAGCGCGTCAGTCTCATAATCAACTCTAAATTGAGTTATCTGAAGGTCGTGAGTTCGATCCTCACCCGGGGAAGTTCCTTTTTTTAATAGTTATTTCATGCGATAATTCTTTTTGCCGATGAATATTGAATGAATGAAAAGATTGTAAATGTCAAATATTATACATTTTCCCATTTTTATGTGCCTTGGTAGCGCAGTAGGCAGCACGTCAGTCTCATAATCAGCTCCAAAGTGAGTTATCTGAAGGTCGTGTGTTCGATCCTCACCCGGGGCAGTTCCTTTTTTTAATAGTTATTTCATGCGATAATTCTTTTTGCCGAATCAATATTAAATTCATGAAAAGATAGTTAAAGTTAAATATCAGATTTTTTCACAAACTTATGTGCCTCGGTAGCGCAGTAGGCAGCGCGTTGGTCTCATAATCAACTTTAAATTGAGTTATCTGAAGGTCGTGAGTTCGATCCTCACTCGGGACAGTACCTTTTAGAAATAGTTATTTCATGCGATAATTCTTTTTGCCGAATCAATCTAAAATTAATGAAAAGATAGTTAAAGTTAAATATTATACTTTTTCCCGTTCTAATGTGCCTCGGTAGCGCAGTAGGGAGCGCGTCAGTCTCATAATCAACTCTAAATTGAGTTATCTGAAGGTCGTGAGTTCGATCCTCGCCCGGGGAAGTTCCTTTTTTTAATAGTTAATTCATGCGATAATTCTTTTTGCCGATGAATATTGAATGAATGAAAAGATTGTAAATGTCAAATATTATACATTTTCCCATTCTTATGTGCCTTGGTAGCGCAGTAGGCAGCACGTCAGTCTCATAATCAGCTCCAAAGTGAGTTATCTGAAGGTCGTGTGTTCGATCCTCACCCGGGGCAGTTCCTTTTTTTAATAGTTATTTCATGCGATAATTCTTTTTGCCGAATCAATATTAAATTCATGAAAAGATAGTTAAAGTTAAATATCAGATTTTTTCACAAACTTATGTGCCTCGGTAGCGCAGTAGGCAGCGCGTTGGTCTCATAATCAACTTTAAATTGAGTTATCTGAAGGTCGTGAGTTCGATCCTTACTCGGGACAGTACCTTTTAGAAATAGTTATTTCATGCGATAATTCTTTTTGCCGAATCAATCTAAAATTAATGAAAAGATAGTTAAAGTTAAATATTATACTTTTTCCCGTTCTAATGTGCCTCGGTAGCGCAGTAGGCAGCGCGTCAGTCTCATAATCAACTCTAAATTGAGTTATCTGAAGGTCGTGAGTTTGATCCTCACTCGGGGCAGTACCTTTTTGTAATAGTTATTTCATGCGATAATTCTTTTCCGAATCAATCTAAAATTAATGAAAAGATAGTTAAAATTAAATATTATACTTTTTCCCATTCTAATGTGCCTCGGTAGCGCAGTAGGCAGCGCGTCAGTCTCATAATCAACTCTAAATTGAGTTATCTGAAGGTCGTGAGTTCGATCCTCACTCGGGGCAGTACCTTTTTGTAATAGTTATTTCATGCGATAATTCTTTTTGCCGAATCAATATAAAATTAATGAAAAGATAGTTAAAGTTAAATATTATATTTTTTTGCACTCTTATGTGCCTCGGAAGCGCAGTGGGCAGCGCGTCAGTCTCATAATCAACTCTAAATTGAGTTATCTGAAGGTCGTGAGTTCGATCCTCACCCGGGGCAGTACATTTTTGTTATAGTTATTTCATGCGATAATACATTTTGCCGAATCACTATTAAATTAATGAAAAGATAGTAAAAGTTAAATATAAGGTTTTTTCGCATTCTTATATGCCTGGGTAATGCAGTAGGCAGCGCGTCAGTCTCATAATCAACTCTAAATTGAGTTATCTGAAGGTCGTGAGTTCGATCCTCACTCGGGGCAGTACCTTTTTGTAATAGTTATTTCATGCGATAATTCTTTTTGCCGAATCAATATAAAATTAATGAAAAGATAGTTAAAGTTAAATATTAGATTTTTTCGCACTTTTATGTGCCTCGGAAGCGCAGTAGGCAGCGCGTCAGTCTCCAAATTCAACTTTAAATTGAGTTATCTGAAGGTCGTGAGTTCGATCCTCACTGGGGGCAGTACTTTTTTGTAATAGTTATTTCATGCGATAATTCTCTTTGCCGTATCAATCTTAAATTAAGGAAAAGATAGCTAAAGTTAAATATTATACTTTTTCCCATTCTAATGTGCCTCGGTAGCGCAGTAGGCAGCGCGTCAGTCTCATAATCAACTCTAAATTGAGTTATCTGAAGGTCGTGAGTTCGATCCTCACCCGGGGCAGTACCTTTATGTTATAGTTATTTCATGCAATAATACATTTTGCCGAATCAACATTAAATTAATGAAAAGATAGTAAAAGTTAAATATAAGATTTTTTCGCATTCTTATATGCCTGGGTAATGCAGTAGGAAGCCCGTGAGTCTTATAATCAGCTCTAAATTGAGTTATCTGAAGGTCGTGAGTTCGATCCTCTGCCAGGGCAGTACTTTTTTCCAGTCGTTATTTCATGAAATTATACATTTTGCCGAATATCTTTTAAATTAAGGAAAAGATAGTTAAAGTTAAATATAGTATTTTTTCGCACTCTTATGTGCCTCGGTAGCGCAGTAGGCAGCGCGTCAGTCCCATAATCAATATTAAATTGAGTTATCTGAAGGTCGTGAGTTCGATCCTCATTCGGAGCAGTAACTTTTGGTAATAGTTATTTCATGCGATAATTCTTTTTGCCGAATCAATCTTAAATTAATGAAAAGATAGTTAAAGTTATATATTACACTTTTTCCCATTCTAATGTGCCTCGGTAGCGCAGTAGGGAGCGCGTCAGTCTCATAATCAACTCTAAATTGAGTTATCTGAAGGTCGTGAGTTCGATCCTCACCCGGGGAAGTTCCTTTTTTTAATAGTTATTTCATGCGATAATTCTTTTTGCCGATGAATATTGAATGAATGAAAAGATTGTAAATGTCAAATATTATACATTTTCCCATTCTTATGTGCCTTGGTAGCGCAGTAGGCAGCACGTCAGTCTCATAATCAGCTCCAAAGTGAGTTATCTGAAGGTCGTGAGTTCGATCCTCTCCCAGGGCAGTACTTTTTTCCAGTCGTTATTTCATGAAATTATACATTTTGCCGAATATCTTTTAAATTAAGGAAAAGATAGTTAAAGTTAAATATAGTATTTTTTCGCACTCTTATGTGCCTCGGTAGCGCAGTAGGCAGCGCGTCAGTCTCATAATCAATATTAAATTGAGTTATCTGAAGGTCGTGAGTTCGATCCTCATTCGGAGCAGTAACTTTTGGTAATAGTTATTTCATGCGATAATTCTTTTTGCCGAATCAATCTTAAATTAATGAAAAGATAGTTAAAGTTATATATTACACTTTTTCCCATTCTAATGTGCCTCGGTAGCGCAGTAGGCAGCGCGTCAGTCTCATAAAGAACTCTAAATTGAGTTATCTGAAGGTCGTGAGTTCGATCCTCATTCGGAGCAGTACCTTTTAGTAATAGTTATTTCATGCGATAATTCTTTTTGCCGAATCAATCTTAAATTAATGAAAAGATAGTTAAAGATAAATATTAGATTTTTTCGCACTTTTATGTGCCTCGGTAGCGCAGTAGGCAGCACGTCAGTCTCATAATCAACTCTAAATTGAGTTATCTGAAGGTCGTGAGTTCGATCCTCACCCGGGGAAGTTCCTTTTTTTAATAGTTATTTCATGCGATAATTCTTTTTGCCGATGAATATTGAATGAATGAAAAGATTGTAAATGTCAAATATTATACATTTTCCCATTCTTATGTGCCTTGGTAGCGCAGTAGGCAGCACGTCAGTCTCATAATCAGCTCCAAAGTGAGTTATCTGAAGGTCGTGTGTTCGATCCTCACCCGGGGCAGTTCCTTTTTTTAATAGTTATTTCATGCGATAATTCTTTTTGCCGAATCAATATTAAATTCATGAAAAGATAGTTAAAGTTAAATATCAGATTTTTTCACAAACTTATGTGCCTCGGTAGCGCAGTAGGCAGCGCGTTAGTCTCATAATCAACTCTAAATTGAGTTATCTGAAGGTCGTGAGTTCGATCCTCACTCGGGGCAGTACCTTTTTGTAATAGTTATTTCATGCGATAATTCTTTTCCGAATCAATCTAAAATTAATGAAAAGATAGTTAAAGTTAAATATTATACTTTTTCCCGTTCTAATGTGCCTCGATAGCGCAGTAGGCAGCGCGTCCGTCTCATAATCAACTCTAAATTGAGTTATCTGAAGGTCGTGAGTTTCATCCTCACTCGGGGCAGTACCTTTTTGTAATAGTTATTTCATGCGATAATTCTTTTCCGAATCAATCTAAAATTAATGAAAAGATAGTTAAAGTTAAATATTATACATTTTCCCGTTCTAATGTGCCTCGGTAGCGCTGTAGGCAGCGCGTCAGTCTCATAATCAACTCTAAATTGAGTTATCTGAAGGTCGTGAGTTCGATCCTCAACCGGGGCAGTATCTTTTTGTTATAATTATTTCATGCGATAATACATTTTGCCGCATTAATATTAAATTGATAAAAAGATAGTAAAAGTTAAATATTTCACTTTTTCGTATTCTTACATGTCTCGGTAGCGCAGTAGACAGCCCGTCAGTCAAAAAATCAACTCTAAATTGAGTTATCTGAAGGTCGTGAGTTCGATCCTCTCTCGGGGCAGTTCCATTTTGTAATAGTTATTTCATGCGATAATTCTTTTTGCCGTATCAATATTGAATTAATGAAAAGATAGTTAAAATTACTATTTTATATTTTTTCGCACTCTTATGTGCCTCGGTAGTGCAGTAGGCATCGCGTCACTCTCAAAGTTCAACTTTAAATTGAGTTATCTGAAGGTCGTGAGTTCGATCCTCACTGGGGGCAGTACTTTTTTGTAATAGTTATTTCATGCGATAATTCTCTTTGCCGTATCAATCTTAAATTAAGGAAAAGATAGCTAAAGTTAAATATTATACTTTTTCCCATTCTAATGTGCCTCGGTAGCGCAGTAGGCAGCGCGTCAGTCTTATAATCAACTCTAAATTGAGTTATCTGAAGGTCGTGAGTTCGATCCTCACCCGGGGCAGTACCTTTTTGTTATAGTTATTTCATGCAATAATACATTTTGCCGAATCAACATTAAATTAATGAAAAGATAGTAAAAGTTAAATATAAGATTTTTTCGCAATCTTATATGCCTGGGTAATGCAGTAGGAAGCCCGTGAGTCTTATAATCAGCTCTAAATTGAGTTATCTGAAGGTCGTGAGTTCGATCCTCTCCCAGGGCAGCACTTTTTTCCAGTCGTTATTTCATGAAATTATACATTTTGCCGATTATCTTTTAAATTAAGGAAAAGATAGTTAAAGTTAAATATAGTATTTATTCGCACTCTTATGTGCCTCGGTAGCGCAGTAGGCAGCGCGTCAGTCTCATAATCAATATTAAATTGACTTATCTGAAGGTCGTGAGTTCGATCCACATTCGGAGCAGTAACTTTTTGTAATAGTTATATCATGCGATAATTCTTTTTGCCGAATCAATCTTAAATTAATGAAAAGATAGTTAAAGTTATATATTACACTTTTTCCTATTCTAATGTGCCTCGGTAGCGCAGTAGGCAGCGCGTCAGTCTCATAATCAGCTCCAAAGTGAGTTATCTGAAGGTCGTGTGTTCGATCCTCACCCGGGGCAGTACCTTTTTGTAATAGTTATTTCATGCGATAATTCTTTTCCGAATCAATCTAAAATTAATGAAAAGATAGTTAAAGTTAAATATTATACTTTTTCCCGTTCTAATGTGCCTCGATAGCGCAGTAGGCAGCGCGTCAGTCTCATAATCAACTCTAAATTGAGTTATCTGAAGGTCGTGAGTTTGATCCTCACTCGGGGCAGTACCTTTTTGTAATAGTTATTTCATGCGATAATTCTTTTCCGAATCAATCTAAAATTAATGAAAAGATAGTTAAAATTAAATATTATACTTTTTCCCATTCTAATGTGCCTCGGTAGCGCAGTAGGCAGCGCGTCAGTCTCATAATCAACTCTAAATTGAGTTATCTGAAGGTCGTGAGTTCGATCCTCACTCGGGGCAGTACCTTTTTGTAATAGTTATTTCATGCGATAATTCTTTTTGCCGAATCAATATAAAATTAATGAAAAGATAGTTAAAGTTAAATATTATATTTTTTTGCACTCTTATGTGCCTCGGAAGCGCAGTAGGCAGCGCGTCAGTCTCATAATCAACTCTAAGTTGAGTTATCTGAAGGTCGTGAGTTCGATCCTCACCCGGGGCAGTACATTTTTGTTATAGTTATTTCATGCGATAATACATTTTGCCGAATCAACATTAAATTAATGAAAAGATAGTAAAAGTTAAATATAAGGTTTTTTCGCATTCTTTTATGCGTGGGTAATGCAGTAGGCAGCGCGTCAGTCTCATAATTAACTCTAAATTGAGTTATCTGAAGGTCGTGAGTTCGATCCTCACTCGGGGCAGTACCTTTTTGTAATAGTTATTTCATGCGATAATTCTTTTTGCCGAATCAATATAAAATTAATGAAAAGATAGTTAAAGTTAAATATTAGATTTTTTCGCACTTTTATGTGCCTCGGAAGCGCAGTAGGCAGCGCGTCAGTCTCAAAATTTAACTTTAAATTGAGTTATCTGAAGGTCGTGAGTTCGATCCTCACTGGGGGCAGTACTTTTTTGTAATAGTTATTTCATGCGATAATTCTCTTTGCCGTATCAATCTTAAATTAAGGAAAAGATAACTAAAGTTAAATATTATACTTTTTCCCATTCTAATGTGCCTCGGTAGCGCAGTAGGCAGCGCGTCAGTCTCATAATCAACTCTAAATTGAGTTATCTGAAGGTCGTGAGTTCGATCCTCACCCGGGGCAGTACCTTTATGTTATAGTTATTTCATGCAATAATACATTTTGCCGAATCAACATTAAATTAATGAAAAGATAGTAAAATTTAAATATAAGATTTTTTCGCATTCTTATATGCCTGGGTAATGCAGTAGGAAGCCCGTGAGTCTTATAATCAGCTCTAAATTGAGTTATCTGAAGGTCGTGAGTTCGATCCTCTCCCAGGGCAGTACTTTTTTCCAGTCGTTATTTCATGAAATTATACATTTTGCCGAATATCTTTTAAATTAAGGAAAAGATAGTTAAAGTTAAATATAGTATTTTTTCGCACTCTTATGTGCCTCGGTAGCGCAGTAGGCAGCGCGTCAGTCTCATAATCAATATTAAATTGAGTTATCTGAAGGTCGTGAGTTCGATCCTCATTCGGAGCAGTAACTTTTGGTAATAGTTATTTCATGCGATAATTCTTTTTGCCGAATCAATCTTAAATTAATCAAAAGATAGTTAAAGTTATATATTACACTTTTTCCCATTCCAATGTGCCTCGGTAGCGCAGTAGGGAGCGCGTCAGTCTCATAATCAACTCTAAATTGAGTTATCTGAAGGTCGTGAGTTCGATCCTCACCCGGGGCAGTACCTTTTTGTTATAGTTATTTCATGCAATAATACATTTTGCCGAATCAACATTAAATTAATGAAAAGATAGTAAAAGTTAAATATAAGATTTTTTCGCAATCTTATATGCCTGGGTAATGCAGTAGGAAGCCCGTGAGTCTTATAATCAGCTCTAAATTGAGTTATCTGAAGGTCGTGAGTTCGATCCTCTCCCAGGGCAGCACTTTTTTCCAGTCGTTATTTCATGAAATTATACATTTTGCCGATTATCTTTTAAATTAAGGAAAAGATAGTTAAAGTTAAATATAGTATTTATTCGCACTCTTATGTGCCTCGGTAGCGCAGTAGGCAGCGCGTCAGTCTCATAATCAATATTAAATTGACTTATCTGAAGGTCGTGAGTTCGATCCACATTCGGAGCAGTAACTTTTTGTAATAGTTATATCATGCGATAATTCTTTTTGCCGAATCAATCTTAAATTAATGAAAAGATAGTTAAAGTTATATATTACACTTTTTCCTATTCTAATGTGCCTCGGTAGCGCAGTAGGCAGCGCGTCAGTCTCATAATCAGCTCCAAAGTGAGTTATCTGAAGGTCGTGTGTTCGATCCTCACCCGGGGCAGTACCTTTTTGTAATAGTTATTTCATGCGATAATTCTCTTTGCCGTATCAATCTTAAATTAATGAAAAGATAGTTAAAGTTAAATATTATACTTTTTCCCGTTCTAATGTGCCTCGATAGCGCAGTAGGCAGCGCGTCAGTCTCATAATCAACTCTAAATTGAGTTATCTGAAGGTCGTGAGTTTGATCCTCACTCGGGGCAGTACCTTTTTGTAATAGTTATTTCATGCGATAATTCTTTTCCGAATCAATCTAAAATTAATGAAAAGATAGTTAAAATTAAATATTATACTTTTTCCCATTCTAATGTGCCTCGGTAGCGCAGTAGGCAGCGCGTCAGTCTCATAATCAACTCTAAATTGAGTTATCTGAAGGTCGTGAGTTCGATCCTCACTCGGGGCAGTACCTTTTTGTAATAGTTATTTCATGCGATAATTCTTTTTGCCGAATCAATATAAAATTAATGAAAAGATAGTTAAAGTTAAATATTATATTTTTTTGCACTCTTATGTGCCTCGGAAGCGCAGTAGGCAGCGCGTCAGTCTCATAATCAACTCTAAGTTGAGTTATCTGAAGGTCGTGAGTTCGATCCTCACCCGGGGCAGTACATTTTTGTTATAGTTATTTCATGCGATAATACATTTTGCCGAATCAACATTAAATTAATGAAAAGATAGTAAAAGTTAAATATAAGGTTTTTTCGCATTCTTTTATGCGTGGGTAATGCAGTAGGCAGCGCGTCAGTCTCATAATTAACTCTAAATTGAGTTATCTGAAGGTCGTGAGTTCGATCCTCACTCGGGGCAGTACCTTTTTGTAATAGTTATTTCATGCGATAATTCTTTTTGCCGAATCAATATAAAATTAATGAAAAGATAGTTAAAGTTAAATATTAGATTTTTTCGCACTTTTATGTGCCTCGGAAGCGCAGTAGGCAGCGCGTCAGTCTCAAAATTTAACTTTAAATTGAGTTATCTGAAGGTCGTGAGTTCGATCCTCACTGGGGGCAGTACTTTTTTGTAATAGTTATTTCATGCGATAATTCTCTTTGCCGTATCAATCTTAAATTAAGGAAAAGATAACTAAAGTTAAATATTATACTTTTTCCCATTCTAATGTGCCTCGGTAGCGCAGTAGGCAGCGCGTCAGTCTCATAATCAACTCTAAATTGAGTTATCTGAAGGTCGTGAGTTCGATCCTCACCCGGGGCAGTACCTTTATGTTATAGTTATTTCATGCAATAATACATTTTGCCGAATCAACATTAAATTAATGAAAAGATAGTAAAATTTAAATATAAGATTTTTTCGCATTCTTATATGCCTGGGTAATGCAGTAGGAAGCCCGTGAGTCTTATAATCAGCTCTAAATTGAGTTATCTGAAGGTCGTGAGTTCGATCCTCTCCCAGGGCAGTACTTTTTTCCAGTCGTTATTTCATGAAATTATACATTTTGCCGAATATCTTTTAAATTAAGGAAAAGATAGTTAAAGTTAAATATAGTATTTTTTCGCACTCTTATGTGCCTCGGTAGCGCAGTAGGCAGCGCGTCAGTCTCATAATCAATATTAAATTGAGTTATCTGAAGGTCGTGAGTTCGATCCTCATTCGGAGCAGTAACTTTTGGTAATAGTTATTTCATGCGATAATTCTTTTTGCCGAATCAATCTTAAATTAATCAAAAGATAGTTAAAGTTATATATTACACTTTTTCCCATTCCAATGTGCCTCGGTAGCGCAGTAGGGAGCGCGTCAGTCTCATAATCAACTCTAAATTGAGTTATCTGAAGGTCGTGAGTTCGATCCTCACCCGGGGCAGTACCTTTTTGTTATAGTTATTTCATGCAATAATACATTTTGCCGAATCAACATTAAATTAATGAAAAGATAGTAAAAGTTAAATATAAGATTTTTTCGCAATCTTATATGCCTGGGTAATGCAGTAGGAAGCCCGTGAGTCTTATAATCAGCTCTAAATTGAGTTATCTGAAGGTCGTGAGTTCGATCCTCTCCCAGGGCAGCACTTTTTTCCAGTCGTTATTTCATGAAATTATACATTTTGCCGATTATCTTTTAAATTAAGGAAAAGATAGTTAAAGTTAAATATAGTATTTATTCGCACTCTTATGTGCCTCGGTAGCGCAGTAGGCAGCGCGTCAGTCTCATAATCAATATTAAATTGAGTTATCTGAAGGTCGTGAGTTCGATCCACATTCGGAGCAGTAACTTTTTGTAATAGTTATATCATGCGATAATTCTTTTTGCCGAATCAATCTTAAATTAATGAAAAGATAGTTAAAGTTATATATTACACTTTTTCCTATTCTAATGTGCCTCGGTAGCGCAGTAGGCAGCGCGTCAGTCTCATAATCAGCTCCAAAGTGAGTTATCTGAAGGTCGTGTGTTCGATCCTCACCCGGGGCAGTACCTTTTTGTAATAGTTATTTCATGCGATAATTCTTTTCCGAATCAATCTAAAATTAATGAAAAGATAGTTAAAGTTAAATATTATACTTTTTCCCGTTCTAATGTGCCTCGATAGCGCAGTAGGCAGCGCGTCAGTCTCATAATCAACTCTAAATTGAGTTATCTGAAGGTCGTGAGTTTGATCCTCACTCGGGGCAGTACCTTTTTGTAATAGTTATTTCATGCGATAATTCTTTTCCGAATCAATCTAAAATTAATGAAAAGATAGTTAAAATTAAATATTATACTTTTTCCCATTCTAATGTGCCTCGGTAGCGCAGTAGGCAGCGCGTCAGTCTCATAATCAACTCTAAATTGAGTTATCTGAAGGTCGTGAGTTCGATCCTCACTCGGGGCAGTACCTTTTTGTAATAGTTATTTCATGCGATAATTCTTTTTGCCGAATCAATATAAAATTAATGAAAAGATAGTTAAAGTTAAATATTATATTTTTTTGCACTCTTATGTGCCTCGGAAGCGCAGTAGGCAGCGCGTCAGTCTCATAATCAACTCTAAGTTGAGTTATCTGAAGGTCGTGAGTTCGATCCTCACCCGGGGCAGTACATTTTTGTTATAGTTATTTCATGCGATAATACATTTTGCCGAATCAACATTAAATTAATGAAAAGATAGTAAAAGTTAAATATAAGGTTTTTTCGCATTCTTTTATGCGTGGGTAATGCAGTAGGCAGCGCGTCAGTCTCATAATCAACTCTAAATTGAGTTATCTGAAGGTCGTGAGTTCGATCCTCACTCGGGGCAGTACCTTTTTGTAATAGTTATTTCATGCGATAATTCTTTTTGCCGAATCAATATAAAATTAATGAAAAGATAGTTAAAGTTAAATATTAGATTTTTTCGCACTTTTATGTGCCTCGGAAGCGCAGTAGGCAGCGCGTCAGTCTCAAAATTTAACTTTAAATTGAGTTATCTGAAGGTCGTGAGTTCGATCCTCACTGGGGGCAGTACTTTTTTGTAATAGTTATTTCATGCGATAATTCTCTTTGCCGTATCAATCTTAAATTAAGGAAAAGATAACTAAAGTTAAATATTATACTTTTTCCCATTCTAATGTGCCTCGGTAGCGCAGTAGGCAGCTCGTCAGTCTCATAATCAACTCTAAATTGAGTTATCTGAAGGTCGTGAGTTCGATCCTCACCCGGGGCAGTACCTTTATGTTATAGTTATTTCATGCAATAATACATTTTGCCGAATCAACATTAAATTAATGAAAAGATAGTAAAATTTAAATATAAGATTTTTTCGCATTCTTATATGCCTGGGTAATGCAGTAGGAAGCCCGTGAGTCTTATAATCAGCTCTAAATTGAGTTATCTGAAGGTCGTGAGTTCGATCCTCTCCCAGGGCAGTACTTTTTTCCAGTCGTTATTTCATGAAATTATACATTTTGCCGAATATCTTTTAAATTAAGGAAAAGATAGTTAAAGTTAAATATAGTATTTTTTCGCACTCTTATGTGCCTCGGTAGCGCAGTAGGCAGCGCGTCAGTCTCATAATCAATATTAAATTGAGTTATCTGAAGGTCGTGAGTTCGATCCTCATTCGGAGCAGTAACTTTTGGTAATAGTTATTTCATGCGATAATTCTTTTTGCCGAATCAATCTTAAATTAATCAAAAGATAGTTAAAGTTATATATTACACTTTTTCCCATTCCAATGTGCCTCGGTAGCGCAGTAGGGAGCGCGTCAGTCTCATAATCAACTCTAAATTGAGTTATCTGAAGGTCGTGAGTTCGATCCTCACCCGGGGAAGTTCCTTTTTTTAATAGTTATTTCATGCGATAATTCTTTTTGCCGATGAATATTGAATGAATGAAAAGATTGTAAATGTCAAATATTATACATTTTCCCATTCTTATGTGCCTTGGTAGCGCAGTAGGCAGCACGTCAGTCTCATAATCAGCTCCAAAGTGAGTTATCTGAAGGTCGTGTGTTCGATCCTCACCCGGGGCAGTTCCTTTTTTTAATAGTTATTTCATGCGATAATTCTTTTTGCCGAATCAATATTAAATTCATGAAAAGATAGTTAAAGTTAAATATCAGATTTTTTCAAAAGCTTATGTGCCTCGGTAGCGCAGTAGGCAGCGCGTTGGTCTCATAATCAACTTTAAATTGAGTTATCTGAAGGTCGTGAGTTAGATCCTCACTCGGGACAGTACCTTTTAGAAATAGTTATTTCATGCGATAATTCTTTTTGCCGAATCAATCTAAAATTAATGAAAAGATAGTTAAAGTTAAATATTATACTTTTTCCCGTTCTAATGTGCCTCGATAGCGCAGTTGGCAGCGCGTCAGTCTCATAATCAACTCTAAATTGAGTTATCTGAAGGTCGTGAGTTCGATCCTCACTCGGGGCAGTACCTTTTTGTAATAGTTATTTCATGCGATAATTCTTTTTGCCGAATCAATATAAAATTAATGAAAAGAAAGTTAAAGTTAAATATTAGATTTTTTCGCACTTTTATGTGCCTCGGAAGCGCAGTAGGCAGCGCGTCAGTCTCATAATCAACTCTAATTTGAGTTATCTGAAGGTCGTGTGTTCGATCCTCACCCGGGGCAGTTCCTTTTTTTAATAGTTATTTCATGCGATAATTATTTTTGCCAAATCAATATTAAATTCTTTAAAAGATAGTTAAAGTTAAATATCAGATTTTTTCACAAACTTATGTGCCTCGGTAGCGCAGTAGGCAGCGCGTTAGTCTCATAATCAACTTTAAATTGAGTTATCTGAAGGTCGTGAGTTCGATCCTCACTCGGGGCAGTACCTTTTAGAAATAGTTATTTCAGCCGATAATTCTTTTTGCCGAATCAATCTAAAATTAATGAAAAGATAGTTAAAGTTAAATATTATAATTTTTCCCATTCTAATGTGCCTCGGTAGCGCAGAAGGCAGCGCGTCAGTCTCATAATCAACTTTAAATTGAGTTATCTGAAGGTCGTAAGTTCGATCCTCACTCGGGGCAGAACCTTTTAGAAATAGTTATTTCATGCGATAATTCTTTTTGCCGAATCTATCTAAAATTAATGAAAAGATAGTTAAAGTTAAATATTATAATTTTTCCCATTCTAATGTGCCTCGGTAGCGCAGTAGGCAGCGCGTTAGTCTCATAATCAACTTTAAATTGAGTTATCTTAAGGTCGTGAGTTCGATCCTCACTCGGGGCAGTACCTTTTTGTAATAGTTATTTCATGCGATAATTCTTTTCCGAATCAATCTAAAATTAATGAAAAGATAGTTAAAGTTAAATATTATACTTTTTCAAATTCTAATGTGCCTCGATAGCGCAGTAGGCAGCGCGATAGTCTCATAATCAACTCTAAATTGAGTTATCTGAAGGTCGTGAGTTCGATCCTCACTCGGGGCAGTACCTTTTTGTAATAGTTATTTCATGCGATAATTCTTTTCCGAATCAATCTAAAATTAATGAAAAGATAGTTAAAGTTAAATATTATAATTTTTCCCATTCTAATGTGCCTCGGTAGCGCAGTAGGCAGCGCGTTAGTCTCATAATCAACTTTAAATTGAGTTATCTGAAGGTCGTGAGTTCGATCCTCACTCGGGGCAGTACCTTTTAGAAATAGATATTTCATGCGATAATTCTTTTTGCCGAATCAATCTAAAATTAATGAAAAGATAGTTAAAGTTAAATATTATAATTTTTCCCATTCTAATGTGCCTCGGTAGCGCAGTAGGCAGCGCGTCAGTCTCATAATCAACTCTAAATTGAATTATCTGAAGGTCGTGAGTTCGATCCTCAACCGGGGCAGTACCTTTTTGTTATAATTATTTCATGCGATAATACATTTTGCCGCATTAATATTAAATTGATAAAAAGATAGTAAAAGTTAAATATTTCACTTTTTCGTATTCTTACATGTCTCGGTAGTGCAGTAGACAGCCCGTCAGTCAAAAAATCAACTCTAAATTGAGTTATCTGAAGGTCGTGAGTTCGATCCTCTCTCGGGGCAGTACCATTTTGTAATAGTTATTTCATGCGATAATTCTTTTTGCCGTATCAATATTGAATTAATGAAAAGATAGTTAAAATTACTATTTTATATTTTTTCGCACTCTTATGTGCCTCGGTAGTGCAGTAGGCATCGCGTCACTCTCAAAATTCAACTTTAAATTGAGTTATCTGAAGGTCGTGAGTTCGATCCTCACTGGGGGCAGTACTTTTTTGTAATAGTTATTTCATGCGATAATTCTCTTTGCCGTATCAATCTTAAATTAAGGAAAAGATAGCTAAAGTTAAATATTATACTTTTTCCCGTTCTAATGTGCCTCGGTAGCGCAGTAGGCAGCGCGTCATTCTCATAATCAACTCTAAATTGAGTTATCTGAAGGTCGTGAGTTCGATCCTCACCCGGGGCAGTACCTTTATGTTATAGTTATTTCATGCAATAATACATTTTGCCGAATCAACATTAAATTAATGAAAAGATAGTAAAAGTTAAATATAAGATTTTTTCGCATTCTTATATGCCTGGGTAATGCAGTAGGAAGCCCGTGAGTCTTTTAATCAGCTCTAAATTGAGTTATCTGAAGGTCGTGAGTTCGATCCTCACCCAGGGCAGTACTTTTTTCCAGTCGTTATTTCATGAAATTATACATTTTGCCGAATATCTTTTAAATTAAGGAAAAGATAGTTAAAGTTAAATATAGTATTTTTTCGCACTCTTATGTGCCTCGGTAGCGCAGTAGGCAGCGCGTCAGTCTCATAATCAATATTAAATTGAGTTATCTGAAGGTCGTGATTTCGATCCTCATTCGGAGCAGTACCTTTTAGTAATAGTTATTTCATGCGATAATTCTTTTTGCCGAATCAATCTTAAATTAATGAAAAGATAGTTAAAGATAAATATTAGATTTTTTCGCACTTTTATGTGCCTCGGTAGCGCAGTAGGCAGCACGTCAGTCTCATAATCAACTCTAAATTGAGTTATCTGAAGGTCGTGAGTTCGATCCTCACCCGGGGAAGTTCCTTTTTTTAATAGTTATTTCATGCGATAATTCTTTTTGCCGATGAATATTGAATGAATGAAAAGATTGTAAAAGTCAAATATTATACATTTTCCCATTCTTATGTGCCTTGGTAGCGCAGTAGGCAGCGCGTCAGTCTCATAATCAGCACCAAAGTGAGTTATCTGAAGGTCGTGTGTTCGATCCTCACCCGGGGCAGTTCCTTTTTTTAATAGTTATTTCATGCGATAATTCTTTTTGCCGAATCAATATTAAATTCATGAAAAGATAGTTAAAGTTAAATATCAGATTTTTTCACAAACTTATGTGCCTCGGTAGCGCAGTAGGCAGCGCGTTAGTCTCATAATCAACTCTAAATTGAGTTATCTGAAGGTCGTGAGTTCGATCCTCACTCGGGGCAGTACCTTTTTGTAATAGTTATTTCATGCGTTAATTCTTTTCCGAATCAATCTAAAATTAATGAAAAGATAGTTAAAGTTAAATATTATACTTTTTCCCGTTATAATGTGCCTCGATAGCGCAGTAGGCAGCGCGTCAGTCTCATAATCAACTCTAAATTGAGTTATCTGAAGGTCGTGAGTTTGATCCTCACTCGGGGCAGTACCTTTTTGTAATAGTTATTTCATGCGATAATTCTTTTCCGAATCAATGTAAAATTAATGAAAAGATAGTTAAAATTAAATATTATAATTTTTCCCATTCTAATGTGCCTCGGTAGCGCAGTAGGCAGCGCGTCAGTCTCATAATCAACTCTAAATTGAGTTATCTGAAGGTCGTGAGTTCGATCCTCACTCGGGGCAGTACCTTTTTGTAATAGTTATTTCATGCGATAATTCTTTTTGCCGAATCAATATAAAATTAATGAAAAGATAGTTAAAGTTAAATATTATATTTTTTTTGCACTCTTATGTGCCTCGGAAGCGCAGTAGGCAGCGCGTCAGTCTCATAATCAACTCTAAGTTGAGTTATCTGAAGGTCGTGAGTTCGATCCTCACCCGGGGCAGTACATTTTTGTTATAGTTATTTCATGCGATAATACATTTTGCCGAATCAACATTAAATTAATGAAAAGATAGTAAAAGTTAAATATAAGGTTTTTTCGCATTCTTATATGCCTGGGTAATGCAGTAGGCAGCGCGTCAGTCTCATAATCAACTCTAAATTGAGTTATCTGAAGGTCGTGAGTTCGATCCTCACTCGGGGCAGTACCTTTTTGTAATAGTTATTTCATGCGATAATTCTTTTTGCCGAATCAATATAAAATTAATGAAAAGATAGTTAAAGTTAAATATTAGATTTTTTCGCACTTTTATGTGCCTCGGAAGCGCAGTAGGCAGCGCGTCAGTCTCAAAATTTAACTTTAAATTGAGTTATCTTAAGGTCGTGAGTTCGATCCTCACTCGGGGCAGTACCTTTTTGTAATAGTTATTTCATGCGATAATTCTTTTCCGAATCAATCTAAAATTAATGAAAAGATAGTTAAAGTTAAATATTATACTTTTTCAAATTCTAATGTGCCTCGATAGCGCAGTAGGCAGCGCGATAGTCTCATAATCAACTCTAAATTGAGTTATCTGAAGGTCGTGAGTTCGATCCTCACTCGGGGCAGTACCTTTTTGTAATAGTTATTTCATGCGATAATTCTTTTCCGAATCAATCTAAAATTAATGAAAAGATAGTTAAAGTTAAATATTATAATTTTTCCCATTCTAATGTGCCTCGGTAGCGCAGTAGGCAGCGCGTTAGTCTCATAATCAACTTTAAATTGAGTTATCTGAAGGTCGTGAGTTCGATCCTCACTCGGGGCAGTACCTTTTAGAAATAGATATTTCATGCGATAATTCTTTTTGCCGAATCAATCTAAAATTAATGAAAAGATAGTTAAAGTTAAATATTATAATTTTTCCCATTCTAATGTGCCTCGGTAGCGCAGTAGGCAGCGCGTCAGTCTCATAATCAACTCTAAGTTGAGTTATCTGAAGGTCGTGAGTTCGATCCTCAACCGGGGCAGTACCTTTTTGTTATAATTATTTCATGCGATAATACATTTTGCCGCATTAATATTAAATTGATAAAAAGATAGTAAAAGTTAAATATTTCACTTTTTCGTATTCTTACATGTCTCGGTAGTGCAGTAGACAGCCCGTCAGTCAAAAAATCAACTCTAAATTGAGTTATCTGAAGGTCGTGAGTTCGATCCTCTCTCGGGGCAGTACCATTTTGCAATAGTTATTTCATGCGATAATTCTTTTTGCCGTATCAATATTGAATTAATGAAAAGATAGTTAAAATTACTATTTTATATTTTTTCGCACTCTTATGTGCCTCGGTAGTGCAGTAGGCATCGCGTCACTCTCAAAATTCAACTTTAAATTGAGTTATCTGAAGGTCGTGAGTTCGATCCTCACTGGGGGCAGTACTTTTTTGTAATAGTTATTTCATGCGATAATTCTCTTTGCCGTATCAATCTTAAATTAAGGAAAAGATAGCTAAAGTTAAATATTATACTTTTTCCCGTTCTAATGTGCCTCGGTAGCGCAGTAGGCAGCGCGTCAGTCTCATAATCAACTCTAAATTGAGTTATCTGAAGGTCGTGAGTTCGATCCTCACCCGGGGCAGTACCTTTATGTTATAGTTATTTCATGCAATAGTACATTTTGCCGAATCAACATTAAATTAATGAAAAGATAGTAAAAGTTAAATATAAGATTTTTTCGCATTCTTATATGCCTGGGTAATGCAGTAGGAAGCCCGTGAGTCTTTTAATCAGCTCTAAATTGAGTTATCTGAAGGTTGTGAGTTCGATCCTCACCCAGGGCAGTACTTTTTTCCAGTCGTTATTTCATGAAATTATACATTTTGCCGAATATCTTTTAAATTAAGGAAAAGATAGTTAAAGTTAAATATAGTATTTTTTCGCACTCTTATGTGCCTCGGTAGCGCAGTAGGCAGCGCGTCAGTCTCATAATCAATATTAAATTGAGTTATCTGAAGGTCGTGATTTCGATCCTCATTCGGAGCAGTACCTTTTAGTAATAGTTATTTCATGCGATAATTCTTTTTGCCGAATCAATCTTAAATTAATGAAAAGATAGTTAAAGATAAATATTAGATTTTTTCGCACTTTTATGTGCCTCGGTAGCGCAGTAGGCAGCACGTCAGTCTCATAATCAACTCTAAATTGAGTTATCTGAAGGTCGTGAGTTCGATCCTCACCCGGGGAAGTTCCTTTTTTTAATAGTTATTTCATGCGATAATTCTTTTTGCCGATGAATATTGAATGAATGAAAAGATTGTAAAAGTCAAATATTATACATTTTCCCATTCTTATGTGCCTTGGTAGCGCAGTAGGCAGCGCGTCAGTCTCATAATCAGCACCAAAGTGAGTTATCTGAAGGTCGTGTGTTCGATCCTCACCCGGGGCAGTTCCTTTTTTTAATAGTTATTTCATGCGATAATTCTTTTTGCCGAATCAATATTAAATTCATGAAAAGATAGTTAAAGTTAAATATCAGATTTTTTCACAAACTTATGTGCCTCGGTAGCGCAGTAGGCAGCGCGTTAGTCTCATAATCAACTCTAAATTGAGTTATCTGAAGGTCGTGAGTTCGATCCTCACTCGGGGCAGTACCTTTTTGTAATAGTTATTTCATGCGTTAATTCTTTTCCGAATCAATCTAAAATTAATGAAAAGATAGTTAAAGTTAAATATTATACTTTTTCCCGTTATAATGTGCCTCGATAGCGCAGTAGGCAGCGCGTCAGTCTCATAATCAACTCTAAATTGAGTTATCTGAAGGTCGTGAGTTTGATCCTCACTCGGGGCAGTACCTTTTTGTAATAGTTATTTCATGCGATAATTCTTTTCCGAATCAATGTAAAATTAATGAAAAGATAGTTAAAATTAAATATTATAATTTTTCCCATTCTAATGTGCCTCGGTAGTGCAGTAGGCAGCGCGTCAGTCTCATAATCAACTCTAAATTGAGTTATCTGAAGGTCGTGAGTTCGATCCTCACTCGGGGCAGTACCTTTTTGTAATAGTTATTTCATGCGATAATTCTTTTTGCCGAATCAATATAAAATTAATGAAAAGATAGTTAAAGTTAAATATTATATTTTTTTTGCACTCTTATGTGCCTCGGAAGCGCAGTAGGCAGCGCGTCAGTCTCATAATCAACTCTAAGTTGAGTTATCTGAAGGTCGTGATTTCGATCCTCACCCGGGGCAGTACATTTTTGTTATAGTTATTTCATGCGATAATACATTTTGCCGAATCAACATTAAATTAATGAAAAGATAGTAAAAGTTAAATATAAGGTTTTTTCGCATTCTTATATGCCTGGGTAATGCAGTAGGCAGCGCGTCAGTCTCATAATCAACTCTAAATTGAGTTATCTGAAGGTCGTGAGTTCGATCCTCACTCGGGGCAGTACCTTTTTGTAATAGTTATTTCATGCGATAATTCTTTTTGCCGAATCAATATAAAATTAATGAAAAGATAGTTAAAGTTAAATATTAGATTTTTTCGCACTTTTATGTGCCTCGGAAGCGCAGTAGGCAGCGCGTCAGTCTCATAATCAACTCTAAATTGAGTTATCTGAAGGTCGTGTGTTCGATCCTCACCCGGGGCAGTTCCTTTTTTTAATAGTTATTTCATGCGATAATTATTTTTGCCAAATCAATATTAAATTCTTTAAAAGATAGTTAAAGTTAAATATCAGATTTTTTCACAAACTTATGTGCCTCCGTAGCGCAGGAGGCAGCGCGTTAGTCTCATAATCAACTTTAAATTGAGTTATCTGAAGGTCGTGAGTTCGATCCTCACTCGGGGCAGTACCTTTTAGAAATAGTTATTTCATGCGATAATTCTTTTTGCCGAATCAATCTAAAATTAATGAAAAGATAGTTAAAGTTAAATATTATAATTTTTCCCATTCTAATGTGCCTCGGTAGCGCAGTAGGCAGCGCGTCAGTCTCATAATCAACTTTAAATTGAGTTATCTGAAGGTCGTGAGTTCGATCCTCACTCGGGGCAGAACCTTTTAGAAATAGTTATTTCATGCCATAATTCTTTTTGCCGAATCAATCTAAAATTAATGAATAGATAGTTAAAGTTAAATATTATAATTTTTCCCATTCTAATGTGCCTCGGTAGCGCAGTAGGCAGCGCGTTAGTCTCATAATCAACTTTAAATTGAGGTATCTGAAGGTCGTGAGTTCGATCCTCACTCGGGGCAGTACCTTTTAGAAATAGATATTTCATGCGATAATTCTTTTTGCCGAATCAATCTAAAATTAATGAAAAGATAGTTAAAGTTAAATATTATAATTTTTCCCATTCTAATGTGCCTCGGTAGCGCAGTAGGCAGCGCGTCAGTCTCATAATCAACTCTAAATTGAGTTATCTGAAGGTCGTGAGTTCGATCCTCACTCGGGGCAGTACCTTTTTGTAATAGTTATTTCATGCGATAATTCTTTTCCGAATCAATCTAAAATTAATGAAAAGATAGTTAAAATTAAATATTATACTTTTTCCCATTCTAATGAGCCTCGGTAGCGCAGTAGGCAGCACGTCAGTCTCATAATCAACTCTAAATTGAATTATCTAAAGGTCGTGAGTTCGATCCTCATTCGGGGCAGTACCTTTTTGTAATAGTTATTTCATGCGATAATTCTTTTTGCCGAATCAATATAAAATTAATGAAAAGATAGTTAAAGTTAAATATTATATTTTTTTGCACTCTTATGTGCCTCGGTAGCGCAGTAGGCAGCGCGTCAGTCTCATAATCAACTCTAAATTGAGTTATCTGAAGGTCGTGAATTCGATCCTCACCCGGGGCAGTACATTTTTGTTATAGTTATTTCATGCGATAATACATTTTGCCGAATCAACATTAAATTAATGAAAAGATAGTAAAAGTTAAATATAAGTTTTTTTCGCATTCTTATATGCCTGGGTAATGCAGTAGGCAGCGCGTCAGTCTCATAATCAACTCTAAATTGGGTTATCTGAAGGTCGAGAGTTCGATCCTCTTTCGGGGCAGTACCTTTTTGTAATAGTTATTTCATGCGATAATTCTTTTTGCCGTATCAATATTAAATTAATGAAAAGATAGTTAAAGTTAAATATTATATTTTTTCGCACTCTTATGCGCCTCGGTAGCGCAGTAGGCAGCGCGTCAGTCTCATAATCAACTCTAAATTGGGTTATCTGAAGGTCGTGAGTTCGATCCTCTTTCGGGGCAGTACCTTTTTGTAATAGTTATTTCATGCGATAATTCTTTTTGCCGAATCAATATAAAATTAATGAAAAGATAGTTAAAGTTAAATATTAGATTTTTTCGCACTTTTATGTGCCTCGGAAGCGCAGTAGGCAGCGGGTCAGTCTCATAATCAACTCTAAATTGAGTTATCTGAAGGTCGTGAGTTCGATCCTCACCCGGGGAAGTTCCTTTTTTTAATAGTTATTTCATGCGATAATTCTTTTTGCCGATGAATATTGAATGAATAAAAAGATTGTAAATGTCAAATATTATACATTTTCCCATTCTTATGTGCCTTGGTAGCGCAGTAGGCAGCGCGTCAGTCTCATAATCAGCTCCAAAGTGAGTTATATGAAGGTCGTGTGTTCGATCCTCACCCGGGGCAGTTCCTTTTTTCAATAGTTATTTCATGCGATAATTATTTTTGCCAAATCAATATTAAATTCATGAAAAGTTAGTTAAAGTTAAATATCAGTTTTTTTCACAAACTTTTGTGCCTCGGTAGCACAGTAGGCAGCGCGTCACTCTCATAATCAATTTAAAATTGAGTTATCTGAAGGTCGTGAGTTCGATCCTCACTTGGGGCAGTACTTTTTTGTAATAGTTATTTCATGCGATAATTCTCTTTGCCGTATCAATCTTAAATTAATGAAAAGATAGCTAATCTTAAATATTATACTTTTTCCCATTCTAATGTGCCTCGGTAGCGCAGTAGGCAGCACGTCAGTCTCATAATCAACTCTAAATTGAGTTATCTGAAGGTCGTGAGTTCGATCCTCACTCGGGGCAGTACCTTTTTGTAATAGTTATTTCATGCGATAGTTCTTTTTGCCAAATCAATATTAAATTATTGAAAAGATAGTTAAAGTTAAATATCATATTTTTTCGCACTCTTATGTGTCTCGGTAGCGCAGTAGGCAGCACGTCAGTCTAATAATCAACTCTAAATTGAGTTATCTGAAGGTCGTGAGTTCGATCCTCACCCGGGGCAGTACCTTTTTGTTATAGTTATTTCATGCGATAATACATTTTGCCGAATCAACATTAAATTAATGAACAGATAGTAAAAGTTAAATATAAGATTTTTTCGCATTCTTATATGCCTGGGTAATGCAGTAGGAAGCCCGTGAGTCTTTGAATCAGCTCTAAATTGAGTTATCTGAAGGTCGTGAGTTCGATCCTCTCCCAGGGCAGTACTTTTTTCTAGTCGTTATTTCATGAAATTATACATTTTGCCGAATATCTTTTAAATTAAGGAAAAGATAGTTAAAGTTAAATATAGTATTTTTTCGCACTCTTATGTACCTCGGTAGCGCAGTAGGCAGCGCGTCAGTCTCATAATCAACTCTAAATTGAGTTATCTGAAGGTCGTGAATTCGATCCTCACCCGGGGCAGTACATTTTTGTTATAGTTATTTCATGCGATAATACATTTTGCCGAATCAACATTAAATTAATGAAAAGATAGTAAAAGTTAAATATAAGGTTTTTTCGCATTCTTATATGCCTGGGTAATGCAGTAGGCAGCGCGTCAGTCTCATAATCAACTCTAAATTGGGTTATCTGAAGGTCGAGAGTTCGATCCTCTTTCGGGGCAGTACCTTTTTGTAATAGTTATTTCATGCGATAATTCTTTTTGCCGTATCAATATTAAATTAATGAAAAGATAGTTAAAGTTAAATATTATATTTTTTCGCACTCTTGTGCGCCTCGGTAGCGCAGTAGGCAGCGCGTCAGTCTCATAATCAACTCTAAATTGGGTTATCTGAAGGTCGTGTGTTCGATCCTCTTTCGGGGCAGTACCTTTTTGTAATAGTTATTTCATGCGATAATTCTTTTTGCCGAATCAATATAAAATTAATGAAAAGATAGTTAAAGTTAAATATTTGATTTTTTCGCACTTTCATGTGCCTCGGAAGCGCAGTAGGCAGCGCGTCAGTCTCATAATCAACTCTAAATTGAGTTATCTGAAGGTCGTGAGTTCGATCCTCACCCGGGGAAGTTCCTTTTTTTAATAGTTATTTCATGCGATAATTCTTTTTGCCGATGAATATTGAATGAATAAAAAGATTGTAAATGTCAAATATTATACATTTTCCCATTCTTATGTGCCTTGGTAGCGCAGTAGGCAGCGCGTCAGTCTCATAATCAGCTCCAAAGTGAGTTATCTGAAGGTCGTGTGTTCGATCCTCACCCGGGGCAGTTCCTTTTTTTAATAGTTATTTCATGCGATAATTATTTTTGCCGAATCAATATTAAATTCATGAAAAGTTAGTTAAAGTTAAATATCAGTTTTTTTCACAAACTTTTGTGCCTCGGTAGCACAGTAGGCAGCGCGTCACTCTCATAATCAATTTAAAATTGAGTTATCTGAAGGTCGTGAGTTCGATCCTCGCTTGGGGCTGTACTTTTTTGTAATAGTTATTTCATGCGATAATTCTCTTTGCCGTATCAATCTTAAATTAATGAAAAGATAGCTAATCTTAAATATTATACTTTTTCCCATTCTAATGTGCCTCGGTAGCGCAGTAGGCAGCACGTCAGTCTCATAATCAACTCTAAATTGAGTTATCTGAAGGTCGTGAGTTCGATCCTCACCCGGGGAAGTTCCTTTTTTTAATAGTTATTTCATGCGATAATACATTTGCCGCATTAATATTAAATTGATAAAAAGATAGTTAAAGTTAAATATTTTATTTTTTCATTTTTTTAATAGTTATTTCATGCGATAATACATTTGCCGCATTAATATTAAATTGATAAAAAGATAGTTAAAGTTAAATATTTTATTTTTTCATATTCTTACATGTCTCGGTAGCGCAGTAGGCATCGCGTCACTCTCAAAATTCAACTTTAAGTTGAGTTATCTGAAGGTCGTAAGTTCGATCCTCACTGGGGGCAGTACTTTTTTGTAATAGTTATTTCATGCGATAATTCTCTTTGCCATATCAATCTTAAATTAATGAAAAGATAGCTAAAGTTAAATATTATACTTTTTCCCATTCTAATGTGCCTCGGTAGCGCAGTAGGCAACGTGTCAGTCTCATAATCAACTCTAAATTGAGTTATCTGAAGGTCGTGAGTTCGATCCTCACTCGGGGCAGTACCTTTTTGTAATAGTTATTTCATGCGATAGTTCTTTTTGCCAAATTAATATTAAATTATTAAAAAGATAGTTAAAGTTAAATATCATATTTTTTCGCACTCTTATGTGTCTCGGTAGCGCAGTAGGCAGCGCGTCAGTCTAATAATCAACTCTAAATTGAGTTATCTGAAGGTCGTGAGTTCGATCCTCTCCCGGGGCAGTACCTTTTTGTTATAGTTATTTCATGCGATAATACATTTTGCCGAATCAACATTAAATTAATGAACAGATAGTAAAAGTTAAATATAAGATTTTTTCGCATTCTTATATGCCTGGGTAATGCAGTAGGAAGCCCGTGAGTCTTTGAATCAGCTCTAAATTGAGTTATCTGAAGGTCGTGAGTTCGATCCTCTCCCAGGGCAGTACTTTTTTCTAGTCGTTCTTTCATGAAATTATACATTTTGCCGAATATCTTATAAATTAAGGAAAAGATAGTTAAAGTTAAATATAGTATTTTTTCGCACTCTTATGTACCTCGGTAGCGCAGTAGGCAGCGCGTCAGTCTCATAATCAATATTAAATTGAGTTATCTGAAGGTCGTGAGTTCGATCCTCATTCGGAGCAGTACCTTTTTGTAATAGTTATTTCATGCGATAATTCTTTTTGCCGAATCAATCTTAAATTAATGAAAAGATAGTTAAAGATAAATATTAGATTTTTTCGCACTTTTATGTGCCTCGGTAGCGCAGTAGGCAGCACGTCAGTCTCATAATCAACTCTAAATTGAGTTATCTGAAGGTCGTGAGTTCGATCCTCACCCGGGGAAGTTCCTTTTTTTTAATAGTTATTTCATGCGATAATTCTTTTTGCCGATGAATATTGAATGAATGAAAAGTTTGTAAATGTCAAATATTATACATTTTCCCATTCTTATGTGCCTTGGTAGCGCAGTAGGCAGCGCGTCAGTCTCATAATCAGCTCCAAAGTGAGTTATCTGAAGGTCGTGTGTTCGATCCTCACCCGGTGCAGTTCCTTTTTTTAATAGTTATTTCATGCGATAATTCTTTTTGCCGAATCAATATTAAATTCATGAAAAGATAGTTAAAGTTAAATATCAGATTTTTTCACAAACTTATGTGCCTCGGTAGCGCAGTAGGCTGCGCGGTAGTCTCATAATCAACTTTAAATTGGGTTATCTGAAGGTCGTGAGTTCGATCCTCACTCGGGGCAGTACCTTTTAGAAATCGTTATTTCATGCGATAATTCTTTTTGCCGAATCAATCTAAAATTAATGAAAAGATAGTTAAAGTTAAATATTATACTTTTTCCCATTCTAATGTGCCTAGGTAGCGCAGTAGGCAGCGCGTCAGACTCATAATAAACTCTAAATTGAGTTATCTGAAGGTCGTGAGTTCGATCCTCACTGGGGGCAGTACTTTTTTGTAATAGTTATTTCATGCGATAATTCTCTTTGCCGTATCAATATTAAATTAATGAAAAGATAGTTAAAGTTAAATATTATATTTTTTCGCACTCTTATGTGCCTCGGTAGCGCAGTAGGCATCGCGTCACTCTCACAATTCAACTTTAAATTGAGTTATCTGAAGGTCGTAAGTTCGATCCTCACTGGGGGCAGTACTTTTTTGTAATAGTTATTTCATGCGATAATTCTCTTTGCCGTATCAATCTTAAATTAATGAAAAGATAGCTAATCTTAAATATTATACTTTTTCCCATTCTAATGTGCCTCGGTAGCGCAGTAGGCAGCACGTCAGTCTCATAATCAACTCTAAATTGAGTTATCTGAAGGTCGTGAGTTCGATCCTCACTCGGGGCAGTACCTTTTTGTAATAGTTATTTCATGCGATAGTTCTTTTTGCCAAATCAATATTAAATTATTGAAAAGATAGTTAAAGTTAAATATCATATTTTTTCGCACTCTTATGTGTCTCGGTAGCGCAGTAGGCAGCGCGGCAGTCTAATAATCAACTCTAAATTGAGTTATCTGAAGGTCGTGAGTTCGATCCTCTCCCGGGGCAGTACCTTTTTGTTATAGTTATTTCATGCGATAATACATTTTGCCGAATCAACATTAAATTAATGAACAGATAGTAAAAGTTAAATATAAGATTTTTTCGCATTCTTATATGCCTGGGTAATGCAGTAGGAAGCCCGTGAGTCTTTGAATCAGCTCTAAATTGAGTTATCTGAAGGTCGTGAGTTCGATCCTCTCCCAGGGCAGTACTTTTTTCTAGTCGTTATTTCATGAAATTATACATTTTGCCGAATATCTTTTAAATTAAGGAAAAGATAGTTAAAGTTAAATATAGTATTTTTTCGCACTCTTATGTACCTCGGTAGCGCAGTAGGCAGCGCGTCAGTCTCATAATCAATATTAAATTGAGTTATCTGAAGGTCGTGAGTTCGATCCTCATTCGGAGCAGTACCTTTTTGTAATAGTTATTTCATGCGATAATTCTTTTTGCCGAATCAATCTTAAATTAATGAAAAGATAGCTAATCTTAAATATTATACTTTTTCCCATTCTAATGTGCCTCGGTAGCGCAGTAGGCAGCACGTCAGTCTCATAATCAACTCTAAATTGAGTTATCTGAAGGTCGTGAGTTCGATCCTCACTCGGGGCAGTACCTTTTTGTAATAGTTATTTCATGCGATAGTTCTTTTTGCCAAATCAATATTAAATTATTGAAAAGATAGTTAAAGTTAAATATCATATTTTTTCGCACTCTTATGTGTCTCGGTAGCGCAGTAGGCAGCGCGGCAGTCTAATAATCAACTCTAAATTGAGTTATCTGAAGGTCGTGAGTTCGATCCTCTCCCGGGGCAGTACCTTTTTGTTATAGTTATTTCATGCGATAATACATTTTGCCGAATCAACATTAAATTAATGAACAGATAGTAAAAGTTAAATATAAGATTTTTTCGCATTCTTATATGCCTGGGTAATGCAGTAGGAAGCCCGTGAGTCTTTGAATCAGCTCTAAATTGAGTTATCTGAAGGTCGTGAGTTCGATCCTCTCCCAGGGCAGTACTTTTTTCTAGTCGTTATTTCATGAAATTATACATTTTGCCGAATATCTTTTAAATTAAGGAAAAGATAGTTAAAGTTAAATATAGTATTTTTTCGCACTCTTATGTACCTCGGTAGCGCAGTAGGCAGCGCGTCAGTCTCATAATCAATATTAAATTGAGTTATCTGAAGGTCGTGAGTTCGATCCTCATTCGGAGCAGTACCTTTTTGTAATAGTTATTTCATGCGATAATTCTTTTTGCCGAATCAATCTTAAATTAATGAAAAGATAGTTAAAGATAAATATTAGATTTTTTCGCACTTTTATGTGCCTCGGTAGCGCAGTAGGCAGCACGTCAGTCTCATAATCAACTCTAAATTGAGTTATCTGAAGGTCGTGAGTTCGATCCTCACCCGGGGAAGTTCCTTTTTTTAGTAGTTATTTCATGCGATAATTCTTTTTGCCAAAGAATATTGAATGAATGAAAAGATTGTAAATGTCAAATATTATACATTTTCCCATTCTTATGTGCCTTGGTAGCGCAGTAGGCAGCGCGTCAGTCTCATAATCAGCTCCAAAGTGAGTTATCTGAAGGTCGTGTGTTCGATCCTCACCCGGGGCAGTTCCTTTTTTTAATAGTTATTTCATGCGATAATTCTTTTTGCCGAATCAATATTAAATTCATGAAAAGATAGTTAAAGTTAAATATCAGATTTTTTCACAAACTTATGTGCCTCGGTAGCGCAGTAGGCAGCGCGTTAGTCTCATAATCAACTTTAAATTGGGTTATCTGAAGGTCGTGAGTTCGATCCTCACTCGGGGCAGTACCTTTTAGAAATCGTTATTTCATGCGATAATTCTTTTTGCCGAATCAATCTAAAATTAATGAAAAGATAGTTAAAGTTAAATATTATACTTTTTCCCATTCTAATGTGCCTCGGTAGCGCAGTAGGCAGCGCGTCAGACTCATAATAAACTCTAAATTGAGTTATCTGAAGGTCGTGAGTTCGATCCTCACTGGGGGCAGTACTTTTTTGTAATAGTTATTTCATGCGATAATTCTCTTTGCCGTATCAATATTAAATTAATGAAAAGATAGTTAAAGTTAAATATTATATTTTTTCGCACTCTTATGTGCCTCGGTAGCGCAGTAGGCATCGCGTCACTCTCACAATTCAACTTTAAATTGAGTTATCTGAAGGTCGTAAGTTCGATCCTCACTGGGGGCAGTACTTTTTTGTAATAGTTATTTCATGCGATAATTCTCTTTGCCGTATCAATCTTAAATTAATGAAAAGATAGCTAATCTTAAATATTATACTTTTTCCCATTCTAATGTGCCTCGGTAGCGCAGTAGGCAGCACGTCAGTCTCATAATCAACTCTAAATTGAGTTATCTGAAGGTCGTGAGTTCGATCCTCACTCGGGGCAGTACCTTTTAGTAATAGTTATTTCATGCGATAGTTCTTTTTGCCAAATCAATATTAAATTATTGAAAAGATAGTTAAAGTTAAATATCATATTTTTTCGCACTCTTATGTGTCTCGGTAGCGCAGTAGGCAGCGCGTCAGTCTAATAATCAACTCTAAATTGAGTTATCTGAAGGTCGTGAGTTCGATCCTCTCCCGGGGCAGTACCTTTTTGTTATAGTTATTTCATGCGATAATACATTTTGCCGAATCAACATTAAATTAATGAACAGATAGTAAAAGTTAAATATAAGATTTTTTCGCATTCTTATACGCCTGGGTAATGCAGTAGGAAGCCCGTGAGTCTTTGAATCAGCTCTAAATTGAGTTATCTGAAGGTCGTGAGTTCGATCCTCTCCCAGGGCAGTACTTTTTTCTAGTCGTTATTTCATGAAATTATACATTTTGCCGAATATCTTTTAAATTAAGGAAAAGATAGTTAAAGTTAAATATAGTATTTTTTCGCACTCTTATGTACCTCGGTAGCGCAGTAGGCAGCGCGTCAATGTCTCATAATCAATATTAAATTGAGTTATCTGAAGGTCGTGAGTTCGATCCTCATTCGGAGCAGTACCTTTTTGTAATAGTTATTTCATGCGATAATTCTTTTTGCCGAATCAATCTTAAATTAATGAAAAGATAGTTAAAGATGAATATTAGATTTTTTCGCACTTTTATGTGCCTCGGTAGCGCAGTAGGCAGCACGTCAGTCTCATAATCAACTCTAAATTGAGTTATCTGAAGGTCGTGAGTTCGATCCTCACCCGGGGAAGTTCCTTTTTTTAATAGTTATTTCATGCGATAATTCTTTTGGCCGATGAATATTGAATGAATGAAAAGATTGTAAATGTCAAATATTATACATTTTCCCATTCTTATGTGCCTTGGTAGCGCAGTAGGCAGCGCGTCAGTCTCATAATCAGCTCCAAAGTGAGTTATCTGAAGGTCGTGTGTTCGATCCTCACCCGGGGCAGTTCCTTTTTTTAATAGTTATTTCATGCGATAATTCTTTTTGCCGAATCAATATTAAATTCATGAAAAGATAGTTAAAGTTAAATATCAGATTTTTTCACAAACTTATGTGCCTCGGTAGCGCAGTAGGCAGCGCGTTAGTCTCATAATCAACTTTAAATTGGTTTATCTGAAGGTCGTGAGTTCGATCCTCACTCGGGGCAGTACCATTTAGAAATCGTTATTTCATGCGATAATTCTTTTTGCCGAATCAATCTAAAATTAATGAAAAGATAGTTAAAATTTAAATATTATACTTTTTCCCATTCTAATGTGCCTCGGTAGCGCAGTAGGCAGCGCGTCAGACTCATAATAAACTCTAAATTGAGTTATCTGAAGGTCGTGAGTTCGATCCTCACTGGGGGCAGTACTTTTTTGTAATAGTTATTTCATGCGATAATTCTCTTTGCCGTATCAATATTAAATTAATGAAAAGATAGTAAAAGTTAAATATTATATTTTTTCGCACTCTTATGTGCCTCGGTAGCGCAGTAGGCATCGCGTCACTCTCACAATTCAACTTTAAATTGAGTTATCTGAAGGTCGTAAGTTCGATCCTCACTGGGGGCAGTACTTTTTTGTAATAGTTATTTCATGCGATAATTCTCTTTGCCGTATCAATCTTAAATTAATGAAAAGATAGCTAATCTTAAATATTATACTTTTTCCCATTCTAATGTGCCTCGGTAGCGCAGTAGGCAGCACGTCAGTCTCATAATCAACTCTAAATTGAGTTATCTGAAGGTCGTGAGTTCGATCCTCACTCGGGGCAGTACCTTTTTGTAATAGTTATTTCATGCGATAGTTCTTTTTGCCAAATCAATATTAAATTATTGAAAAGATAGTTAAAGTTAAATATCATATTTTTTCGCACTCTTATGTGTCTCGGTAGCGCAGTAGGCAGCGCGTCAGTCTAATAATCAACTCTAAATTGAGTTATCTGAAGGTCGTGAGTTCGATCCTCTCCCGGGGAAGTTCATTTTTTTAATAGTTATTTCATGCGATAATACATTTGCCGCATTAATATTAAATTGATAAAAAGATAGTTAAAGTTAAATATTTTATTTTTTCATTTTTTTAATCGTTATTTCATGCGATAATACATTTGCCGCATTAATATTAAATTGATAAAAAGATAGTTAAAGTTAAATATTTTATTTTTTCATATTCTTACATGTCTCGGTAGCGCAGTAGGCATCGCGTCACTCTCAAAATTCAACTTTAAATTGAGTTATCTGAAGGTCGTAAGTTCGATCCTCACTGGGGGCAGTACTTTTTTGTAATAGTTATTTCATGCGATAATTCTCTTTGCCGTATCAATCTTAAATTAATGAAAAGATAGTTAAAGTTAAATATTATACTTTTTCCCATTCTAATGTGCCTCGGTAGCGCAGTAGGCAACGTGTCAGTCTCATAATCAACTCTAAATTGAGTTATCTGAAGGTCGTGAGTTCGATCCTCACTCGGGGCAGTACCTTTTTGTAATAGTTATTTCATGCGATAGTTCTTTTTGCCAAATCAATATTAAATTATTGAAAAGATAGTTAAAGTTAAATATCATATTTTTTCGCACTCCTATGTGTCTCGGTAGCGCAGTAGGCAGCACGTCAGTCTAATAATCAACTCTAAATTGAGTTATCTGAAGGTCGTGAGTTCGATCCTCACCCGGGGCAGTACCTTTTTGTTATAGTTATTTCATGCGATAATACATTTTGCCGAATCAACATTAAATTAATGAACAGATAGTAAAAGTTAAATATAAGATTTTTTCGCATTCTTATATGCCTGGGTAATGCAGTAGGAAGCCCGTGAGTCTTTGAATCAGCTCTAAATTGAGTTATCTGAAGGTCGTGAGTTCGATCCTCTCCCAGGGCAGTACTTTTTTCTAGTCGTTATTTCATGAAATTATACATTTTGCCGAATATCTTTTAAATTAAGTATAAGATAGTTAAAGTTAAATATAGTATTTTTTCGCACTCTTATGTACCTCGGTAGCGCAGTAGGCAGCGCGTCAGACTCATAATCAATATTAAATTGAGTTATCTGAAGGTCGTGAGTTCGATCCTCATTCGGAGCAGTACCTTTTTGTAATAGTTATTTCATGCGATAATTCTTTTTGCCAATTCAATCTTAAATTAATGAAAAGATAGTTAAAGTTATATATTACACTTTTTCCCATTCTAATGTGCCTCGGAAGCGCAGTAGGCAGCGCGTCAGTCTCATAAAGAACTCTAAATGAGTTATCTGAAGGTCGTGAGTTCGATCCTCATTCGGAGCAGTACCTTTTAGTAATAGTTATTTCATGCGATAATTCTTTTTGCCGAATCAATCTTAAATTAATGAAAAGATAGTTAAAGATAAATATTAGATTTTTTCGCACTTTTATGTGCCTCGGTAGCGCAGTAGGCAGCACGTCAGTCTCATAATCAACTCTAAATTGAGTTATCTGAAGGTCGTGAGTTCGATCCTCACCCGGGGAAGTTCCTTTTTTTAATAGTTATTTCATGCGATAATACATTTGCCGCATTAATATTAAATTGATAAAAAGATAGTTAAAGTTAAATATTTTATTTTTTCATATTCTTACATGTCTCGGTAGCGCAGTAGGCATCGCGTCACTCTCAAAATTCAACTTTAAATTGAGTTATCTGAAGGTCGTAAGTTCGATCCTCACTGGGGGCAGTACTTTTTTGTAATAGTTATTTCATGCGATAATTCTCTTTGCCGTATCAATCTTAAATTAATGAAAAGATAGCTAAAGTTAAATATTATACTTTTTCCCATTCTAATGTGCCTCGGTAGCGCAGTAGGCAACGTGTCAGTCTCATAATCAACTCTAAATTGAGTTATCTGAAGGTCGTGAGTTCGATCCTCACTCGGGGCAGTACCTTTTTGTAATAGTTATTTCATGCGATAGTTCTTTTTGCCAAATTAATATTAAATTATTGAAAAGATAGTTAAAGTTAAATATCATATTTTTTCGCACTCTTATGTGTCTCGGTAGCGCAGTAGGCAGCGCGTCAGTCTAATAATCAACTCTAAATTGAGTTATCTGAAGGTCGTGAGTTCGATCCTCTCCCGGGGCAGTACCTTTTTGTTATAGTTATTTCATGCGATAATACATTTTGCCGAATCAACATTAAATTAATGAACAGATAGTAAAAGTTAAATATAAGATTTTTTCGCATTCTTATATGCCTGGGTAATGCAGTAGGAAGCCCGTGAGTCTTTGAATCAGCTCTAAATTGAGTTATCTGAAGGTCGTGAGTTCGATCCTCTCCCAGGGCAGTACTTTTTTCCAGTCGTTATTTCATGAAATTATACATTTTGCCGAATATATTTTAAATTAAGGAAAAGATAGTTAAAGTTAAATATAGTATTTTTTCGCACTCTTATGTACCTCGGTAGTGCAGTAGGCAGCGCGTCAGTCTCATAATCAATATTAAATTGAGTTATCTGAAGGTCGTGAGTTCGATCCTTATTCGGAGCAGTACCTTTTTGTAATAGTTATTTCATGCGATAATTCTTTTTGCCGAATCAATCTTAAATTAATGAAAAAATAGTTAAAGATAAATATTAGATTTTTTCGCACTTTTATGTGCCTCGGTAGCGCAGTAGGCAGCACGTCAGTCTCATAATCAACTCTAAATTGAGTTATCTGAAGGTCGTGAGTTCGATCCTCACCCGGGGAAGTTCCTTTTTTTAATAGTTATTTCATGCGATAATTCTTTTTGCCGATGAATATTGAATGAATGAAAAGATTGTAAATGTCAAATATTATACATTTTCCCATTCTTATGTGCCTTGGTAGCGCAGTAGGCAGCGCGTCAGTCTTATAATCAGCTCCAAAGTGAGTTATCTGAAGGTCGTGTGTTCGATCCTCACCCGGGGCAGTTCCTTTTTTTAATAGTTATTTCATGCGATAATTCTTTTTGCCGAATCAATATTAAATTCATGAAAAGATAGTTAAAGTTAAATATCAGATTTTTTCACAAACTTATGTGCCTCGGTAGCGCAGTAGGCAGCGCGTTAGTCTCATAATCAACTTTAAATTGGGTTATCTGAAGGTCGTGAGTTCGATCCTCACTCGGGGCAGTACCTTTTAGAAATCGTTATTTCATGCGATAATTCTTTTTGCCGAATCAATCTAAAATTAATGAAAAGATAGTTAAAGTTAAATATTATACTTTTTCAAATTCTAATGTGCCTCGATAGCGCAGTCGGCAGCGCGTTAGTCTCATAATCAACTCTAAATTGAGTTATCTGAAGGTCGTGAGTTCGATCCTCACTCGGGGCAGTACCTTTTTGTAATAGTTATTTCATGCGATAATTCTTTTCCGAATCAATGTAAAATTAATGAAAAGATAGTTAAAGTTAAATATTATACTTTTTCCCATTCTAATGTGCCTCGGTAGCGCAGTGGGCAGCGCGTCAGTCTCATAATCGACTCCAAATTGAGTTATCTGAAGGTCGTGAGTTCGATCCTCACTCGGGGCAGTACCTTTTTGTAATAGTTATTTCATGCGATAATTCTCTTTGCCGTATCAATCTTAAATTAATGAAAAGATAGTTAAAGTTAAATATAGTATTTTTTCGCACTCTTATGTGCCTCGGTAACGCAGTAGGCTGCGCGTCACTCTCATAATCAATATTAAATTGAGTTATCTGAAGGTCGTGAGTTCGATCCTCATTCGGAGCAGAACTTTTTTGTAATAGTTATTTCATGCGATAATTCTTTTTGCCAAATCAATATTAAATTAAGGAAAAGATAGTTAAAGTTAAATATAGTATTTTTTCGCATTCTTATGTGCCTCGGTAGCGCAGTAGGCTGCGCGTCACACTCATAATCAATATTAAATTGAGTTATCTGAAGGTCGTGAGTTCGATCCTCATTCGGAGCAGTACTTTTTTGTAATAGTTATTTCATGCGATAATTCTTTTTGCCGAATCAATCTTAAATTAAGGAAAAGATAGTTAAAGTTAAATATAGTATTTTTTCGCACTCTTATGTACCTCGGTAGCGCAGTAGGCAGCGCGTCAGTCTCATAATCAACTCTAAATTGAGTTATCCGAAAGTCGTGAGTTCGATCCTCACCCGGGGCAGTACCTTTTTGTTATAGTTATTTCATGCGATAATACATTTTGCCGAATCTACATTAAATTAATGAAGAGATAGTAAAAGTTAAATATAAGATTTTTTCGCATTCTTATATGCCTGGGTAAGGCAGTAGGAAGCCCGTGAGTCTTTGAATCAGCTCTAAATTGAGTTATCTGAAGGTCGTGAGTTCGATCCTCTCCCAGGGCAGTACTTTTTTCCAGTCGTTATTTCATGAAATTATACATTTTGCCGAATATCTTATAAATTAAGGAAAAGATAGTTAAAGTTAAATATAGTATTTTTTCGCTTTCTTATGTGCCTCGGTAGCGCAGTAGGCAGCGCGTCAGTCTCATAATCAATATTAAATTGAGTTATCTGAAGGTCGTGAGTTCGATCCTCATTCGGAGCAGTACCTTTTTGTAATAGTTATTTCATGCGATAATTCTTTTTGCCGAATCAATCTTAAATTAATGAAAAGATAGTTAAAGTTATATATTACACTTTTTCCCATTCTAATGTGCCTCGGTAGCGCAGTAGGCAGCGCGTCAGTCTCATAAAGAACTCTAAATTGAGTTATCTGAAGGTCGTGAGTTCGATCCTCATTCGGAGCAGTACCTTTTTGTAATAGTTATTTCATGCGATAATTCTTTTTGCCGAATCAATCTTAAATTAATGAAAAGATAGTTAAAGATAAATATTAGATTTTTTCGCACTTTTACGTGCCTCGGTAGCGCAGTAGGCAGCACGTCAGTCTCATAATCAACTCTAAATTGAGTTATCTGAAGGTCGTGAGTTCGATCCTCATCCGGGGAAGTTCCTTTTTTTAATAGTTATTACATGCGATTATTCTTTTTGCCGATGAATATTGAATGAATGAAAAGATTGTAAATGTCAAATATTATACATTTTACCATTCTTATGTGCCTTGGTAGCGCAGTAGGCAGCGCGTCAGTCTCATAATCAGCTCCAAAGTGAGTTATCTGAAGGTCGTGTGTTCGATCCTCACCCGGGGCAGTTCCTTTTTTTAATAGTTATTTCATGCGATAATTCTTTTTGCTGAATCAATATTAAATTCATGAAAAGATAGTTAAAGTTAAATATCAGATTTTTTCACAAACTTATGTGCCTCGGTAGCGCAGTAGGCAGCGCGTTAGTCTCATAATCAACTTTAAATTGGGTAATCTGAAGGTTGTGAGTTCGATCCTCACTCGGGGCAGTGCCTTTTAGAAATCGTTATTTCATGCGATAATTCTTTTTGCCGAATCAATCTAAAATTAATGAAAAGATAGTTAAAGTTAAATATTATACTTTTTCAAATTCTAATGTGCCTCGATAGCGCAGTAGGCAGCGCGTTAGTCTCATAATCAACTCTAAATTGAGTTATCTGAAGATCGTGAGTTCGATCCTCACTCGGGGCAGTACCTTTTTGTAATAGTTATTTCATGCGATAATTCTTTTCCGAATCAATGTAAAATTAATGAAAAGATAGTTAAAGTTAAATATTATACTTTTTCCCATTCTAATGTGCCTCGGTAGCGCAGTAGGCTGCGAGTCACTCTCATAATCATTATTAAATTGAGTTATCTGAAGGTCGTGAGTTCGATCCTCATTCGGAGCAGTACTTTTATGTAATAGTTATTTCATGCGATAATTCTTTTTGCCAAATCAATATTAAATTAAGGAAAAGATAGTTAAAGTTAAATATAGTATTTTTTCGCACTCTTATGTGCCTCGGTAGCGCAGTAGGCTGCGCGTCACTCTCATAATCAATATTAAATTGAGTTATCTGAAGGTCGTGAGTTCGATCCTCATTCGGAGCAGTACTTTTTTGTAATAGTTATTTCATGCGATAATTCTTTTTGCCGAATCAATCTTAAATTAATGAAAAGATAGTTAAAGTTATATATTACATTTTTTCCCATTATAATGTACCTCGGTAGCGCAGTAGGCAGCGCGTCAGTCTCATAATGAACTCTAAATTGAGTTATCTGAAGGTCGTGAGTTCGATCCTCACTCGGGGCAGTACCTTTTTGTAATAGTTATATCATGCGATAATTCTTTTTGCCGAATCAATATAAAATTAATGAAAAGATAGTTAAAGTTAAATATTAGATTTTTTTCGCACTTTTATGTGCCTCGGAAGCGCAGTAGGCAGCGCGTCAGTCTCATAATCAACTCTAAATTGAGTTATCTGAAAGTCGTGAGTTCGATCCTCACCCGGGGCAGTACCTTTTTGTTATAGTTATTTCATGCGATAATACATTTTGCCGAATCTACATTAAATTAATGAAGAGATAGTAAAAGTTAAATATAAGATTTTTTCGCATTCTTATATGCCTGGGTAAGGCAGTAGGAAGCCCGTGAGTCTTTGAATCAGCTCTAAATTGAGTTATCTGAAGGTCGTGAGTTCGATCCTCTCCCAGGGCAGTACTTTTTTCCAGTCGTTATTTCATGAAATTATACATTTTGCCGAATATCTTTTAAATTAAGGAAAAGATAGTTAAAGTTAAATATAGTATTTTTTCGCACTCTTATGTGCCTCGGTAGCGCAGTAGGCAGCGCGTCAGTCTCATAATCAATATTAAATTGAGTTATCTGAAGGTCGTGAATTCGATCCTCATTCGGAGCAGTACCTTTTTGTAATAGTTATTTCATGCGATAATTCTTTTTGCCGAATCAATCTTAAATTAATGAAAAGATAGTTAAAGTTATATATTACACTTTTTCCCATTCTAATGTGCCTCGGTAGCGCAGTAGGCAGCGCGTCAGTCTCATAAAGAACTCTAAATTGAGTTATCTGAAGGTCGTGAGTTCGATCCTCATTCGGAGCAGTACCTTTTTGTAATAGTTATTTCATGCGATAATTCTTTTTGCCGAATCAATCTTAAATTAATGAAAAGATAGTTAAAGATAAATATTAGATTTTTTCGCACTTTTACGTGCCTCGGTAGCGCAGTAGGCAGCACGTCAGTCTCATAATCAACTCTAAATTGAGTTATCTGAAGGTCGTGAGTTCGATCCTCATCCGGGGAAGTTCCTTTTTTTAATAGTTATTACATGCGATAATTCTTTTTGCCGATGAATATTGAATGAATGAAAAGATTGTAAATGTCAAATATTATACATTTTACCATTCTTATGTGCCTTGGTAGCGCAGTAGGCAGCGCGTCAGTCTCATAATCAACTCTAAATTGAGTTATCTGAAGATCGTGAGTTCGATCCTCACTCGGGGCAGTACCTTTTTGTAATAGTTATTTCATGCGATAATTCTTTTTGCTGAATCAATATTAAATTCATGAAAAGATAGTTAAAGTTAAATATCAGATTTTTTCACAAACTTATGTGCCTCGGTAGCGCAGTAGGCAGCGCGTTAGTCTCATAATCAACTTTAAATTGGGTAATCTGAAGGTTGTGAGTTCGATCCTCACTCGGGGCAGTGCCTTTTAGAAATCGTTATTTCATGCGATAATTCTTATTGCCGAATCAATCTAAAATTAATGAAAAGATAGTTAAAGTTAAATATTATACTTTTTCAAATTCTAATGTGCCTCGATAGCGCAGTAGGCAGCGCGTTAGTTTCATAATCAACTCTAAATTGAGTTATCTGAAGATCGTGAGTTCGATCCTCACTCGGGGCAGTACCTTTTTGTAATAGTTATTTCATGCGATAATTCTTTTCCGAATCAATGTAAAATTAATGAAAAGATAGTTAAAGTTAAATATTATACTTTTTCCCATTCTAATGTGCCTCGGTAGCGCAGTAGGCTGCGCGTCACTCTCATAATCATTATTAAATTGAGTTATCTGAAGGTCGTGAGTTCGATCCTCATTAGGAGCAGTACTTTTATGTAATAGTTATTTCATGCGATAATTCTTTTTGCCAAATCAATATTAAATTAAGGAAAAGATAGTTAAAGTTAAATATAGTATTTTTTCGCACTCTTATGTGCCTCGGTAGCGCAGTAGGCTGCGCGTCACTCTCATAATCAATATTAAATTGAGTTATCTGAAGGTCGTGAGTTCGATCCTCATTCGGAGCAGTACTTTTTTGTAATAGTTATTTCATGCGATAATTCTTTTTGCCGAATCAATCTTAAATTAATGAAAAGATAGTTAAAGTTATATATTACATTTTTTCCCATTATAATGTACCTCGGTAGCGCAGTAGGCAGCGCGTCAGTCTCATAATGAACTCTAAATTGAGTTATCTGAAGGTCGTGAGTTCGATCCTCACTCGGGGCAGTACCTTTTTGTAATAGTTATATCATGCGAAAATTCTTTTTGCCGAATCAATATAAAATTAATGAAAAGATAGTTAAAGTTAAATATTAGATTTTTTTCGCACTTTTATGTGCCTCGGAAGCGCAGTAGGCAGCGCGTCAGTCTCATAATCAACTCTAAATTGAGTTATCTGAAAGTCATGAGTTCGATCCTCACCCGGGGCAGTACCTTTTTGTTATAGTTATTTCATGCGATAATACATTTTGCCGAATCTACATTAAATTAATGAAGAGATAGTAAAAGTTAAATATAAGATTTTTTCGCATTCTTATATGCCTGGGTAAGGCAGTAGGAAGCCCGTGAGTCTTTGAATCAGCTCTAAATTGAGTTATCTGAAGGTCGTGAGTTCGATCCTCTCCCAGGGCAGTACTTTTTTCCAGTCGTTATTTCATGAAATTATACATTTTGCCGAATATCTTTTAAATTAAGGAAAAGATAGTTAAAGTTAAATATAGTATTTTTTCGCACTCTTATGTGCCTCGGTAGCGCAGTAGGCAGCGCGTCAGTCTCATAATCAATATTAAATTGAGTTATCTGAAGGTCGTGAATTCGATCCTCATTCGGAGCAGTACCTTTTTGTAATAGTTATTTCATGCGATAATTCTTTTTGCCGAATCAATCTTAAATTAATGAAAAGATAGTTAAAGTTATATATTACACTTTTTCCCATTCTAATGTGCCTCGGTAGCGCAGTAGGCAGCGCGTCAGTCTCATAAAGAACTCTAAATTGAGTTATCTGAAGGTCGTGAGTTCGATCCTCATTCGGAGCAGTACCTTTTTGTAATAGTTATTTCATGCGATAATTCTTTTTGCCGAATCAATCTTAAATTAATGAAAAGATAGTTAAAGATAAATATTAGATTTTTTCGCACTTTTACGTGCCTCGGTAGCGCAGTAGGCAGCACGTCAGTCTCATAATCAACTCTAAATTGAGTTATCTGAAGGTCGTGAGTTCGATCCTCATCCGGGGAAGTTCCTTTTTTTAATAGTTATTACATGCGATAATTCTTTTTGCCGATGAATATTGAATGAATGAAAAGATTGTAAATGTCAAATATTATACATTTTACCATTCTTATGTGCCTTGGTAGCGCAGTAGGCAGCGCGTCAGTCTCATAATCAGCTCCAAAGTGAGTTATCTGAAGGTCGTGTGTTCGATCTTCACCCGGGGCAGTTCCTTTTTTTAATAGTTATTTCATGCGATAATTCTTTTTGCTGAATCAATATTAAATTCATGAAAAGATAGTTAAAGTTAAATATCAGATTTTTTCACAAACTTATGTGCCTCGGTAGCGCAGTAGGCAGCGCGTTAGTCTCATAATCAACTTTAAATTGGGTTATCTGAAGGTTGTGAGTTCGATCCTCACTCGGGGCAGTGCCTTTTAGAAATCGTTATTTCATGCGATAATTCTTTTTGCCGAATCAATCTAAAATTAATGAAAAGATAGTTAAAGTTAAATATTATACTTTTTCAAATTCTAATGTGCCTCGATAGCGCAGTAGGCAGCGCGTTAGTCTCATAATCAACTCTAAATTGAGTTATCTGAAGATCGTGAGTTCGATCCTCACTCGGGGCAGTACCTTTTTGTAATAGTTATTTCATGCGATAATTCTTTTCCGAATCAATGTAAAATTAATGAAAAGATAGTTAAAGTTAAATATTATACTTTTTCCCATTCTAATGTGCCTCGGTAGCGCAGTAGGCTGCGCGTCACTCTCATAATCATTATTAAATTGAGTTATCTGAAGGTCGTGAGTTCGATCCTCACTCGTGGCAGTACCTTTTTGTAATAGTTATTTCATGCGATAATTCTCTTTGCCGTATCAATCTTAAATTAATGAAAAGATAGTTAAAGTTAAATATAGTATTTTGTCGCACTCTTATGTGCCTCGGTAGCGCAGTAGCCTGCGCGTCACTCTCATAATCAATATTAAATTGAGTTATCTGAAGGTCTTGAGTTCGATCTTCATTCGGAGCAGTACTTTTTTGTAATAGTAATTTCATGCGATAATTCTTTTTGCCAAATCAATATTAAATTAAGGAAAAGATAGTTAAAGTTAAATATAGTATTTTTTCGCACTCTTATGTGCCTCGGTAGCGCAGTAGGCTGCGCGTCACTCTCATAATCAATATTAAATTGAGTTATCTGAAGGTCGTGAGTTCGATCCTCATTCGGAGCAGTACTTTTTTGTAATAGTTATTTCATGCGATAATTCTTTTTGCCGAATCAATCTTATATTAATGAAAAGATAGTTAAAGTTATATATTACACTTTTTCCCATTATAATGTACCGCGGTAGCGCAGTAGGCAGCGCGTCAGTCTCATAATGAACTCTAAATTGAGTTATCTGAAGGTCGTGAGTTCGATCCTCACTCGGGGCAGTACCTTTTTGTAATAGTTATTTCATGCGATAATTCTTTTTGCCGAATCAATATAAAATTAATGAAAAGATAGTTAAAGTTAAATATTAGATTTTTTCGCACTTTTATGTGCCTCGGAAGCGCAGTAGGCAGCGCGTCAGTCTCATAATCAACTCTAAATTGAGTTATCTGAAGGTCGTGAGTTCGATCCTCACCCGGGAAAGTTCCTTTTTGTAATAGTTATTTCATGCAATAATTCTTTTTACCGAATCAATCTTATATTAATGAAAAGATAGTTAAAGTTATATATTACACTTTTTCCCATTATAATGTAACGCGGTAGCGCAGTAGGCAGCGCGTCAGTCTCATAATGAACTCTAAATTGAGTTATCTGAAGGTCGTGAGTTCGATCCTCACTCGGGGCAGTACCTTTTTGTAATAGTTATTTCATGCGATAATACATTTTGCTGAATCAACATTAAATTAATGAAAAGATACTTAAAGTTAAATATCAGATTTTTTCAAAAACTTATGTGCCTCGGTAGCACAGTAGGCAGCGCGTCACTCTCATAATCAACCCAAAATTGAGTTATCTGAAGGTCGTGAGTTCGATCCTCACTTGGGGCAGTACTTTTTTGTAATAGTTATTTCATTCGATAATTCTCTTTGCCGAATCAAACTTAAATTAATGAAAAGATAGCTAAAGTTAAATATTAGATTTTTTCGCACTTTTATGTGCCTCGGAAGCGCAGTAGGCAGCGCGTCAGTCCCATAATAAACTCTAAATTGAGTTATCTGAAGATCGTGTGTTCGATCCTCACCCGGGGCAGTTCCTTTTCTTAATAGTTATTTCATGCGATAATTATTTTTGCCGAATCAATATTAAATTCATGAAAAGTTAGTTAAAGTTAAATATCAGATTTTTTCACAAACTTATGTTCCTCGGTAGCACAGTAGGCAGCGCGTCACTCTCATAATCAACTTAAAATTGAGTTAACTGAAGGTCGTGAGTTCGATCCTCACTTGGGGCAGTACTTTTTTGTAATAGTTATTTCATGCGATAATTCTCTTTGCCGAATCAAACTTAAATTAATGAAAAGAAAACTAAAGTTAAATATTATACTTTTTCCCATTCTAATGTGCCTCGGTAGCGGCGTAGGCAGCGCGTCATTCTCATAATCAACTCTAAATTGAGTTATCTGAAGGTCGTGAGTTCGATCCTCTCTGGGGGCAGTACTTTTTTGTAATAGTTATTTCATGCGATAATTCTCTTTGCCGTATCAATATTAAATTAATGAAAAGATAGTTAAAGTTAAATATTATATTTTTTCGCACTCTTGTGCGCCTCGGTAGCGCAGTAGGCAGCGCGTCAGTCTCATAATCAACTCTAAATTGAGTTATCTGAAGGTCGTGAGTTCGATCCTCACTCGGGGCAGAACCTTTTTGTAATAGTTATTTTGCGATAATACATTTGCCGCATTAATATTAAATTGATAAAAAGATAGTTAAAGTTAAATATTTCATTTTTTCCCATTCTAATGTGCCTCGGTAGCGCAGTAGGCAGCGCGTCAGTCTCATAAAGAACTCTAAATTGAGTTATCTGAAGGTCGTGAGTTCGATCCTCACTCGGGGCAGTACCTTTTTGTAATAGTTATTTCATGCGATAATTCTCTTTGCCGTATCAATCTTAAATTAATGAAAAGATAGTTAAAGTTAAATATAGTATTTTTTCGCACTCTTATGTGCCTCGGTAGCGCAGTAGGCTGCGCGTCACTCTCATAATCAATATTAAATTGAGTTATCTGAAGGTCGTGAGTTCAATCCTCATTCGGAGCAGTACCTTTTTGTAATAGTTATTTCATGCGATAATTCTTTTTGCCGAATCAATCTTAAATTAATGAAAAGATAGTTAAAGTTATATATTACACTTTTTCCCATTCTAATGTGCCTCGGTAGCGCAGTAGGCAGCGCGTCAGTCTCATAAAGAACTCTAAATTGAGTTATCTGAAGGTCGTGAGTTCGATCCTCACTCGGGGCTGTACTTTTTTGTAATAGTTATTTCATGCGATAATTCTTTTCCAAATCAATGTAAAATTAATGAAAAGATAGTTAAAGTTAAATATTATACTTTTTCCCATTCTAATGTGCCTCGGTAGCGCAGTAGGCAGCGCGTCAGTCTCATAATCAACTCTAAATTGAGTTATCTGAGGGTCGTGAGTTCGATCCTCACTCGGGGCAGTACCTTTTTGTAATAGTTATTTCATGCGATAATTCTCTTTGCTGTATCAATCTTAAATTAATGAAAAGATAGTTAAAGTTAAATATAGTATTTTTTCGCACTCTTATGTGCCTCGGTAGCGCAGTAGGCTGCGCGTCACTCTCATAATCAATATTAAATTGAGTTATCTGAAGGTCGTGAGTTCGAACCTCATTCGGAGCAGTACTTTTTTGTAATAGTTATTTCATGCGATAATTCTTTTTGCCAAATCAATATTAAATTAAGGAAAAGATAGTTAAAGTTAAATATAGTATTTTTTCGCACTCTTATGTGCCTCGGTGGCGCAGTAGGCTGCGCGTCACTCTCATAATCAATATTAAATTGAGTTATCTGAAGGTCGTGAGTTCGATCCTCATTCGGAGCAGTACTTTTTTGTAATAGTTATTTCATGCGATAATTCTTTTTGCCGAATCAATCTTAAATTAATGAAAAGATAGTTAAAGTTATATATTACACTTTTTCCCATTATAACGTACCTCGGTAGCGCAGTAGGCAGCGCGTCAGTCTCATAATGAACTCTAAATTGAGTTATCTGAAGGTCGTGATTTCGATCCTCACTCGGGGCAGTACCTTTTTGTAATAGTTATATCATGCGATAATTCTTTTTGCCGAATCAATATAAAATTAATGAAAAGATAGTTAAAGTTAAATATTAGATTTTTTCGCACTTTTATGTGCCTCGGAAGCGCAGTAGGCAGCACGTCAGTCTCATAATCAACTCTAAATTGAGTTATCTGAAGGTCGTGAGTTCGATCCTCACCCGGGGCAGTACCTTTTTGTTATAGTTATTTCATGCGATAATACATTTTGCCGAATCAACATTAAATTAATGAAGAGATAGTAAAAGTTAAATATAAGATTTTTTCGCATTCTTATATGCCTGGGTAATGCAGTAGGAAGCCCGTGAGTCTTTGAATCAGCTCTAAATTGAGTTATCTGAAGGTCTTGAGTTCGATCCTCTCCCAGGGCAGTACTTTTTTCCAGTCGTTATTTCATGAAATTATACATTTTGCCGAATATCTTTTAAATTAAGGAAAAGATAGTTAAAGTTAAATATAGTATTTTTTCGCACTCTTATGTGCCTCGGTAGCGCAGTAGGCAGCGCGTCAGTCTCATAATCAACTCTAAAATGAGTTATCTGAAGGTCGTGAGTTCGATCCTCACCCGGGGCAGTACCTTTTTGTTATAGTTATTTCATGCGATAATTCTTTTTGCCGAATCAATATTAATGAAAAGATAGTTAAAGTTAAATATTATATTTTTTCGCACTCTTATGTGCCTCGGAAGCGCAGTACGCAGCGCGTTACTCTCATAATCAACTTAAAATTGAGTTATCTGAAGGTCGTGAGTTCGATCCTCACTGGGGGCAGTACTTTTTTGTAATAGTTATTTCATGCGATAATTCTCTATGCCGAATCAATCTAAAATTAATGAAAAGATAGCTAAAGTTAAATATTATACTTTCAACCATTCTAATGTGCCTCGGTAGCGCAGTAGGCAGTGCGTCAGTCTCATAATCAACTCTAAATTGAGTTATCTGAAGGTCGTGAAATCGATCCTCACTCGGGGCAGTACCTTTTTGTAAAAGTTATTTCATGCGATAATTCTTTTTGCCGAATCAATATTAAATTAATGAAAATATAGTTAAAGTTAAATATTATATTTTTTCGCACTCTTATGTGCCTCGGTAGCGCAGTAGGCAGCGCGTCAGTCTCATAATCAACTCTAAATTGAGTTATCTGAAGGTCGTGAGTTCGATCCTCTCCCTGGGCAGTACTTTTTTCCAGTCGTTATTTCATGAAATTATACATTTTGCCGAATATCTTTTAAATTAAGGAAAAGATAGTTAAAGTTAAATATAGTATTTTTTCGCACTCTTATGTGCCTCGGTAGCGCAGTAGGCAGCGCGTCAGTCTCATAATCAACTCTAAATTGAGTTATCTGAAGGTCGTGAGTTCGATCCTCACCCGGGGCAGTACCTTTTTGTTATAGTTATTTCATGCGATAATTCTTTTTGCCGAATCAATATTAATGAAAAGATAGTTAAAGTTAAATATTATATTTTTTCGCACTCTTTTGTGCCTCGGAAGCGCAGTACGCAGCTCGTTACTCTCATAATCAACTTAAAATTGAGTTATCTGAAGGTCGTGAGTTCGATCCTCACTGGGGGCAGTACTTTTTTGTAATAGTTATTTCATGCGATAATTCTCTATGCCTTAAATTAATGAAAAGATAGCTAAAGTTAAATATTATACTTTCTCCCATTCTAATGTGCCTCGGTAGCGCAGTAGGCAGCGCGTCAGTCTCATAATCAACTCTAAATTGAGTTATCTGAAGGTCGTGAGTTCGATCCTCACTCGGGGCAGTACCTTTTTGTAAAAGTTATTTCATGCGATAATTCTTTTTGCCGAATCAATATTAAATTAATGAAATTATAGTTAAAGTTAAATATTATATTTTTTCGCACTCTTATGTGCCTCGGTAGCGCAGTAGGCAGGGCGTCAGTCTCATAATCAACTCTAAATTGAGTTATCTGAAGGTCGTGAGTTCGATCCTCACTCGGGGCAGTTCGTTTTTGTAATAGTTATTTCATGCGATAATTCTTTTTGCCGAATCAATTTTAAATTCATGAAAAGATAGTTAAAGTTTAATATTATATTTTTTCGCATTCTTATGTGCCTCGGTAGCGCAGTAGGCAGCGCGTCAGTCTCATAGTTAACTCTAAATTGAGTTATCTGAAGGTCGTGAGTTCGATCCTCACTCGGGGCAGTACCTTTTTGTAATAGTTATTTCATGCGATAATTCTCTTTGCCGAATCAAACTTATATTAATGAAAAGAAAACTAAAGTTAAATATTATACTTTCTCCCATTCTAATGTGCCTCGGTAGCGCAGTAGGCAGCGCGTCAGTCTCATAATCAACTCTAAATTGAGTTATCTGAAGGTCGTGAGTTCGATCCTCACTCGGGGCAGTACCTTTTTGTAAAAGTTATTTCATGCGATAATTCTTTTTGCCGAATCAATATTAAATTAATGAAATTATAGTTAAAGTTAAATATAGTATTTTTTCGCACTCTTATGTGCCTCGGTAGCGCAGTAGGCTGCGCGTCACTCTCATAATCAATATTAAATTGAGTTATCTGAAGGTCGTGAGTTCGATCCTCACCCGGGGCAGTACCTTTTTGTTATAGTTATTTCATGCGATAATACATTTTGCCGAATCAACATTAAATTAATGAAGAGATAGTAAAATTTAAATATAAGATTTTTTCGCATTCTTATATGCCTGGGTAATTCAGTAGGAAGCCCGTCAGTCTCATAATCAACTCTAAATTGAGTTATCTGAAGGTCGTGAGTTCGATCCTCACTCGGGGCAGTACCTTTTTGTAAAAGTTATTTCATGCGATAATTCTTTTTGCCGAATCAATATTAAATTAATGAAAATATAGTTAAAGTTAAATATTATATTTTTTCGCACTCTTATGTGCCTCGGTAGCGCAGTAGGCAGCGCGTCAGTCTCATAATCTACTCTAAATTGAGTTATCTGAAGGTCGTGAGTTCGATCTTCTCCCAGGGCAGTACTTTTTTCCAGTTGTTATTTCATGAAATTATACATTTTGCCGAATATCTTTTAAATTAAGGAAAAGATAGTTAAAGTTAAATATAGTATTTTTTCGCACTCTTATGTGCCTCGGTAGCGCAGTAGGCAGCGCGTCAGTCTCATAATCAACTCTAAATTGAGTTATCTGAAGGTCGTGAGTTCGATCCTCACCCGGGGCAGTACCTTTTTGTTATAGTTATTTCATGCGATAATTCTTTTTGCCGAATCAATATTAATGAAAAGATAGTTAAAGTTAAATATTATATTTTTTCGCACTCTTATGTGCCTCGGAAGCGCAGTACGCAGCGCGTTACTCTCATAATCAACTTAAAATTGAGTTATCTGAAGGTCGTGAGTTCGATCCTCACTGGGGGCAGTACTTTTTTGTAATAGTTATTTCATGCGATAATTCTCTATGCCGAATCAATCTTAAATTAATGAAAAGATAGCTAAAGTTAAATATTATACTTTCTCCCTTTCTAATGTGCCTCGGTAGCGCAGTAGGCAGCGCGTCAGTCTCATAATCAACTCTAAATTGAGTTATCTGAAGGTCGTGAGTTCGATCCTCACTCGGGGCAGTTCGTTTTTGTAATAGTTATTTCATGCGATAATTCTTTTTGCCGAATCAATTTTAAATTCATGAAAAGATAGTTAAAGTTTAATATTATATTTTTTCGCATTCTTATGTGCCTCGGTAGCGCAGTAGGCAGCGCGTCAGTCTCATAGTTAACTCTAAATTGAGTTATCTGAAGGTCGTGAGTTCGATCCTCACCCGGGGCAGTACATTTTTGTTATAGTTATTTCATGCGATAATACATTTTGCCAATCAACATTAAATTAATGAAAAGATAGTAAAAGTTAAATATAAGGTTTTTTCGCATTCTTATATGCCTGTGTAATGCAGTAGGAAGCCCGTGAGTCTTATAATCATCTCTAAATTGAGTTATTTGAAAGTCGTGAGTTCGATCCTCTCCCCGGGCAGTACATTTTTCTAGTCGTTATTTCATGAAATTATACATTTTGCCGAATAAATTTTAAATTAAGGAAAAGATAGTTAAAGTTAAATATTTTATTTTTTCGCACTCTTACGTGCCTCGGTAGCGCAGTAGGTAGCGCGTAAGTCTCATAATCAACATTAAATTGAGTTATCTGAAGGTCGTGATTTCGATCCTCACTCGGGGCAGTACCTTTTAGTAATAGTTTTTTCATGCGATTATTCTTTTTGCCGAATCAATCTTAAATTAATGAAAAGATAGTTAAAGTTAAATATTATACTTTTTCCCAATCTAATGTGCCTCGGTAGCGCAGTAGGCAGCGCGTCAGTCTCATAATCAACTCTAGATTGAGTTATCTGAAGGTCGTGAGTTCGATCCTCACTCGGGGCAGTACCTTTTTGTAATAGTTATTTCATGCGATAATTCTTTTTGCCGAATCAATATAAAATAAATGAAAAGATAGTTAAAGTTAAATATTAGATTTTTTCGCTCTTTTATGTGCCTCGGAAGCGCAGTAGGCAGCGCGTCAGTCTCATAATCAACTCTAAATTGAGTTATCTGAAGGTCGTGAGTTCGATCCTCACCCGGCGCAGTACCTTTTTGTTATAGTTATTTCATGCGATAATACATTTTGCCGAATCAACATTAAATTAATGAAAAGATAGCTAAAGTTAAATATTATACTTTCTCCCATTCTAATGTGCCTCGGTAGCGCAGTAGGCAGCGCGTCAGTCTCATAATCAACTCTAGATTGAGTTATCTGAAGGTCGTGAGTTCGATCCTCACTCGGGGCAGTACCTTTTTGTAATAGTTATTTCATGCGATAATTCTTTTTGCCGAATCAATATAAAATAAATGAAAAGATAGTTAAAGTTAAATATTAGATTTTTTCGCTCTTTTATGTGCCTCGGAAGCGCAGTAGGCAGCGCGTCAGTCTCATAATCAACTCTAAATTGAGTTATCTGAAGGTCGTGAGTTCGATCCTCACTGGGGGCAGTACTTTTTTGTAATAGTTATTTCATGCGATAATTCTCTATGCCGAATCAATCTTAAATTAATGAAAAGATAGCTAAAGTTAAATATTATACTTTCTCCCATTCTAATGTGCCTCGGTAGCGCAGTAAGCAGCGCGTCAGTCTCATAATCAACTCTAAATTGAGTTATCTAAAGGTCGTGAGTTCGATCCTCACTCGGGGCAGTACCTTTTTGTAAAAGTTATTTCATGCGATAATTCTTTTTGCCGAATCAATATTAAATTAATGAAAATATAGTTAAAGTTAAATATTATATTGTTTCGCACTCTTATGTGCCTCGGTAGCGCAGTAGGCAGCGCGTCAGTCTCATAATCAACTCTAAATTGAGTTATTTGAAGGTCGTGAGTTCGATCCTCACTCGGGGCAGTTCGTTTTTGTAATAGTTATTTCATGCGATAATTCTTTTTGCCGAATCAACATTAAATTAATGAAGAGATAGTAAAAGTTAAATATAAGATATTCTCGCATTCTTATATGCCTGGGTAATGCAGTAGGAAGCCCGTGAGTCTTTGAATCAGCTCTAAATTGAGTTATCTGAAGGTCTTGAGTTCGATCCTCTCCCAGGGCAGTACTTTTTTCCAGTCGTTATTTCATGAAATTATACATTTTGCCGAATATCTTTTAAATTAAGGAAAAGATAGTTAAAGTTAAATATAGTATTTTTTCGCACTCTTATGTGCCTCGGTAGCGCAGTAGGCAGCGCGTTAGTCTCATAATCAACTCTAAATTGAGTTATCTGAAGGTCGTGAGTTCGATCCTCACCCGGGGCAGTACCTTTTTGTTATAGTTATTTCATGCGATAATTCTTTTTGCCGAATCAATATTAATGAAAAGATAGTTAAAGTTAAATATTATATTTTTTCGCACTCTTATGTGCGTCGGAAGCGCAGTACGCAGCGCGTTACTCTCATAATCAACTTAAAATTGAGTTATCTGAAGGTCGTGAGTTCGATCCTCACTGGGGGCAGTACTTTTTTGTAATAGTTATTTCATGCGATAATTCTCTATGCCGAATCAATCTTAAATTAATGAAAAGATAGCTAAAGTTAAATATTATACTTTCTCCCATTCTAATGTGCCTCGGTAGCGCAGTAGGCAGCGCGTCAGTCTCATTATCAACTCTAAATTGAGTTATCTGAAGGTCGTGAGTTCGATCCTCACTCGGGGCAGTACCTTTTTGTAAAAGTTATTTCATGCGATAATTCTTTTTGCCGAATCAATATTAAATTAATGAAAATATAGTTAAAGTTAAATATTATATTTTTTCGCACTCTTATGTGCCTCGGTAGCGCAGTAGGCAGCGCGTCAGTCTCATAATCAACTCTAAATTGAGTTATCTGAAGGTCGTGAGTTCGATCCTCACTCGGGGCAGTTCGTTTTTGTAATAGTTATTTCATGCGATAATTCTTTTTGCCGAATCAACATTAAATTAATGAAAAGATAGTAAAAGTTAAATATAAGGTTTATTCGCATTCTTATATGCCTGTGTAATGCAGTAGGAAGCCCGTGAGTCTTATAATCATCTCTAAATTGAGTTATTTGAAAGTCGTGAGTTCGATCCTCTCCCCGGGCAGTACATTTTTCTAGTCGTAATTTCATGAAATTATACATTTTGCCGAATAAATTTTAAATTAAGGAAAAGATAGTTAAAGTTAAATATTTTATTTTTTCGCACTCTTACGTGCCTTGGTAGCGCAGTAGGTAGCGCGTAAGTCTCATAATCAACATTAAATTGAGTTATCTGAAGGTCGTGAGTTCGATCCTCACTCGGAGCAGTACCTTTTTGTAACAGTTATTTCATGCGATAATTCTTTTTGCCGAATCAATCTTAAATTAATGAAAAGATAGTTAAAGTTAAATATTACACTTTTTCCCATTCTAATGTGCCTCGGTAGCGCAGTAGGTAGAGCGTCAGTCTCATAATCAACTTTAATTTGAGTTATCTGAAGGTCGTGATTTCGATCCTCACTCGGGGCAGTACCTTTTAGTAATAGTTATTTCATGCGATTATTCTTTTTGCCGAATCAATCTTAAATTAATGAAAAGATAGTTAAAGTTAAATATTATACTTTTTCCCAATCTAATGTGCCTCGGTAGCACAGTAGGCAGCGCGTCAGTCTCATAATCAACTCTAAATTGAGTTATCTGAAGGTCGTGAGTTCGATCCTCACTCGGGGCAGTACCTTTTTGTAATAGTTATTTCATGCGATAATTCTTTTCCGAATCAATGTAAAATTTAATGAAAAGATAGTTAAAGTTAAATATTATACTTTTTCCCATTCTAATGTGCCTCGGTAGCGCAGTAGGCAGCGCGTCAGTCTCATAATCAACTCTAAATTGAGTTATCTGAAGGTCGTGAGTTCGATCCTCACTCGGGGCAGTACCTTTTTGTAATAGTTATTTCATGCGATAATTCTCTTTGCCGTATCAATCTTAAATTAATGAAAAGATAGTTAAAGTTAAATATAGTATTTTTTCGCACTCTTATGTGCCTCGGTAGCGCAGTAGGCTGCGCGTCACTCTCATAATCTATATTAAATTGAGTTATCTGAAGGTCTTGAGTTCGATCTTCATTCGGAGCAGTACTTTTTTGTAATAGTAATTTCATGCGATAATTCTTTTTGCCAAATCAATATTAAATTAAGGAAAAGATAGTTAAAGTTAAATATAGTATTTTTTCGCACTCTTATGTGCCTCGGTAGCGCAGTAGGCTGCGCGTCACTCTCATAATCAATATTAAATTGAGTTATCTGAAGGTCGTGAGTTCGATCCTCATTCGGAGCAGTACTTTTTTGTAATAGTTATTTCATGCGATAATTCTTTTTGCCGAATCAATCTTAAATTAATGAAAAGATAGTTAAAGTTAGATATTACACTTTTTCCCATTATAATGTACCGCGGTAGCGCAGTAGGCAGCGCGTCTGTCTCATAATGAACTCTAAATTGAGTTATCTGAAGGTCGTGAGTTCGATCCTCACTCGGGGCAGTACATTTTTGTAATAGTTATTTCATGCGATAATTCTTTTTGCCGAATCAATATAAAATTAATGAAAAGATAGTTAAAGTTAAATATTACACTTTTTCGCACTTTTATGTGCCTCGGAAGCGCAGTAGGCAGCGCGTCTGTCTCATAATCAACTCTAAATTGAGTTATCTGAAGGTCGTGAGTTCGATCCTCACCCGGGAAAGTTCCTTTTTGTAATAGTTATTTCATGCGATAATTCTTTTTGCCGAATCAATATAAAATTAATGAAAAGATAGTTAAAGTTAAATATTAGATTTTTTCGCACTTTTATGTGCCTCGGAAGCGCAGTAGGCAGCGCGTCAGTCTCATAATCAACTCTAAATTGAGTTATCTGAAGGTCGTGAGTTCGATCCTCACTCGGGGCAGTACATTTTTGTTATAGTTATTTCATGCGATAATACATTTTGCCGAATCAACATTAAATTAATGAAAAGATACTTAAAGTTAAATATCAGATTTTTTCAGAAACTTATGTGCCTCGGTAGCACAGTAGGCAGCGCGTCACTCTCATAATCAACCTAAAATTGAGTTATCTGAAGGTCGTGAGTTCGATCCTCACTTGGGGCAGTACTTTTTTGTAATAGTTATTTCATGCGATAATTCTCTTTGCCGAATCAAACTTAAATTAATGAAAAGATAGCTAAAGTTAAATATTATACTTTTTCCCATTCTAATGTGCCTCGGTAGCGCAGTAGGCAGCGCGTCAGTCTCATAATCAACTCTAAATTTAGTTATCTGAAGGTCGTGAGTTCGATCCTCACTGGGGGCAGTACTTTTTTGTAATAGTTATTTCATGCGATAATTCTTTTTGCCGAATCAATATTAAATTCATGAAAAGATAGTTAAAGTTAAATATCAAATTTTTTTCACAAACTTATGTGCCTCGGTAGCGCAGTAGGCAGCGCGTTAGTCTCATAATCAACTTTAAATTGAGTTATCTGAAGGTCGTGAGTTCGATCCTCACTCGGGGCAGTACCTTTTAGAAATAGTTATTTCATGCGATAATTCTTTTTGCCGAATCAATCTAAAATTAATGAAAAGATAGTTAAAGTTAAATATTATACTTTTTCCCGTTCTAATGTGCCTCGATAGCGCAGTTGGCATCGCGTCAGTCTCATAATCAACTCTAAATTGAGTTATTTGAAGGTCGTGAGTTCGATCCTCACTCGGGGCAGTACCTTTTTGTAATAGTTATTTCATGCGATAATTCTTTTTGCCGAATCAATATAAAATTAATGAAAAGATAGTTAAAGTTAAATATTATATTTTTTCGCACTTTTATGTGCCTCGGAAGCGCAGTAGGCAGCGCGTCAGTCTCATAATCAACTCTAAATTGAGTTATCTGAAGGTCGTGAGTTCGATCCTCACCCGGGAAAGTTCCTTTTTGTAATAGTTATTTCATGCGATAATACATTTGCCGCATTAATATTAAATTGATAAAAAGATAGTTAAAGTTAAATATTTCATTTTTTCCCATTCTAATGTGCCTCGGTAGGGCAGTAGGCAGCGCGTCAGTCTCATAAAGAACTCTAAATTGAGTTATCTGAAGGTCGTGAGTTCGATCCTCACTCGGGGCAGTACCTTTTTGTAATAGTTATTTCATGCGATAATTCTCTTTGCCGTATCAATCTTAAATTAATGAAAAGATAGTTAAAGTTAAATATAGTATTTTTTCGCACTCTTATGTGCCTCGGTAGCGCAGTAGGCTGCGCGTCACTCTCATAATCAATATTAAATTGAGTTATCTGAAGGTCGTGAGTTCGATCCTCATTCGGAGCAGTACTTTTTTGTAATAGTTATTTCATGCGATAATTCTTTTTGCCGAATCAATCTTAAATTAATGAAAAGATAGTTAAAGTTATATATTACACTTTTTCCCATTACAACGTACCTCGGTAGCGCAGTAGGCAGCGCGTCAGACTCATAATGAACTCTAAATTGAGTTATCTGAAGGTCGTGATTTCGATCCTCACTCGGGGCAGTACCTTTTTGTAATAGTTATATCATGCGATAATTCTTTTTGCCGAATCAATATAAAATTAATGAAAAGATAGTTAAAGTTAAATATTAGATTTTTTCGCACTTTTATGTGCCTCGGAAGCGCAGTAGGCAGCGCGTCAGTCTCATAATCAACTCTAAATTGAGTTATCTGAAGGTCGTGAGTTCGATCCTCACCCGGGGCAGTACCTTTTTGTTATAGTTATTTCATGCGATAATACATTTTGCCGAATCAACATTAAATTAATGAAGAGATAGTAAAAGTTAAATATAAGATTTTTTGGCATTCTTATATGCCTGGGTAATTCAGTAGGAAGCCCGTCAGTCTCATAATCAACTCTAAATTGAGTTATCTGAAGGTCGTGAGTTCGATCCTCACTCGGGGCAGTACCTTTTTGTAAAAGTTATTTCATGCGATAATTCTTTTTGCCGAATCAATATTAAATTAATGAAAATATAGTTAAAGTTAAATATTATATTTTTTCGCACTCTTATGTGCCTCGGTAGCGCAGTAGGCAGCGCGTCAGTCTCATAATCAACTCTAAATTGAGTTATCTGAAGGTCGTGAGTTCGATCTTCTCCCAGGGCAGTACTTTTTTCCAGTTGTTATTTCATGAAATTATACATTTTGCCGAATATCTTTTAAATTAAGGAAAAGATAGTTAAAGTTAAATATAGTATTTTTTCGCACTCTTATGTGCCTCGGTAGCGCAGTAGGCAGCGCGTCAGTCTCATAATCAACTCTAAATTGAGTTATCTGAAGATCGTGAGTTCGATCCTCACCCGGGGCAGTACCTTTTTGTTATAGTTATTTCATGCGATAATTCTTTTTGCCGAATCAATATTAATGAAAAGATAGTTAAAGTTAAATATTATATTTTTTCGCACTCTTATGTGCCTCGGAAGCGCAGTACGCAGCGCGTTACTCTCATAATCAACTTAAAATTGAGTTATCTGAAGGTCGTGAGTTCGATCCTCACTGGGGGCAGTACTTTTTTGTAATAGTTATTTCATGCGATAATTCTCTATGCCGAATCAATCTTAAATTAATGAAAAGATAGCTAAAGTTAAATATTATACTTTCTCCCTTTCTAATGTGCCTCGGTAGCGCAGTAGGCAGCGCGTCAGTCTCATAATCAACTCTAAATTGAGTTATCTGAAGATCGTGAGTTCGATCCTCACTCGGGGCAGTACCTTTTTGTAAAAGTTATTTCATGCGATAATTCTTTTTGCCGAATCAATATTAAATTAATGAAATTATAGTTAAAGTTAAATATTATATTTTTTCGCACTCTTATGTGCCTCGGTAGCGCAGTAGGCAGCGCGTCAGTCTCATAATCAACTCTAAATTGAGTTATCTGAAGGTCGTGAGTTCGATCCTCACTCGGGGCAGTTCGTTTTTGTAATAGTTATTTCATGCGATAATTCTTTTTGCCGAATCAATTTTAAATTCATGAAAAGATAGTTAAAGTTTAATATTATATTTTTTCGCATTCTTATGTGCCTCGGTAGCGCAGTAGGCAGCGTGTCAGTCTCATAGTTAACTCTAAATTGAGTTATCTGAAGGTCGTGAGTTCGATCCTCACCCGGGGCAGTACATTTTTGTTATAGTTATTTCATGCGATAATACATTTTGCCAATCAACATTAAATTAATGAAAAGATAGTAAAAGTTAAATATAAGGTTTTTTCGCATTCTTATATGCCTGTGTAATGCAGTAGGAAGCCCGTGAGTCTTATAATCATCTCTAAATTGAGTTATTTGAAAGTCGTGAGTTCGATCCTCTCCCCGGGCAGTACATTTTTCTAGTCGTTATTTCATGAAATTATACATTTTGCCGAATAAATTTTAAATTAAGGAAAAGATAGTTAAAGTTAAATATTTTATTTTTTCGCACTCTTACGTGCCTCGGTAGCGCAGTAGGTAGCGCGTAAGTCTCATAATCAACATTAAATTGAGTTATCTGAAGGTCGTGATTTCGATCCTCACTCGGGGCAGTACCTTTTAGTAATAGTTTTTTCATGCGATTATTCTTTTTGCCGAATCAATCTTAAATTAATGAAAAGATAGTTAAAGTTAAATATTATACTTTTTCCCAATCTAATGTGCCTCGGTAGCGCAGTAGGCAGCGCGTCAGTCTCATAATCAACTCTAGATTGAGTTATCTGAAGGTCGTGAGTTCGATCCTCACTCGGGGCAGTACCTTTTTGTAATAGTTATTTCATGCGATAATTCTTTTTGCCGAATCAATTTTAAATTCATGAAAAGATAGTTAAAGTTTAATATTATATTTTTTCGCGTTCTTATGTGCCTCGGTAGCGCAGTAGGCAGCGTGTCAGTCTCATAGTTAACTCTAAATTGAGTTATCTGAAGGTCGTGAGTTCGATCCTCACCCGGGGCAGTACATTTTTGTTATAGTTATTTCATGCGATAATACATTTTGCCAATCAACATTAAATTAATGAAAAGATAGTAAAAGTTAAATATAAGGTTTTTTCGCATTCTTATATGCCTGTGTAATGCAGTAGGAAGCCCGTGAGTCTTATAATCATCTCTAAATTGAGTTATTTGAAAGTCGTGAGTTCGATCCTCTCCCCGGGCAGTACATTTTTCTAGTCGTTATTTCATGAAATTATACATTTTGCCGAATAAATTTTAAATTAAGGAAAAGATAGTTAAAGTTAAATATTTTATTTTTTCGCACTCTTACGTGCCTCGGTAGCGCAGTAGGTAGCGCGTAAGTCTCATAATCAACATTAAATTGAGTTATCTGAAGGTCGTGATTTCGATCCTCACTCGGGGCAGTACCTTTTAGTAATAGTTTTTTCATGCGATTATTCTTTTTGCCGAATCAATCTTAAATTAATGAAAAGATAGTTAAAGTTAAATATTATACTTTTTCCCAATCTAATGTGCCTCGGTAGCGCAGTAGGCAGCGCGTCAGTCTCATAATCAACTCTAGATTGAGTTATCTGAAGGTCGTGAGTTCGATCCTCACTCGGGGCAGTACCTTTTTGTAATAGTTATTTCATGCGATAATTCTTTTTGCCGAATCAATATAAAATAAATGAAAAGATAGTTAAAGTTAAATATTAGATTTTTTCGCTCTTTTATGTGCCTCGGAAGCGCAGTAGGCAGCGCGTCAGTCTCATAATCAACTCTAAATTGAGTTATCTGAAGGTCGTGAGTTCGATCCTCACCCGGGGCAGTACCTTTTTGTTATAGTTATTTCATGCGATAATACATTTTGCCGAATCAACATTAAATTAATGAAGAGATAGTAAAAGTTAAATATAAGATTTTTTCGCATTCTTATATGCCTGGGTAATGCAGTAGGAAGCCCGTGAGTCTTTGAATCAGCTCTAAATTGAGTTATCTGAAGGTCGTGAGTTCGATCCTCTCCCAGGGCAGTACTTTTTTCCAGTCGTTATTTCATGAAATTATACATTTTGCCGAATATCTTTTAAATTAAGGAAAAGATAGTTAAAGTTAAATATAGTATTTTTTCGCACTCTTATGTGCCTCGGTAGCGCAGTAGGCAGCGCGTCAGTCTCATAATCAACTCTAAATTGAGTTATCTGAAGGTCGTGAGTTCGATCCTCACCCGGGGCAGTACCTTTTTGTTATAGTTATTTCATGCGATAATTCTTTTTGCCGAATCAATATTAATGAAAAGATAGTTAAAGTTAAATATTATATTTTTTCGCACTCTTATGTGCCTCGGAAGCGCAGTACGCAGCGCGTTACTCTCATAATCAACTTAAAATTGAGTTATCTGAAGGTCGTAAGTTCGATCCTCACTGGGGGCAGTACTTTTTTGTAATAGTTATTTCATGCGATAATTCTCTATGCCGAATCAATCTTAAATTAATGAAAAGATAGCTAAAGTTAAATATTATACTTTCTCCCATTCTAATGTGCCTCGGTAGCGCAGTAGGCAGCGCGTCAGTCTCATAATCAACTCTAAATTGAGTTATCTAAAGGTCGTGAGTTCGATCCTCACTCGGGGCAGTACCTTTTTGTAAAAGTTATTTCATGCGATAATTCTTTTTGCCGAATCAATATTAAATTAATGAAAATATAGTTAAAGTTAAATATTATATTGTTTCGCACTCTTATGTGCCTCGGTAGCGCAGTAGGCAGCGCGTCAGTCTCATAATCAACTCTAAATTGAGTAATCTGAAGGTCGTGAGTTCGATCCTCACTCGGGGCAGTTCGTTTTTGTAATAGTTATTTCATGCGATAATTCTTTTTGCCGAATCAACATTAAATTAATGAAGAGATAGTAAAAGTTAAATATAAGATATTCTCGCATTCTTATATGCCTGGGTAATGCAGTAGGAAGCCCGTGAGTCTTTGAATCAGCTCTAAATTGAGTTATCTGAAGGTCTTGAGTTCGATCCTGTCCCAGGGCAGTACTTTTTTCCAGTCGTTATTTCATGAAATTATACATTTTGCCGAATATCTTTTAAATTAAGGAAAAGATAGTTAAAGTTAAATATAGTATTTTTTCGCACTCTTATGTGCCTCGGTAGCGCAGTAGGCAGCGCGTTAGTCTCATAATCAACTCTAAATTGAGTTATCTGAAGGTCGTGAGTTCGATCCTCACCCGGGGCAGTACCTTTTTGTTATAGTTATTTCATGCGATAATTCTTTTTGCCGAATCAATATTAATGAAAAGATAGTTAAAGTTAAATATTATATTTTTTCGCACTCTTATGTGCGTCGGAAGCGCAGTACGCAGCGCGTTACTCTCATAATCAACTTAAAATTGAGTTATCTGAAGGTCGTGAGTTCGATCCTCACTGGGGGCAGTACTTTCTTGTAATAGTTATTTCATGCGATAATTCTCTATGCCGAATCAATCTTAAATTAATGAAAAGATAGCTAAAGTTAAATATTATACTTTCTCCCATTCTAATGTGCCTCGGTAGCGCAGTAGGCAGCGCGTCAGTCTCATTATCAACTCTAAATTGAGTTATCTGAAGGTCGTGAGTTCGATCCTCACTCGGGGCAGTGCCTTTTTGTAAAAGTTATTTCATGCGATAATTCTTTTTGCCGAATCAATATTAAATTAATGAAAATATAGTTAAAGTTAAATATTATATTTTTTCGCACTCTTATGTGCCTCGGTAGCGCAGTAGGCAGCGCGTCAGTCTCATAATCAACTCTAAATTGAGTTATCTGAAGGTCGTGAGTTCGATCCTCACTCGGGGCAGTTCGTTTTTGTAATAGTTATTTCATGCGATAATTCTTTTTGCCGAATCAACATTAAATTAATGAAAAGATAGTAAAAGTTAAATATAAGGTTTATTCGCATTCTTATATGCCTGTGTAATGCAGTAGGAAGCCCGTGAGTCTTATAATCATCTCTAAATTGAGTTATTTGAAAGTCGTGAGTTCGATCCTCTCCCCGGGCAGTACATTTTTCTAGTCGTAATTTCATGAAATTATACATTTTGCCGAATAAATTTTAAATTAAGGAAAAGATAGTTAAAGTTAAATATTTTATTTTTTCGCACTCTTACGTGCCTTGGTAGCGCAGTAGGTAGCGCGTAAGTCTCATAATCAACATTAAATTGAGTTATCTGAAGGTCGTGAGTTCGATCCTCACTCGGAGCAGTACCTTTTTGTAACAGTTATTTCATGCGATAATTCTTTTTGCCGAATCAATCTTAAATTAATGAAAAGATAGTTAAAGTTAAATATTACACTTTTTCCCATTCTAATGTGCCTCGGTAGCGCAGTAGGTAGAGCGTCAGTCTCATAATCAACTTTAATTTGAGTTATCTGAAGGTCGTGATTTCGATCCTCACTCGGGGCAGTACCTTTTAGTAATAGTTATTTCATGCGATTATTCTTTTTGCCGAATCAATCTTAAATTAATGAAAAGATAGTTAAAGTTAAATATTATACTTTTTCCCAATCTAATGTGCCTCGGTAGCACAGTAGGCAGCGCGTCAGTCTCATAATCAACTCTAAATTGAGTTATCTGAAGGTCGTGAGTTCGATCCTCACTCGGGGCAGTACCTTTTTGTAATAGTTATTTCATGCGATAATTCTTTTCCGAATCAATGTAAAATTTAATGAAAAGATAGTTAAAGTTAAATATTATACTTTTTCCCATTCTAATGTGCCTCGGTAGCGCAGTAGGCAGCGCGTCAGTCTCATTATCAACTCTAAATTGAGTTATCTGAAGGTCGTGAGTTCGATCCTCACTCGGGGCAGTACCTTTTTGTAATAGTTATTTCATGCGATAATTCTCTTTGCCGTATCAATCTTAAATTAATGAAAAGATAGTTAAAGTTAAATATAGTATTTTTTCGCACTCTTATGTGCCTCGGTAGCGCAGTAGGCTGCGCGTCACTCTCATAATCTATATTAAATTGAGTTATCTGAAGGTCTTGAGTTCGATCTTCATTCGGAGCAGTACTTTTTTGTAATAGTAATTTCATCCGATAATTCTTTTTGCCAAATCAATATTAAATTAAGGAAAAGATAGTTAAAGTTAAATATAGTATTTTTTCGCACTCTTATGTGCCTCGGTAGCGCAGTAGGCTGCGCGTCACTCTCATAATCAATATTAAATTGAGTTATCTGAAGGTCGTGAGTTCGATCCTCATTCGGAGCAGTACTTTTTTGTAATAGTTATTTCATGCGATAATTCTTTTTGCCGAATCAATCTTAAATTAATGAAAAGATAGTTAAAGTTATATATTACACTTTTTCCCATTATAATGTACCGCGGTAGCGCAGTAGGCAGCGCGTCAGTCTCATAATGAACTCTAAATTGAGTTATCTGAAGGTCGTGAGTTCGATCCTCACTCGGGGCAGTACCTTTTTGTAATAGTTATTTCATGCGATAATTCTTTTTGCCGAATCAATATAAAATTAATGAAAAGATAGTTAAAGTTAAATATTACACTTTTTCGCACTTTTATGTGCCTCGGAAGCGCAGTAGGCAGCGCGTCTGTCTCATAATCAACTCTAAATTGAGTTATCTGAAGGTCGTGAGTTCGATCCTCACCCGGGAAAGTTCCTTTTTGTAATAGTTATTTCATGCGATAATTCTTTTTGCCGAATCAATATAAAATTAATGAAAAGATAGTTAAAGTTAAATATTAGATTTTTTCGCACTTTTATGTGCCTCGGAAGCGCAGTAGGCAGCGCGTCAGTCTCATAATCAACTCTAAATTGAGTTATCTGAAGGTCGTGAGTTCGATCCTCACTCGGGGCAGTACATTTTTGTTATAGTTATTTCATGCGATAATACATTTTGCCGAATCAACATTAAATTAATGAAAAGATACTTAAAGTTAAATATCAGATTTTTTCAGAAACTTATGTGCCTCGGTAGCACAGTAGGCAGCGCGTCACTCTCATAATCAACCTAAAATTGAGTTATCTGAAGGTCGTGAGTTCGATCCTCACTTGGGGCAGTACTTTTTTGTAATAGTTATTTCATGCGATAATTCTCTTTGCCGAATCAAACTTAAATTAATGAAAAGATAGCTAAAGTTAAATATTATACTTTTTCCCATTCTAATGTGCCTCGGTAGCGCAGTAGGCAGCGCGTCAGTCTCATAATCAACTCTAAATTTAGTTATCTGAAGGTCGTGAGTTCGATCCTCACTGGGGGCAGTACTTTTTTGTAATAGTTATTTCATGCGATAATTCTTTTTGCCGAATCAATATTAAATTCATGAAAAGATAGTTAAAGTTAAATATCAAATTTTTTTCACAAACTTATGTGCCTCGGTAGCGCAGTAGGCAGCGCGTTAGTCTCATAATCAACTTTAAATTGAGTTATCTGAAGGTCGTGAGTTCGATCCTCACTCGGGGCAGTACCTTTTAGAAATAGTTATTTCATGCGATAATTCTTTTTGCCGAATCAATCTAAAATTAATGAAAAGATAGTTAAAGTTAAATATTATACTTTTTCCCGTTCTAATGTGCCTCGATAGCGCAGTTGGCATCGCGTCAGTCTCATAATCAACTCTAAATTGAGTTATTTGAAGGTCGTGAGTTCGATCCTCACTCGGGGCAGTACCTTTTTGTAATAGTTATTTCATGCGATAATTCTTTTTGCCGAATCAATATAAAATTAATGAAAAGATAGTTAAAGTTAAATATTAGATTTTTTCGCACTTTTATGTGCCTCGGAAGCGCAGTAGGCAGCGCGTCAGTCTCATAATCAACTCTAAATTGAGTTATCTGAAGGTCGTGAGTTCGATCCTCACCCGGGAAAGTTCCTTTTTGTAATAGTTATTTCATGCGATAATTCTTTTTGCCGAATCAATATAAAATTAATGAAAAGATAGTTAAAGTTAAATATTAGATTTTTTCGCACTTTTATGTGCCTCGGAAGCGCAGTAGGCAGCGCGTCAGTCCCATAATCAACTCTAAATTGAGTTATCTGAAGGTCGTGTGTTCGATAATCACCCGGGGCAGTTCCTTTTTTTAATAGTTATTTCATGCGATAATTATTTTTGCCGAATCAATATTAAATTCATGAAAAGTTAGTTAAAGTTAAATATCAGATTTTTTCACAAACTTGTGTGCCTCTGTAGCGTAGTCGGCAGCACGTCGGTCTCATATTCAGCTCATCAAATTGAGTTATCCGACGGTCGTGAGTTCGATCCTCACCCGGGGCAGTACATTTTTGTTATAGTTATTTCATGCGATAATACATTTTGCCGAATCAACATTAAATTAATGAAAAGATACTTAAAGTTAAATATCAGATATTTTCAGAAACTTATGTGCCTCGGTAGCACAGTAGGCAGCGCGTCACTCTCATAATCAACTCTAAATTGAGTTATCTGAAGGTCGTGAGTTCGATCCTCACTGGGGGCAGTACTTTTTTGTAATAGTTATTTCATGCGATAATTCTCTTTGCCGTATCAATATTAAATTAATGAAAAGATAGTTAAAGTTAAATATTATATTTTTTCGCACTCTTATGCGCCTCGGTAGCGCAGTAGGCAGCGCGTCAGTCTCATAATCAACTCTAAATTGAGTTATTTGAAGGTCGTGAGTTCGATCCTCACTCGGGGCAGTACCTTTTTGTAATAGTTATTTCATGCGATAATACATTTGCCGCATTAATATTAAATTGATAAAAAGATAGTTAAAGTTAAATATTTCATTTTTTCGCATTCTAATGTGCCTCGGTAGCGCAGTAGGCAGCGCGTCAGTCTCATAAAGAACTCTAAATTGAGTTATCTGAAGGTCGTGAGTTCGATCCTCACTCGGGGCAGTACCTTTTTGTAATAGTTATTTCATGCGATAATTCTCTTTGCCGTATCAATCTTAAATTAATGAAAAGATAGTTAAAGTTAAATATAGTATTTTTTCGCACTCTTATGTGCCTCGGTAGCGCAGTAGGCTGCGCGTCACTCTCATAATCAATATTAAATTGAGTTATCTGAAGGTCGTGAGTTCAATCCTCATTCGGAGCAGTACCTTTTTGTAATAGTTATTTCATGCGATAATTCTTTTTGCCGAATCAATCTTAAATTAATGAAAAGGTAGTTAAAGTTATATATTACACTTTTTCCCATTCTAATGTGCCTCGGTAGCGCAGTAGGCAGCGCGTCAGTCTCATAAAGAACTCTAAATTGAGTTATCTGAAGGTCGTGAGTTTGATCCTCGCTCGGGGCAGTACCTTTCAGAAATAGTTATTTCATGCGATAATTCTTTTTGCCGAATCAATCTAAAATTAATGAAAAGATAGTGAAAGTTAAATATTATACTTTTTCCCGTTCTAATGTGCCTCGATAGCGCAGTTGGCATCGCGTCAGTCGCATAATCAACTCTAAATTGAGTTATCTGAAGGTCGTGAGTTCGATCCTCACTCGGGGCAGTACCTTTTTGTAATAGTTATTTCATGCGATAATTCTTTTCCGAATCAATCTAAAATTAATGAAAAGATAGTTAAAATTAAATATTATACTTTTTCCCATTCTAATGTGCCTCGGTAGCGCAGTAGGCAGCGCGTCAGTCTCATAATCAACTCTAAATTGAGTTATCTGCAGGTCGTGAGTTCGATCCTCACTCGGAGCAGTACCTTTTTGTAGTAGTTATTTCATGCGATAATTCTTTTTGCCGAATCAATCTTAAATTAATGAAAAGATAGTTAAAGTTAAATATTACACTTTTTCCCATTCTAATGTGCCTCGGTAGCGCAGAAGGTAGCGCGTAAGTCTCATAATCAACTTTAAATTGAGTTATCTGAAGGTCGTGAGTTCGATCCTCACTCGGTTAAGTTCCTTTTTTTAATAGTTATTTCATGTGATAATTCTTTTTACCGATGAATATTAAATTAATGAAAAGATTGAAAAAATTAATTATTATACTTTTTCCCATTCTTATGTGCCTTGGTAGCGCAGTAGGCAGCGCGTCAGTCTCATAATCAGCTCTAAATTGAGTTATCTGATTGTCGTGTGTTCGATCCTCACCCGGTGCAGTTCCTTTTTTTAATAGTTATTTCATGCGATAATTTTATTTGCCGAATCAATATTAAATTCATGAAAAGATAGTTAAAGTTAAATATTATATTTTTTCGCACTCTTATGTGCCTCGGTACCGCAGTAGGCAGCGCGTCAGTCTCATAATCAACTCTAAATTGAGTTATCTGAAGGTCGTGAGTTCGATCCTCACTCGGGGCAGTACCTTTTTGTTATAGTTATTTCATGCGATAATTCTTTTTGCCGAATCAATATTAATGAAAAGATAGTTAAAGGTAAATATTATATTCTTTCGCACTCTTATGTGCCTCGGTAGCGCAGTACGCAGCGCGTTACTCTCATAATCAACTTAAAATTGAGTAATCTGAAGGTCGTGAGTTCGATCCTCACTGGGGGCAGTACTTTTTTGTAATAGTTATTTCATGCGATAATTCTCTATGCCGAATCAATCTTAAAATAATGAAAAGATAGCTAAAGTTAAATATTATACTTTCTCCCATTCTAATGTGCCTCGGTAGCGCAGTAGGCAGCGCGTCAGTCTCATAATCAACTCTAAATTGAGTTATCTGAAGGTCGTGAGTTCGATCCTCACTCGGGGCAGTACGTTTTTGTAATAGTTATTTCATGCGATAATTCTTTTTGCCGAATCTATTTTAAATTCATGAAAAGATAGTTAAAGTTTAATATTATATTTTTTCGCATTCTTATGTGCCTCGGTAGCGCAGTAGGCAGCGCGTCAGTCTCATAATTAACTCTAAATTGAGTTATCTGAAGGTCGTGAGTTCCATCCTCACCCGGGGCAGTACATTTTTGTTATAGTTATTTCATGCGATAATACATTTTGCCGAATCAACATTAAATTAATGAAAAGATAGTAAAAGTTAAATATAAGGTTTTTTCGCATTCTTATATGCCTGTGTAATGCAGTAGGAAGCCCGTGAGTCTTATAATCATCTCTAAATTGAGTTATTTGAAGGTTGTGAGTTCGATCCTCTCCCAGGGCAGTACTTTTTTCTAGTCGTTATTTCATGAAGTTATACATTTTGCCGAATAAATTTTAAATTAAGGAAAAGATAGTTAAAGTTAAATATTTTATTTTTTCGCACTCTTACGTGCCTCGGTAGCGCAGTAGGTAGCGCGTTAGTCTCATAATCAATATTAAATTGAGTTATCTGAAGGTCGTAAGTTCGATCCTCACTCGGGGCAGTTCGTTTTTGTAATAGTTATTTCATGCGATAATTCTTTTTGCCGAATCAACATTAAATTAATGAAGAGATAGTAAAAGTTAAATATAAGATATTCTCGCATTCTTATATGCCTGGGTAATGCAGTAGGAAGCCCGTGAGTCTTTGAATCAGCTCTAAATTGAGTTATCTGAAGGTCTTGAGTTCGATCCTCTCCCAGGGCAGTACTTTTTTCCAGTCGTTATTTCATGAAATTATACATTTTGCCGAATATCTTTTAAATTAAGGAAAAGATAGTTAAAGTTAAATATAGTATTTTTTCGCACTCTTATGTGCCTCGGTAGCGCAGTAGGCAGCGCGTTAGTCTCATAATCAACTCTAAATTGAGTTATCTGAAGGTCGTGAGTTCGATCCTCACCCGGGGCAGTACCTTTTTGTTATAGTTATTTCATGCGATAATTCTTTTTGCCGAATCAATATTAATGAAAAGATAGTTAAAGTTAAATATTATATTTTTTCGCACTCTTATGTGCGTCGGAAGCGCAGTACGCAGCGCGTTACTCTCATAATCAACTTAAAATTGAGTTATCTGAAGGTCGTGAGTTCGATCCTCACTGGGGGCAGTACTTTTTTGTAATAGTTATTTCATGCGATAATTCTCTATGCCGAATCAATCTTAAATTAATGAAAAGATAGCTAAAGTTAAATATTATACTTTCTCCCATTCTAATGTGCCTCGGTAGCGCAGTAGGCAGCGCGTCAGTCTCATTATCAACTCTAAATTGAGTTATCTGAAGGTCGTGAGTTCGATCCTCACTCGGGGCAGTGCCTTTTTGTAAAAGTTATTTCATGCGATAATTCTTTTTGCCGAATCAATATTAAATTAATGAAAATATAGTTAAAGTTAAATATTATATTTTTTCGCACTCTTATGTGCCTCGGTAGCGCAGTAGGCAGCGCGTCAGTCTCATAATCAACTCTAAATTGAGTTATCTGAAGGTCGTGAGTTCGATCCTCACTCGGGGCAGTTCGTTTTTGTAATAGTTATTTCATGCGATAATTCTTTTTGCCGAATCAACATTAAATTAATGAAAAGATAGTAAAAGTTAAATATAAGGTTTATTCGCATTCTTATATGCCTGTGTAATGCAGTAGGAAGCCCGTGAGTCTTATAATCATCTCTAAATTGAGTTATTTGAAAGTCGTGAGTTCGATCCTCTCCCCGGGCAGTACATTTTTCTAGTCGTAATTTCATGAAATTATACATTTTGCCGAATAAATTTTAAATTAAGGAAAAGATAGTTAAAGTTAAATATTTTATTTTTTCGCACTCTTACGTGCCTTGGTAGCGCAGTAGGTAGCGCGTAAGTCTCATAATCAACATTAAATTGAGTTATCTGAAGGTCGTGAGTTCGATCCTCACTCGGAGCAGTACCTTTTTGTAACAGTTATTTCATGCGATAATTCTTTTTGCCGAATCAATCTTAAATTAATGAAAAGATAGTTAAAGTTAAATATTACACTTTTTCCCATTCTAATGTGCCTCGGTAGCGCAGTAGGTAGAGCGTCAGTCTCATAATCAACTTTAATTTGAGTTATCTGAAGGTCGTGATTTCGATCCTCACTCGGGGCAGTACCTTTTAGTAATAGTTATTTCATGCGATTATTCTTTTTGCCGAATCAATCTTAAATTAATGAAAAGATAGTTAAAGTTAAATATTATACTTTTTCCCAATCTAATGTGCCTCGGTAGCACAGTAGGCAGCGCGTCAGTCTCATAATCAACTCTAAATTGAGTTATCTGAAGGTCGTGAGTTCGATCCTCACTCGGGGCAGTACCTTTTTGTAATAGTTATTTCATGCGATAATTCTTTTCCGAATCAATGTAAAATTTAATGAAAAGATAGTTAAAGTTAAATATTATACTTTTTCCCATTCTAATGTGCCTCGGTAGCGCAGTAGGCAGCGCGTCAGTCTCATTATCAACTCTAAATTGAGTTATCTGAAGGTCGTGAGTTCGATCCTCACTCGGGGCAGTACCTTTTTGTAATAGTTATTTCATGCGATAATTCTCTTTGCCGTATCAATCTTAAATTAATGAAAAGATAGTTAAAGTTAAATATAGTATTTTTTCGCACTCTTATGTGCCTCGGTAGCGCAGTAGGCTGCGCGTCACTCTCATAATCTATATTAAATTGAGTTATCTGAAGGTCTTGAGTTCGATCTTCATTCGGAGCAGTACTTTTTTGTAATAGTAATTTCATCCGATAATTCTTTTTGCCAAATCAATATTAAATTAAGGAAAAGATAGTTAAAGTTAAATATAGTATTTTTTCGCACTCTTATGTGCCTCGGTAGCGCAGTAGGCTGCGCGTCACTCTCATAATCAATATTAAATTGAGTTATCTGAAGGTCGTGAGTTCGATCCTCATTCGGAGCAGTACTTTTTTGTAATAGTTATTTCATGCGATAATTCTTTTTGCCGAATCAATCTTAAATTAATGAAAAGATAGTTAAAGTTATATATTACACTTTTTCCCATTATAATGTACCGCGGTAGCGCAGTAGGCAGCGCGTCAGTCTCATAATGAACTCTAAATTGAGTTATCTGAAGGTCGTGAGTTCGATCCTCACTCGGGGCAGTACCTTTTTGTAATAGTTATTTCATGCGATAATTCTTTTTGCCGAATCAATATAAAATTAATGAAAAGATAGTTAAAGTTAAATATTACACTTTTTCGCACTTTTATGTGCCTCGGAAGCGCAGTAGGCAGCGCGTCTGTCTCATAATCAACTCTAAATTGAGTTATCTGAAGGTCGTGAGTTCGATCCTCACCCGGGAAAGTTCCTTTTTGTAATAGTTATTTCATGCGATAATTCTTTTTGCCGAATCAATATAAAATTAATGAAAAGATAGTTAAAGTTAAATATTAGATTTTTTCGCACTTTTATGTGCCTCGGAAGCGCAGTAGGCAGCGCGTCAGTCTCATAATCAACTCTAAATTGAGTTATCTGAAGGTCGTGAGTTCGATCCTCACTCGGGGCAGTACATTTTTGTTATAGTTATTTCATGCGATAATACATTTTGCCGAATCAACATTAAATTAATGAAAAGATACTTAAAGTTAAATATCAGATTTTTTCAGAAACTTATGTGCCTCGGTAGCACAGTAGGCAGCGCGTCACTCTCATAATCAACCTAAAATTGAGTTATCTGAAGGTCGTGAGTTCGATCCTCACTTGGGGCAGTACTTTTTTGTAATAGTTATTTCATGCGATAATTCTCTTTGCCGAATCAAACTTAAATTAATGAAAAGATAGCTAAAGTTAAATATTATACTTTTTCCCATTCTAATGTGCCTCGGTAGCGCAGTAGGCAGCGCGTCAGTCTCATAATCAACTCTAAATTTAGTTATCTGAAGGTCGTGAGTTCGATCCTCACTGGGGGCAGTACTTTTTTGTAATAGTTATTTCATGCGATAATTCTTTTTGCCGAATCAATATTAAATTCATGAAAAGATAGTTAAAGTTAAATATCAAATTTTTTTCACAAACTTATGTGCCTCGGTAGCGCAGTAGGCAGCGCGTTAGTCTCATAATCAACTTTAAATTGAGTTATCTGAAGGTCGTGAGTTCGATCCTCACTCGGGGCAGTACCTTTTAGAAATAGTTATTTCATGCGATAATTCTTTTTGCCGAATCAATCTAAAATTAATGAAAAGATAGTTAAAGTTAAATATTATACTTTTTCCCGTTCTAATGTGCCTCGATAGCGCAGTTGGCATCGCGTCAGTCTCATAATCAACTCTAAATTGAGTTATTTGAAGGTCGTGAGTTCGATCCTCACTCGGGGCAGTACCTTTTTGTAATAGTTATTTCATGCGATAATTCTTTTTGCCGAATCAATATAAAATTAATGAAAAGATAGTTAAAGTTAAATATTAGATTTTTTCGCACTTTTATGTGCCTCGGAAGCGCAGTAGGCAGCGCGTCAGTCTCATAATCAACTCTAAATTGAGTTATGTGAAGGTCGTGAGTTCGATCCTCACCCGGGAAAGTTCCTTTTTGTAATAGTTATTTCATGCGATAATTCTTTTTGCCGAATCAATATAAAATTAATGAAAAGATAGTTAAAGTTAAATATTAGATTTTTTCGCACTTTTATGTGCCTCGGAAGCGCAGTAGGCAGCGCGTCAGTCCCCTAATCAACTCTAAATTGAGTTATCTGAAGGTCGTGTGTTCGATAATCACCCGGGGCAGTTCCTTTTTTTAATAGTTATTTCATGCGATAATTATTTTTGCCGAATCAATATTAAATTCATGAAAAGTTAGTTAAAGTTAAATATCAGATTTTTTCACAAACTTGTGTGCCTCTGTAGCGTAGTCGGCAGCACGTCGGTCTCATATTCAGCTCATTAAATTGAGTTATCCGACGGTCGTGAGTTCGATCCTCACCCGGGGCAGTACATTTTTGTTATAGTTATTTCATGCGATAATACATTTTGCCGAATCAACATTAAATTAATGAAAAGATACTTAAAGTTAAATATCAGATATTTTCAGAAACTTATGTGCCTCGGTAGCACAGTAGGCAGCGCGTCACTCTCATAATCAACTCTAAATTGAGTTATCTGAAGGTCGTGAGTTCGATCCTCACTGGGGGCAGTACTTTTTTGTAATAGTTATTTCATGCGATAATTCTCTTTGCCGTATCAATATTAAATTAATGAAAAGATAGTTAAAGTTAAATATTATATTTTTTCGCACTCTTATGCGCCTCGGTAGCGCAGTAGGCAGCGCGTCAGTCTCATAATCAACTCTAAATTGAGTTATTTGAAGGTCGTGAGTTCGATCCTCACTCGGGGCAGTACCTTTTTGTAATAGTTATTTCATGCGATAATACATTTGCCGCATTAATATTAAATTGATAAAAAGATAGTTAAAGTTAAATATTTCATTTTTTCGCATTCTAATGTGCCTCGGTAGCGCAGTAGGCAGCGCGTCAGTCTCATAAAGAACTCTAAATTGAGTTATCTGAAGGTCGTGAGTTCGATCCTCACTCGGGGCAGTACCTTTTTGTAATAGTTATTTCATGCGATAATTCTCTTTGCCGTATCAATCTTAAATTAATGAAAAGATAGTTAAAGTTAAATATAGTATTTTTTCGCACTCTTATGTGCCTCGGTAGCGCAGTAGGCTGCGCGTCACTCTCATAATCAATATTAAATTGAGTTATCTGAAGGTCGTGAGTTCAATCCTCATTCGGAGCAGTACCTTTTTGTAATAGTTATTTCATGCGATAATTCTTTTTGCCGAATCAATCTTAAATTAATGAAAAGGTAGTTAAAGTTATATATTACACTTTTTCCCATTCTAATGTGCCTCGGTAGCGCAGTAGGCAGCGCGTCAGTCTCATAAAGAACTCTAAATTGAGTTATCTGAAGGTCGTGAGTTTGATCCTCGCTCGGGGCAGTACCTTTCAGAAATAGTTATTTCATGCGATAATTCTTTTTGCCGAATCAATCTAAAATTAATGAAAAGATAGTGAAAGTTAAATATTATACTTTTTCCCGTTCTAATGTGCCTCGATAGCGCAGTTGGCATCGCGTCAGTCGCATAATCAACTCTAAATTGAGTTATCTGAAGGTCGTGAGTTCGATCCTCACTCGGGGCAGTACCTTTTTGTAATAGTTATTTCATGCGATAATTCTTTTCCGAATCAATCTAAAATTAATGAAAAGATAGTTAAAATTAAATATTATACTTTTTCCCATTCTAATGTGCCTCGGTAGCGCAGTAGGCAGCGCGTCAGTCTCATAATCAACTCTAAATTGAGTTATCTGCAGGTCGTGAGTTCGATCCTCACTCGGAGCAGTACCTTTTTGTAGTAGTTATTTCATGCGATAATTCTTTTTGCCGAATCAATCTTAAATTAATGAAAAGATAGTTAAAGTTAAATATTACACTTTTTCCCATTCTAATGTGCCTCGGTAGCGCAGAAGGTAGCGCGTAAGTCTCATAATCAACTTTAAATTGAGTTATCTGAAGGTCGTGAGTTCGATCCTCACTCGGTTAAGTTCCTTTTTTTAATAGTTATTTCATGTGATAATTCTTTTTACCGATGAATATTAAATTAATGAAAAGATTGAAAAAATTAATTATTATACTTTTTCCCATTCTTATGTGCCTTGGTAGCGCAGTAGGCAGCGCGTCAGTCTCATAATCAGCTCTAAATTGAGTTATCTGATTGTCGTGTGTTCGATCCTCACCCGGTGCAGTTCCTTTTTTTAATAGTTATTTCATGCGATAATTTTATTTGCCGAATCAATATTAAATTCATGAAAAGATAGTTAAAGTTAAATATTATATTTTTTCGCACTCTTATGTGCCTCGGTACCGCAGTAGGCAGCGCGTCAGTCTCATAATCAACTCTAAATTGAGTTATCTGAAGGTCGTGAGTTCGATCCTCACTCGGGGCAGTACCTTTTTGTTATAGTTATTTCATGCGATAATTCTTTTTGCCGAATCAATATTAATGAAAAGATAGTTAAAGGTAAATATTATATTCTTTCGCACTCTTATGTGCCTCGGTAGCGCAGTACGCAGCGCGTTACTCTCATAATCAACTTAAAATTGAGTAATCTGAAGGTCGTGAGTTCGATCCTCACTGGGGGCAGTACTTTTTTGTAATAGTTATTTCATGCGATAATTCTCTATGCCGAATCAATCTTAAAATAATGAAAAGATAGCTAAAGTTAAATATTATACTTTCTCCCATTCTAATGTGCCTCGGTAGCGCAGTAGGCAGCGCGTCAGTCTCATAATCAACTCTAAATTGAGTTATCTGAAGGTCGTGAGTTCGATCCTCACTCGGGGCAGTACGTTTTTGTAATAGTTATTTCATGCGATAATTCTTTTTGCCGAATCTATTTTAAATTCATGAAAAGATAGTTAAAGTTTAATATTATATTTTTTCGCATTCTTATGTGCCTCGGTAGCGCAGTAGGCAGCGCGTCAGTCTCATAATTAACTCTAAATTGAGTTATCTGAAGGTCGTGAGTTCCATCCTCACCCGGGGCAGTACATTTTTGTTATAGTTATTTCATGCGATAATACATTTTGCCGAATCAACATTAAATTAATGAAAAGATAGTAAAAGTTAAATATAAGGTTTTTTCGCATTCTTATATGCCTGTGTAATGCAGTAGGAAGCCCGTGAGTCTTATAATCATCTCTAAATTGAGTTATTTGAAGGTTGTGAGTTCGATCCTCTCCCAGGGCAGTACTTTTTTCTAGTCGTTATTTCATGAAGTTATACATTTTGCCGAATAAATTTTAAATTAAGGAAAAGATAGTTAAAGTTAAATATTTTATTTTTTCGCACTCTTACGTGCCTCGGTAGCGCAGTAGGTAGCGCGTTAGTCTCATAATCAATATTAAATTGAGTTATCTGAAGGTCGTGAGTTCGATCCTCACTCGGAGCAGTACCTTTTTGTAACAGTTATTTCATGCGATAATTCTTTTTGCCGAATCAATCTTAAATTAATGAAAAGATAGTTAAAGTTAAATATTATACTTTTTCCCAATCTAATGTGCCTCGGTAGCGCAGTAGGCAGCGCGTCAGTCTCATAATCAACTCTAAATTGAGTTATCTGAAGGTCGTGAGTTCGATCCTCACTCGGGGCAGTACCTTTTTGTAATAGTTATTTCATGCGATAATTCTTTTTGCCGAATCAATATAAAATTAATGAAAAGATAGTTAAAGTTAAATATTAGATTTTTTCGCACTTTTATGTGCCTCGGTAGCGCGTCAGTCTCATAATCAACTTTAAATTGAGTTATCTGAAGGTCGTGAGTTCGATCCTCACTCGGAGCAGTACCTTTTTGTAGTAGTTATTTCATGCGATAATTCTTTTTGCCGAATCATACTTAAATTAATGAAAAGATAGTTAAAGTTAAATATTACACTTTTTCCCATTCTAATGCGCCTCGGTAGCGCAGAAGGTAGCGCGTAAGTCTCATAATCAACTTTAAATTGAGTTATCTGAAGGTCGTGAGTTCGATCCTCACCCGGTTAAGTTCCTTTTTTTAATAGTTATTTCATGCGATAATTCTTTTTACCGATGAATATTAAATTAATGAAAAGATTGAAAAAATTAATTATTATACTTTTTCCCATTCTTATGTGCCTTGGTAGCGCAGTTAGCAGCGCGCCAGTCTCATAATCAGCTCTAAATTGAGTTATCTGATTGTCGTGTGTTCGATCCTCACCCGGTGCAGTTCCTTTTTTTAATAGTTATTTCATGCGATAATTTTTTTTGCCGAATCAATATTAAATTCATGAAAAGATAGTTAAAGTTAAATATTATATTTTTTCGCACTCTTATGTGCCTCGGTAGCGCAGTAGGCAGCGCGTCAGTCTCATAATCAACTCTAAATTGAGTTATCTGAAGGTCGTGAGTTCGATCCTCACTCGGGGCAGTACCTTTTTGTTATAGTTATTTCATGCGATAATTCTTTTTGCTAAATCAATATTAATGAAAAGATAGTTAAAGTTAAATATTATATTTTTTCGCACTCTTATGTGCCTCGGTAGCGCAGTACGCAGCGCGTTACTCTCATAATCAACTTAAAATTGAGTTATCTGAAGATCGTGAGTTCGATCCTCACTGGGGGCAGTACCTTTTTGTAAAAGTTATTTCATGCGATAATTCTTTTTGCCGAATCAATATTAAATTAATGAAAATATAGTTAAAGTTAAATATTATATTTTTTCGCACTCTTATGTGCCTCGGTAGCGCAGTAGGCAGCGCGTCAGTCTCATAATCAACTCTAAATTGAGTTATCTGAAGGTCGTGAGTTCGATCCTCACTCGGGGCAGTTCGTTTTTGTAATAGTTATTTCATGCGATAATTCTTTTTGCCGAATCAATTTTAAATTCATGAAAAGATAGTTAAAGTTTAATATTATATTTTTTCGCATTCTTATGTGCCTCGGTAGCGCAGTAGGCAGCGCGTCAGTCTCATAGTTAACTCTAAATTGAGTTATCTGAAGGTCGTGAGTTCGATCCTCACCCGGGGCAGTACATTTTTGTTATAGTTATTTCATGCGATAATACATTTTGCCGAATCAACATTAAATTAATGAAAAGATAGTAAAAGTTAAATATAAGGTTTTTTCGCATTCTTATATGCCTGTGTAATGCAGTAGGAAGCCCGTGAGTCTTATAATCATCTCTAAATTGAGTTATTTGAAAGTCGTGAGTTCGATCCTCTCCCCGGGCAGTACATTTTTCTAGTCGTTATTTCATGAAATTATACATTTTGCCGAATAAATTTTAAATTAAGGAAAAGATAGTTAAAGTTAAATATTTTATTTTTTCGCACTCTTACGTGCCTCGGTAGCCCAGTAGGCAGCGCGTCAGTCTCATAATCAACTCTAAATTGAGTTATCTGCAGGTCGTGAGTTCGATCCTCACTCGGAGCAGTACCTTTTTGTAGTAGTTATTTCATGCGATAATTCTTTTTGCCGAATCAATCTTAAATTAATGAAAAGATAGTTAAAGTTAAATATTACACTTTTTCCCATTCTAATGTGCCTCGGTAGCGCAGAAGGTAGCGCGTAAGTCTCATAATCAACTTTAAATTGAGTTATCTGAAGGTCGTGAGTTCGATCCTCACCCGGTTAAGTTCCTTTTTTTAATAGTTATTTCATGCGATAATTCTTTTTACCGATGAATATTAAATTAATGAAAAGATTGAAAAAATTAATTATTATACTTTTTCCCATTCTTATGTGCCTTGGTAGCGCAGTAGGCAGCGCGTCAGTCTCATAATCAGCTCTAAATTGAGTTATCTGATTGTCGTGTGTTCGATCCTCACCCGGTGCAGTTCCTTTTTTAATAGTTATTTCATGCGATAATTTTATTTGCGAATCAATATTAAATTCATGAAAAGATAGTTAAAGTTAAATATTATATTTTTTCGCACTCTTATGTGCCTCGGTACCGCAGTAGGCAGCGCGTCAGTCTCATAATCAACTCTAAATTGAGTTATCTGAAGGTCGTGAGTTCGATCCTCACTCGGGGCAGTACCTTTTTGTTATAGTTATTTCATGCGATAATTCTTTTTGCCGAATCAATATTAATGAAAAGATAGTTAAAGGTAAATATTATATTCTTTCGCACTCTTATGTGCCTCGGTAGCGCAGTACGCAGCGCGTTACTCTCATAATCAACTTAAAATTGAGTAATCTGAAGGTCGTGAGTTCGATCCTCACTGGGGGCAGTACTTTTTTGTAATAGTTATTTCATGCGATAATTCTCTATGCCGAATCAATCTTAAATTAATGAAAAGATAGCTAAAGTTAAATATTATACTTTCTCCCATTCTAATGTGCCTCGGTAGCGCAGTAGGCAGCGCGTCAGTCTCATAATCAACTCTAAATTGAGTTATCTGAAGGTCGTGAGTTCGATCCTCACTCGGGGCAGTACGTTTTTGTAATAGTTATTTCATGCGATAATTCTTTTTGCCGAATCAATTTTAAATTCTTGAAAAGATAGTTAAAGTTTAATATTATATTTTTTCACATTCTTATGTGCCTCGGTAGCGCAGTAGGCAGCGCGTCAGTCTCATAATTAACTCTAAATTGAGTTATCTGAAGGTCGTGAGTTCCATCCTCACCCGGGGCAGTACATTTTTGTTATAGTTATTTCATGCGATAATACATTTTGCCGAATCAACATTAAATTAATGAAAAGATAGTAAAAGTTAAATATAAGGTTTTTTCGCATTCTTATATGCCTGTTTAATGCAGTAGGAAGCCCGTGAGTCTTATAATCATCTCTAAATTGAGTTATTTGAAGGTTGTGAGTTCGATCCTCTCCCAGGGCAGTACTTTTTTCTAGTCGTTATTTCATGAAGTTATACATTTTGCCGAATAAATTTTAAATTAAGGAAAAGATAGTTAAAGTTAAATATTTTATTTTTTCGCACTCTTACGTGCCTCGGTAGCGCAGTAGGTAGCGCGTTAGTCTCATAATCAATATTAAATTGAGTTATCTGAAGGTCGTGAGTTCGATCCTCACTCGGAGCAGTACCTTTTTGTAACAGTTATTTCATGCGATAATTCTTTTTGCCGAATCAATCTTAAATTAATGAAAAGATAGTTAAAGTTAAATATTATACTTTTTCCCAATCTAATGTGCCTCGGTAGCGCAGTAGGCAGCGCGTCAGTCTCATAATCAACTGTAAATTGAGTTATCTGAAGGTCGTGAGTTCGATCCTCACTCGGGGCAGTACCTTTTTGTAATAGTTATTTCATGCGATAATTCTTTTTGCCGAATCAATATAAAATTAATGAAAAGATAGTTAAAGTTAAATATTAGATTTTTTCGCACTTTTATGTGCCTCGGTAGCGCGTCAGTCTCATAATCAACTTTAAATTGAGTTATCTGAAGGTCGTGAGTTCGATCCTCACTCGGAGCAGTACCTTTTTGTAGTAGTTATTTCATGCGATAATTCTTTTTGCCGAATCAATCTTAAATTAATGAAAAGATAGTTAAAGTTAAATATTACACTTTTTCCCATTCTAATGTGCCTCGGTAGCGCAGAAGGTAGCGCGTAAGTCTCATAATCAACTTTAACTTGAGTTATCTGAAGGTCGTGAGTTCGATCCTCACCCGGTTAAGTTCCTTTTTTTTAATAGTTATTTCATGCGATAATTCTTTTTACCGATGAATATTAAATTAATGAAAAGATTGAAAAAATTAATTATTATACTTTTTCCCATTCTTATGTGCCTTGGTAGCGCAGTAGGCAGCGCGTCAGTCTCATAATCAGCTCTAAATTGAGTTATCTGATTGTCGTGTGTTCGATCCTCACCCGGTGCAGTTCCTTTTTTTAATAGTTATTTCATGCGATAATTTTTTTTGCCGAATCAATATTAAATTCATGAAAAGATAGTTAAAGTTAAATATTATATTTTTTCGCACTCTTATGTGCCTCGGTAGCGCAGTAGGCAGCGCGTCAGTCTCATAATCAACTCTAAGTTGAGTTATCTGAAGGTCGTGAGTTCGATCCTCACTCGGGGCAGTACCTTTTTGTTATAGTTATTTCATGCGATAATTCTTTTTGCCGAATCAATATTAATGAAAAGATAGTTAAAGTTAAATATTATATTTTTTCGCACTCTTATGTGCCTCGGTAGCGCAGTACGCAGCGCGTTACTCTCATAATCAACTTAAAATTGAGTTATCTGAAGGTCGTGAGTTCGATCCTCACTGGGGGCAGTACTTTTTTGTAATAGTTATTTCATGCGATAATTCTCTATGCCGAATCAATCTTAAATTAATGAAAAGATAGCTAAAGTTAAATATTATACTTTCTCCCATTCTAATGTGCCTCGGTAGCGCAGTAGGCAGCGCGTCAGTCTCATAATCAACTCTAAATTGAGTTATCTGAAGGTCGTGAGTTCGATCCTCACTCGGGGCAGTACGTTTTTGTAATAGTTATTTCATGCGATAATTCTTTTTGCCGAATCAATTTTAAATTCTTGAAAAGATAGTTAAAGTTTAATATTATATTTTTTCACATTCTTATGTGCCTCGGTAGCGCAGTAGGCAGCGCGTCAGTCTCATAATTAACTCTAAATTGAGTTATCTGAAGGTCGTGAGTTCCATCCTCACCCGGGGCAGTACATTTTTGTTATAGTTATTTCATGCGATAATACATTTTGCCGAATCAACATTAAATTAATGAAAAGATAGTAAAAGTTAAATATAAGGTTTTTTCGCATTCTTATATGCCTGTGTAATGCAGTAGGAAGCCCGTGAGTCTTATAATCATCTCTAAATTGAGTTATTTGAAGGTTGTGAGTTCGATCCTCTCCCAGGGCAGTACTTTTTTCTAGTCGTTATTTCATGAAGTTATACATTTTGCCGAATAAATTTTAAATTAAGGAAAAGATAGTTAAAGTTAAATATTTTATTTTTTCGCACTCTTACGTGCCTCGGTAGCGCAGTAGGTAGCGCGTTAGTCTCATAATCAATATTAAATTGAGTTATCTGAAGGTCGTGAGTTCGATCCTCACTCGGAGCAGTACCTTTTTGTAACAGTTATTTCATGCGATAATTCTTTTTGCCGAATCAATCTTAAATTAATGAAAAGATAGTTAAAGTTAAATATTATACTTTTTCCCAATCTAATGTGCCTCGGTAGCGCAGTAGGCAGCGCGTCAGTCTCATAATCAACTGTAAATTGAGTTATCTGAAGGTCGTGAGTTCGATCCTCACTCGGGGCAGTACCTTTTTGTAATAGTTATTTCATGCGATAATTCTTTTTGCCGAATCAATATAAAATTAATGAAAAGATAGTTAAAGTTAAATATTAGATTTTTTCGCACTTTTATGTGCCTCGGTAGCGCGTCAGTCTCATAATCAACTTTAAATTGAGTTATCTGAAGGTCGTGAGTTCGATCCTCACTCGGAGCAGTACCTTTTTGTAGTAGTTATTTCATGCGATAATTCTTTTTGCCGAATCAATCTTAAATTAATGAAAAGATAGTTAAAGTTAAATATTACACTTTTTCCCATTCTAATGTGCCTCGGTAGCGCAGAAGGTAGCGCGTAAGTCTCATAATCAACTTTAACTTGAGTTATCTGAAGGTCGTGAGTTCGATCCTCACCCGGTTAAGTTCCTTTTTTTTAATAGTTATTTCATGCGATAATTCTTTTTACCGATGAATATTAAATTAATGAAAAGATTGAAAAAATTAATTATTATACTTTTTCCCATTCTTATGTGCCTTGGTAGCGCAGTAGGCAGCGCGTCAGTCTCATAATCAGCTCTAAATTGAGTTATCTGATTGTCGTGTGTTCGATCCTCACCCGGTGCAGTTCCTTTTTTTAATAGTTATTTCATGCGATAATTTTTTTTGCCGAATCAATATTAAATTCATGAAAAGATAGTTAAAGTTAAATATTATATTTTTTCGCACTCTTATGTGCCTCGGTAGCGCAGTAGGCAGCGCGTCAGTCTCATAATCAACTCTAAGTTGAGTTATCTGAAGGTCGTGAGTTCGATCCTCACTCGGGGCAGTACCTTTTTGTTATAGTTATTTCATGCGATAATTCTTTTTGCCGAATCAATATTAATGAAAAGATAGTTAAAGTTAAATATTATATTTTTTCGCACTCTTATGTGCCTCGGTAGCGCAGTACGCAGCGCGTTACTCTCATAATCAACTTAAAATTGAGTTATCTGAAGATCGTGAGTTCGATCCTCACTGGGGGCAGTACCTTTTTGTAAAAGTTATTTCATGTGATAATTCTTTTTGCCGAATCAATATTAAATTAATGAAAATATAGTTAAAGTTAAATATTATATTTTTTCGCACTCTTATGTGCCTCGGTAGCGCAGTAGGCAGCGCGTCAGTCTCATAATCAACTCTAAATTGAGTTATCTGAAGGTCGTGAGTTCGATCCTCACTCGGGGCAGTTCGTTTTTGTAATAGTTATTTCATGCGATAATTCTTTCTGCCGAATCAATTTTAAATTCATGAAAAGATAGTTAAAGTTTAATATTATATTTTTTCGCATTCTTATGTGCCTCGGTAGCGCAGTAGGCAGCGCGTCAGTCTCATAGTTAACTCTAAATTGAGTTATCTGAAGGTCGTGAGTTCGATCCTCACCCGGGGCAGTGCATTTTTGTTATAGTTATTTCATGCGATAATACATTTTGCCGAATCAACATTAAATTAATGAAAAGATAGTAAAAGTTAAATATAAGGTTTTTTCGCATTTTTATATGCCTATGTAATGCAGTAGGAAGCCCGTGAGTCTTATAATCATCTCTAAATTGAGCTATTTGAAAGTCGTGAGTTCGATCCTCTCCCCGGGCAGTACATTTTTCTAGTCGTTATTTCATGAAATTATACATTTTGCCGAATAAATTTTAAATTAAGGAAAAGATAGTTAAAGTTAAATATTTTATTTTTTCGCACTCTTACGTGCCTCGGTAGCGCAGTAGGTAGCGCGTAAGTCTCATAATCAACATTAAATTGAGTTATCTGAAGGTCGTGAGTTCGATCCTCACTCGGAGCAGTACCTTTTTGTAACAGTTATTTCATGCGATAATTCTTTTTGCCGAATCAATCTTAAATTAATGAAAAGATAGTTAAAGTTAAATATTACACTTTTTCCCATTCTAATGTGCCTCGGTAGCGCAGTAGGTAGCGCGTCAGTCTCATAATCAACTTTAAATTGAGTTATCTGAAGGTCGTGATTTCGATCCTCAGTCGGGGCAGTACCTTTTAGTAATAGTTATTTCATGCGATTATTCTTTTTGCCGAATCAATCTTAAATTAATGAAAAGATAGTTAAAGTTAAATATTATACTTTTTCCCAATCTAATGTGCCTCGGTAGCGCAGTAGGCAGCGCGTCAGTCTCATAATCAACTCTAGATTGAGTTATCTGAAGGTCGTGAGTTCGATCCTCACTCGGGGCAGTACCTTTTTGTAATAGTTATTTCATGCGATAATTCTTTTTGCCGAATCAATATAAAATTAATGAAAAGATAGTTAAAGTTAAATATTAGATTTTTTCGCACTTTTATGTGCCTCGGAAGCGCAGTAGGCAGCGCGTCAGTCTCATAATCAACTCTAAATTGAGTTATCTGAAGGTCGTGAGTTCGATCCTCACCCGGGGCAGTACCTTTTTGTTATAGTTATTTCATGCGATAATACATTTTGCCGAATCAACATTAAATTAATGAAGAGATAGTAAAAGTTAAATATGAGATTTCTTCGCATTCTTATATGCCTGGGTAATGCAGTAGGAAGCCCGTGAGTCTTTGAGTCAGCTCTAAATTGAGTTATCTGAAGGTCGTGAGTTCGATCCTCTCCCAGGGCAGTACTTTTTTCCAGTCGTTATTTCATGAAATTATACATTTTACCGAATATCTTTTAAATTAAGGAAAAGATAGTTTAAGTTAAATATAGTATTTTTTCGCACTCTTATGTGCCTCGGTAGCGCAGTAGGCAGCGCGTCAGTCTCATAATCAACTCTAAATTGAGTTATCTGAAGGTCGTGAGTTCGATCCTCACCCGGGGCAGTACCTTTTTGTTATAGTTATTTCATGCGATAATTCTTTTTGCCGAATCAATATTAATGAAAAGATAGTTAAAGTTAAATATTATATTTTTTCGCACTCTTATGTGCCTCGGAAGCGCAGTACGCAGCGCGTTACTCTCATAATCAACTTAAAATTGAGTTATCTGAAGGTCGTGAGTTCGATCCTCACTGGGGGCAGTACTTTTTTGTAATAGTTATTTCATGCGATAATTCTCTATGCCGAATCAATCTTAAATTAATGAAAAGATAGCTAAAGTTAAATATTATACTTTCTCCCATTCTAATGTGTCTCGGTAGCGCAGTAGGCAGCGCGTCAGTCTCATAATCAACTCTAAATTGAGTTATCTGAAGGTCGTGAGTTCGATCCTCACTCGGGGCAGTACCTTTTTGTAAAAGTTATTTCATGCGATAATTCTTTTTGCCGAATCAATATTAAATTAATGAAAATATAGTTAAAGTTAAATATTATATTGTTTCGCACTCTTATGTGCCTCGGTAGCGCAGTAGGCAGCGCGTCAGTCTCATAATCAACTCTAAATTGAGTTATCTGAAGGTCGTGAGTTCGATCCTCACTCGGGGCAGTTCGTTTTTGTAATAGTTATTTCATGCGATAATTCTTTTTGCCGAATCAACATTAAATTAATGAAGAGATAGTAAAAGTTAAATATAAGATTTTCTCGCATTCTTATATGCCTGGGTAATGCAGTAGGAAGCCCGTGAGTCTTTGAATCAGCTCTAAATTGAGTTATCTGAAGGTCGTGAGTTCGATCCTCTCCCAGGTCAGTACTTTTTTCCAGTCGTTATTTCATGAAATTATACATTTTGCCGAATATCTTTTAAATTAAGGAAAAGATAGTTAAAGTTAAATATAGTATTTTTCCGCACTCTTATGTGCCTCGGTAGCGCAGTAGGCAGCGCGTCAGTCTCATAATCAACTCTAAATTGAGTTATCTGAAGGTCGTGAGTTCGATCCTCACCCGGGGCAGTACCTTTTTGTTATAGTTATTTCATGCGATAATTCTTTTTGCCGAATCAATATTAATGAAAAGATAGTTAAAGTTAAATATTATATTTTTTCGCACTCTTATGTGCCTCGGAAGCGCAGTACGCAGCGCGTTACTCTCATAATCAACTTAAAATTGAGTTATCTGAAGGTCGTGAGTTCGATCCTCACTGGGGGCAGTACTTTTTTGTAATAGTTATTTCATGCGATAATTCTCTATGCCGAATCAATCTTAAATTAATGAAAAGATAGCTAAAGTTAAATATTATACTTTCTCCCATTCTAATGTGCCTCGGTAGCGCAGTAGGCAGCGCCTCAGTCTCATAATCAACTCTAAATTGAGTTATCTGAAGGTCGTGAGTTCGATCCTCACTCGGGGCAGTACCTTTTTGTAAAAGTTATTTCATGCGATAATTCTTTTTGCCGAATCAATATTAAATTAATGAAAATATAGTTAAAGTTAAATATTATATTTTTTCGCACTCTTATGTGCCTCGGTAGCGCAGTAGGCAGCGCGTCAGTCTCATAATCAACTCTAAATTGAGTTATCCGAAGGTCGTGAGTTCGATCCTCACTCGGGGCAGTTCGTTTTTGTAATAGTTATTTCATGCGATAATTCTTTTTGCCGAATCAATTTTAAATTCATGAAAAGATAGTTAAAGTTTAATATTATATTTTTTCGCATTCTTATGTGCCTCGGTAGCGCAGTAGGCAGCGCGTCAGTCTCACAGTTAACTCTAAATTGAGTTATCTGAAGGTCGTGAGTTCGATCCTCACCCGGGGCAGTACATTTTTGTTATAGTTATTTCATGCGATAATACATTTTGCCGAATCAACATTAAATTAATGAAAAGATAGTAAAAGTTAAATATAAGGTTTTTTCGCATTCTTATATGCCTGTGTAATGCAGTAGGAAGCCCGTGAGTCTTATAATCATCTCTAAATTGAGTTATTTGAAAGTCGTGAGTTCGATCCTCTCCCCGGGCAGTACATTTTTCTAGTCGTTATTTCATGAAATTATACATTTTGCCGAATATCTTTTAAATTAAGGAAAAGATAGTTAAAGTTAAATATAGTATTTTTTCGCACTCTTATGTGCCTCGGTAGCGCAGTAGGCTGCGCGTCACTCTCATAATCAATATTAAATTGAGTTATCTGAAGGTCTTGAGTTCGATCTTCATTCGGAGCAGTACTTTTTTGTAATAGTAATTTCATGCGATAATTCTTTTTGCCAAATCAATATTAAATTAAGGAAAAGATAGTTAAAGTTAAATATAGTATTTTTTCGCACTCTTATGTGCCTCGGTAGCGCAGTAGGCTGCGCGTCACTCTCATAATCAATATTAAATTGAGTTATCTGAAGGTCGTGAGTTCGATCCTCATTCGGAGCAGTACTTTTTTGTAATAGTTATTTCATGCGATAATTCTTTTTGCCGAATCAATCTTAAATTAATGAAAAGATAGTTAAAGTTATATATTAGACTTTTTCCCATTATAATGTACCGCGGTAGCGCAGTAGGCAGCGCGTCAGTCTCATAATGAACTCTAAATTGAGTTATCTGAAGGTCGTGAGTTCGATCCTCACTCGGGGCAGTACCTTTTTGTAATAGTTATTTCATGCGATAATTCTTTTTGCCGAATCAATATAAAATTAATGAAAAGATAGTTAAAGTTAAATATTAGATTTTTTCGCACATTTATGTGCCTCGGAAGCGCAGTAGGCAGCGCGTCAGTCTCATAATCAACTCTAAATTGAGTTATCTGAAGGTCGTGAGTTCGATCCTCACCCGGGAAAGTTCCTTTTTGTAATAGTTATTTCATGCGATAATTCTTTTTGCCGAATCAATATAAAATTAATGAAAAGATAGTTAAAGTTAAATATTAGATTTTTTCGCACTTTTATGTGCCTCGGAAGCGCAGTAGGCAGCGCGTCAGTCTCATAATCAACTCTAAATTGAGTTATCTGAAGGTCGTGTGTTCGATCCTCACCCGGGGCAGTTCCTTTTTTTAATAGTTATTTCATGCGATAATTATTTTTGCCGAAACAATATTAAATTCATGAAAAGTTAGTTAAAGTTAAATATCAGATTTTTTAACAAACTTGTGTGCCTCTGTAGCGTAGTCGGCAGCACGTCGGTCTCATATTCAGCTCATTAAATTGAGTTATCCGACGGTCGTGAGTTCGATCCTCACCCGGGGCAGTACATTTTTGTTATAGTTATTTCATGCGATAATACATTTTGCCGAATCACCATTAAATTAATGAAAAGATACTTAAAGTTAAATATCAGATTTTTTCAAAAACTTATGTGCCTCGGTAGCACAGTAGGCAGCGCGTCACTCTCACAATCAACCTAAAATTGAGTTATCTGAAGGTCGTGAGTTCGATCCTCACTTGGGGCAGTACTTTTTTGTAATAGTTATTTCATGCGATAATTCTCTTTGCCGAATCAAACTTAAATTAATGAAAAGATAGCTAAAGTTAAATATTATACTTTTTCCCATTCTAATGTGCCTCGGTAGCGCAGTAGGCAGCGCGTCAGTCTCATAATCAACGCTAAATTTAGTTATCTGAAGGTCGTGAGTTCGATCCTCACTGGGGGCAGTACTTTTTTGTAATAGTTATTTCATGCGAAAATTCTTTTTGCCGAATCAATATTAAATTCATGAAAAGATAGTTAAAGTTAAATATCAAATTTTTTCACAATCTTATGTGCCTCGGTAGCGCAGTAGGCAGCGCGTTAGTCTTATAATCAACTTTAAATTGAGTTATCTGAAGGTCGTGAGTTCGATCCTCACTCAGGGCAGTACCTTTTAGAAATAGTTATTTCATGCGATAATTCTTTTTGCCGAATCAATCTAAAATTAATGAAAAGATAGTTAAAGTTAAATATTATACTTTTTCCCGTTCTAATGTGCCTCGATAGCGCAGTTGGCATCGCGTCAGTCTCATAATCAACTCTAAATTGAGTTATCTGAAGGTCGTGAGTTCGATCCTCACTCGGGGCAGTACCTTTTTGTTATAGTTATTTCATGCGATAATACATTTTGCCGAATCAACATTAAATTAATGAAAAGATAGTAAAAGTTAAATATAAGGTTTTTTCGCATTCTTATATGCCTGGGTAATGCAGTAGGCAGCGCATCAGTCTCATAATCAACTCTAAATTGAGTTATCTGAAGGTCGTGAGTTCGATCCTCACTCTGGGCAGTACCTTTTTGTAATAGTTATTTCATGCGATAATTCTTTTTGCCGAATCAATATTAATGAAAAGATAGTTAAAGTTAAATATTATATTTTTTCGCACTCTTATGTGCCTCGGAAGCGCAGTACGCAGCGCGTTACTCTCATAATCAACTTAAAATTGAGTTATCTGAAGGTCGTGAGTTCGATCCTCACTGGGGGCAGTACTTTTTTGTAATAGTTATTTCATGCGATAATTCTCTATGCCGAATCAATCTTAAATTAATGAAAAGATAGCTAAAGTTAAATATTATACTTTCTCCCATTCTAATGTGCCTCGGTAGCGCATTAGGCAGCGCCTCAGTCTCATAATCAACTCTAAATTGAGTTATCTGAAGGTCGTGAGTTCGATCCTCACTCGGGGCAGTACCTTTTTGTAAAAGTTATTTCATGCGATAATTCTTTTTGCCGAATCAATATTAAATTAATGAAAATATAGTTAAAGTTAAATATTATATTTTTTCGCACTCTTATGTGCCTCGGTAGCGCAGTAGGCAGCGCGTCAGTCTCATAATCAACTCTAAATTGAGTTATCCGAAGGTCGTGAGTTCGATCCTCACTCGGGGCAGTTCGTTTTTGTAATAGTTATTTCATGCGATAATTCTTTTTGCCGAATCAATTTTAAATTCATGAAAAGATAGTTAAAGTTTAATATTATATTTTTTCGCATTCTTATGTGCCTCGGTAGCGCAGTAGGCAGCGCGTCAGTCTCACAGTTAACTCTAAATTGAGTTATCTGAAGGTCGTGAGTTCGATCCTCACCCGGGGCAGTACATTTTTGTTATAGTTATTTCATGCGATAATACATTTTGCCGAATCAACATTAAATTAATGAAAAGATAGTAAAAGTTAAATATAAGGTTTTTTCGCATTCTTATATGCCTGTGTAATGCAGTAGGAAGCCCGTGAGTCTTATAATCATCTCTAAATTGAGTTATTTGAAAGTCGTGAGTTCGATCCTCTCCCCGGGCAGTACATTTTTCTAGTCGTTATTTCATGAAATTATACATTTTGCCGAATATCTTTTAAATTAAGGAAAAGATAGTTAAAGTTAAATATAGTATTTTTTCGCACTCTTATGTGCCTCGGTAGCGCAGTAGGCTGCGCGTCACTCTCATAATCAATATTAAATTGAGTTATCTGAAGGTCTTGAGTTCGATCTTCATTCGGAGCAGTACTTTTTTGTAATAGTAATTTCATGCGATAATTCTTTTTGCCAAATCAATATTAAATTAAGGAAAAGATAGTTAAAGTTAAATATAGTATTTTTTCGCACTCTTATGTGCCTCGGTAGCGCAGTAGGCTGCGCGTCACTCTCATAATCAATATTAAATTGAGTTATCTGATGGTCGTGAGTTCGATCCTCATTCGGAGCAGTACTTTTTTGTAATAGTTATTTCATGCGATAATTCTTTTTGCCGAATCAATCTTAAATTAATGAAAAGATAGTTAAAGTTATATATTAGACTTTTTCCCATTATAATGTACCGCGGTAGCGCAGTAGGCAGCGCGTCAGTCTCATAATGAACTCTAAATTGAGTTATCTGAAGGTCGTGAGTTCGATCCTCACTCGGGGCAGTACCTTTTTGTAATAGTTATTTCATGCGATAATTCTTTTTGCCGAATCAATATAAAATTAATGAAAAGATAGTTAAAGTTAAATATTAGATTTATTCGCACATTTATGTGCCTCGGAAGCGCAGTAGGCAGCGCGTCAGTCTCATAATCAACTCTAAATTGAGTTATCTGAAGGTCGTGAGTTCGATCCTCACCCGGGAAAGTTCCTTTTTGTAATAGTTATTTCATGCGATAATTCTTTTTGCCGAATCAATATAAAATTAATGAAAAGATAGTTAAAGTTAAATATTAGATTTTTTCGCACTTTTATGTGCCTCGGAAGCGCAGTAGGCAGCGCGTCAGTCTCATAATCAACTCTAAATTGAGTTATCTGAAGGTCGTGTGTTCGATCCTCACCCGGGGCAGTTCCTTTTTTTAATAGTTATTTCATGCGATAATTATTTTTGCCGAAACAATATTAAATTCATGAAAAGTTAGTTAAAGTTAAATATCAGATTTTTTAACAAACTTGTGTGCCTCTGTAGCGTAGTCGGCAGCACGTCGGTCTCATATTCTGCTCATTAAATTGAGTTATCCGACGGTCGTGAGTTCGATCCTCACCCGGGGCAGTACATTTTTGTTATAGTTATTTCATGCGATAATACATTTTGCCGAATCACCATTAAATTAATGAAAAGATACTTAAAGTTAAATATCAGATTTTTTCAAAAACTTATGTGCCTCGGTAGCACAGTAGGCAGCGCGTCACTCTCATAATCAACCTAAAATTGAGTTATCTGAAGGTCGTGAGTTCGATCCTCACTTGGGGCAGTACTTTTTTGTAATAGTTATTTCATGCGATAATTCTCTTTGCCGAATCAAACTTAAATTAATGAAAAGATAGCTAAAGTTAAATATTATACTTTTTCCCATTCTAATGTGCCTCGGTAGCGCAGTAGGCAGCGCGTCAGTCTCATAATCAACGCTAAATTTAGTTATCTGAAGGTCGTGAGTTCGATCCTCACTGGGGGCAGTACTTTTTTGTAATAGTTATTTCATGCGAAAATTCTTTTTGCCGAATCAATATTAAATTCATGAAAAGATAGTTAAAGTTAAATATCAAATTTTTTCACAATCTTATGTGCCTCGGTAGCGCAGTAGGCAGCGCGTTAGTCTTATAATCAACTTTAAATTGAGTTATCTGAAGGTCGTGAGTTCGATCCTCACTCAGGGCAGTACCTTTTAGAAATAGTTATTTCATGCGATAATTCTTTTTGCCGAATCAATCTAAAATTAATGAAAAGATAGTTAAAGTTAAATATTATACTTTTTCCCGTTCTAATGTGCCTCGATAGCGCAGTTGGCATCGCGTCAGTCTCATAATCAACTCTAAATTGAGTTATCTGAAGGTCGTGAGTTCGATCCTCACTCGGGGCAGTACCTTTTTGTTATAGTTATTTCATGCGATAATACATTTTGCCGAATCAACATTAAATTAATGAAAAGATAGTAAAAGTTAAATATAAGGTTTTTTCGCATTCTTATATGCCTGGGTAATGCAGTAGGCAGCGCATCAGTCTCATAATCAACTCTAAATTGAGTTATCTGAAGGTCGTGAGTTCGATCCTCACTCTGGGCAGTACCTTTTTGTAATAGTTATTTCATGCGATAATTCTTTTTGCCGAATCAATATAAAATTAATGAAAAGATGGTTAAAGTTAAATATTAGATTTTTTCGCACTTTTATGTGCCTCGGAAGCGCAGTAGGCAGCGCGTCAGTCTCATAATCAACTCTAAATTGAGTTATCTGAAGGTCGTGAGTTCGATCCTCACCCGGGAAAGTTCCTTTTTGTAATAGTTATTTCATGCGATAATTCTTTTTGCCGAATCAATATAAAATTAATGAAAAGATAGTTAAAGTTAAATATTAGATTTTTTCGCACTTTTATGTGCCTCGGAAGCGCAGTAGGCAGCGCGTCAGTCCCATAATCAACTCTAAATTGAGTTATCTGAAGGTCGTGTGTTCGATCCTCACCCGGGGCAGTTCCTTTTTTTAATAGTTATTTCATTCGATAATTATTTTTGCCGAATCAATATTAAATTCATGAAAAGTTAGTTAAAGTTAAATATCAGATTTTTTCACAAACTTATGTGCCTCGGTAGCACAGTAGGCAGCGCGTCACTCTCATAATCAACTTAAAATTGAGTTAACTGAAGGTCGTGAGTTCGATCCTCACTTGGGGCAGTACTTTTTTGTAATAGTTATTTCATGCGATAATTCTCTTTGCCGAATCAAACTTAAATTAATGAAAAGATAGCTAAAGTTAAATATTATACTTTTTCCCATTCTAATGTGCCTCGGTAGCGCAGTAGGCAGCGCGTCAGTCTCATAATCAAATCTAAATTGAGTTATCTGAAGGTCGTGAGTTCGATCCTCACTGGGGGCAGTACTTTTTTGTAATAGTTATTTCATGCGATAATTCTCTTTGCCGTATCAATATTAAATTAATGAAAAGATAGTTAAAGTTAAATATTATATTTTTTCGCACTCTTATGCGCCTCGGTAGCGCAGTAGGCAGCGCGTCAGTCTCATAATCAACTCTAAATTGAGCTATCTGAAGGTCGTGAGTTCGATCCTCACTCGGGGCAGTACCTTTTTGTAATAGTTATTTCATGCGATAATACATTTGCCGCATTAATATTAAATTGATAAAAAGATAGTTAAAGTTAAATATTTCATTTTTTCCCATTCTAATGTGCCTCGGTAGCGCAGTAGGCAGCGCGTCAGTCTCATAAAGAACTCTAAATTGAGTTATCTGAAGGTCGTGAGTTCGATCGTCACTCGGGGCAGTACCTTTTTGTAATAGTTATTTCATGCGATAATTCTCTTTGCCGTATCAATCTTAAATTAATGAAAAGATAGTTAAAGTTAAATATAGTATTTTTTCGCACTCTTATGTGCCTCGGTAGCGCAGTAGTCTGCGCGTCACTCTCATAATCAATATTAAATTGAGTTATCTGAAGGTCGTGAGTTCAATCCTCATTCGGAGCAGTACCTTTTTGTAATAGTTATTTCATGCGATAATTCTTTTTGCCGAATCAATCTTAAATTAATGAAAAGATAGTTAAAGTTATATATTACACTTTTTCCCATTCTAATGTGCCTCGGTAGCGCAGTAGGCAGCGCGTCAGTCTCATAAAGAACTCTAAATTGAGTTATCTGAAGGTCGTGAGTTTGATCCTCACTCGGGGCAGTACCTTTTAGAAATAGTTATTTCATGCGATAATTCTTTTTGCCGAATCAATCTAAAATTAATGAAAAGATAGTTAAAGTTAAATATTATACTTTTTCCCGTTCTAATGTGCCTCGATAGCGCAGTTGGCATCGCGTCAGTCTCATAATCAACTCTAAATTGAGTTATCTGAAGGTCGTGAGTTCGATCCTCACTCGGGGCAGTACCTTTTTGTAATAGTTATTTCATGCGATAATTCTTTTTGCCGAATCAATATAAAATTAATGAAAAGATAGTTAAAGTTAAATATTAGATTTTTTCGCACTTTTATGTGCCTCGGAAGCGCAGTAGGCAGCGCGTCAGTCTCATAATCAACTCTAAATTGAGTTATCTGAAGGTCGTGAGTTCGATCCTCACCCGGGAAAGTTCCTTTTTGTAATAGTTATTTCATGCGATAATTCTTTTTGCCGAATCAATATAAAATTAATGAAAAGATAGTTAAAGTTAAATATTAGATTTTTTCGCACTTTTATGTGCCTCGGAAGCGCAGTAGGCAGCGCGTCAGTCTCATAATCAACTCTAAATTGAGTTATCTGAAGGTCGTGTGTTCGATCCTCACCCGGGGCAGTTCCTTTTTTTAATAGTTATTTCATGCGATAATTATTTTTGCCGAAACAATATTAAATTCATGAAAAGTTAGTTAAAGTTAAATATCAGATTTTTTAACAAACTTGTGTGCCTCTGTAGCGTAGTCGGCAGCACGTCGGTCTCATATTCAGCTCATTAAATTGAGTTATCCGACGGTCGTGAGTTCGATCCTCACTCAGGGCAGTACCTTTTAGAAATAGTTATTTCATGCGATAATTCTTTTTGCGAATCAATCTAAAATTAATGAAAAGATAGTTAAAGTTAAATATTAGATTTTTTCGCACTTTTATGTGCCTCGGAAGCGCAGTAGGCAGCGCGTCAGTCTCATAATCAACTCTAAATTGAGTTATCTGAAGGTCGTGAGTTCGATCCTCACCCGGGAAAGTTCCTTTTTGTAATAGTTATTTCATGCGATAATTCTTTTTGCCGAATCAATATAAAATTAATGAAAAGATAGTTAAAGTTAAATATTAGATTTTTTCGCACATTTATGTGCCTCGGAAGCGCAGTAGGCAGCGCGTCAGTCCCATAATCAACTCTAAATTGAGTTATCTGAAGGTCGTGTGTTCGATCCTCACCCGCGGCAGTTCCTTTTTTTAATAGTTATTTCATGCGATAATTATTTTTGCCGAATCAATATTAAATTCATGAAAAGTTAGTTAAAGTTAAATATCAGATTTTTTCACAAACTTATGTGCCTCGGTAGCACAGTAGGCAGCGCGTCACTCTCATAATCAACTTAAAATTGAGTTAACTGAAGGTCGTGAGTTCGATCCTCACTTGGGGCAGTACTTTTTTGTAATAGTTATTTCATGCGATAATTCTCTTTGCCGAATCAAACTTAAATTAATGAAAAGATAGCTAAAGTTAAATATTATACTTTTTCCCATTCTAATGTGCCTCGGTAGCGCAGTAGGCAGCGCGTCAGTCTCATAAAGAACTCTAAATTGAGTTATCTGAAGGTCGTGAGTTCGATCGTCACTCGGGGCAGTACCTTTTTGTAATAGTTATTTCATGCGATAATTCTCTTTGCCGTATCAATCTTAAATTAATGAAAAGATAGTTAAAGTTAAATATAGTATTTTTTCGCACTCTTATGTGCATCGGTAGCGCAGTAGGCTGCGCGTCACTCTCATAATCAATATTAAATTGAGTTATCTGAAGGTCGTGAGTTCAATTCTCATTCGGAGCAGTACCTTTTTGTAATAGTTATTTCATGCGATAATTCTTTTTGCCGAATCAATCTTAAATTAATGAAAAGATAGTTAAAGTTATATATTACACTTTTTCCCATTCTAATGTGCCTCGGTAGCGCAGTAGGCAGCGCGTCAGTCTCATAAAGAACTCTAAATTGAGTTATCTGAAGGTCGTGAGTTTGATCCTCACTCGGGGCAGTACCTTTTAGAAATAGTTATTTCATGCGATAATTCTTTTTGCCGAATCAATCTAAAATTAATGAAAAGATAGTTAAAGTTAAATATTATACTTTTTCCCGTTCTAATGTGCCTCGATAGCGCAGTTGGCATCGCGTCAGTCTCATAATCAACTCTAAATTGAATTATCTGAAGGTCGTGAGTTCGATCCTCACTCGGGGCAGTACCTTTTTGTAATAGTTATTTCATGCGATAATTCTTTTCCGAATCAATCTAAAATTAATGAAAAGATAGTTAAAATTAAATATTATACTTTTTCCCATTCTAATGTGCCTCGGTAGCGCAGTAGGCAGCGCGTCAGTCTCATAATCAACTCTAAATTGAGTTATCTGAAGGTCGTGAGTTCGATCCTCACTCGGAGCAGTACCTTTTTGTAGTAGTTATTTCATGCGATAATTCTTTTTGCCGAATCAATCTTAAATTAATGAAAAGATAGTTAAAGTTAAATATTACACTTTTTCCCATTCTAATGTGCCTCGTTAGCGCAGAAGGTAGCGCGTAAGTCTCATAATAAACTTTAAATTGAGTTATCTGAAGGTCGTGAGTTCGATCCTCACCCGGTTAAGTTCCTTTTTTTAATAGTTATTTCATGCGATAATTCTTTTTACCGATGAATATTAAATTAATGAAAAGATTGAAAAAATTAATTATTATACTTTTTCCCATTCTTATGTGCCTTGGTAGCGCAGTAGGCAGCGCGTCAGTCTCATAATCAGCTCTAAAATGAGTTATCTGATTGTCATGTGTTCGATCCTCACCCGGTGCAGTTCCTTTTTTTAATAGTTATTTCATGCGATAATTTTTTTTGCCGAATCAATATTAAATTCATGAAAAGATAGTTAAAGTTAAATATTATATTTTTTCGCACTCTTATGTGCCTCGGTAGCGCAGTACGCAGCGCGTCAGTCTCATAATCAACTCTAAATTGAGTTATCTGAAGGTCGTGAGTTCGATCCTCACTCGGGGCAGTACCTTTTTGTTATAGTTATTTCATGCGATAATTCTTTTTGCCGAATCAATATTAATGAAAAGATAGTTAAAGGTAAATATTATATTCTTTCGCACACTTATGTGCCTCGGTAACGCAGTACGCAACGCGTTACTCTCATAATCAACTTAAAATTGAGTAATCTGAAGGTCGTGAGTTCGATCCTCACTGGGGGCGGTACTTTTTTGTAATAGTTATTTCATGCGATAATTCTCTATGCCGAATCAATCTTAAATTAATGAAAAGATAGCTAAAGTTAAATATTATACTTTCTCCCATTCTAATGTGCCTCGGTAGCGCAGTAGGCAGCGCGTCAGTCTCATAATCAACTCTAAATTGAGTTATCTGAAGGTCGTGAGTTCGATCCTCACCCGGGAAAGTTCCTTTTTGTAATAGTTATTTCATGCGATAATTATTTTTGCCGAATCAATATTAAATTAATGAAAAGATAGTTAAAGTTAAATATTAGATTTTTTCGCACTTTTATGTGCCTCGGAAGCGCAGTAGGCAGCGCGTCAGTCTCATAATCAACTCTAAATTGAGTTATCTGAAGGTCGTGTGTTCGATCCTCACCCGGGGCAGTTCCTTTTTTTAATAGTTATTTCATGTGATAATTATTTTTGCCGAATCAATATTAAATTCATGAAAAGTTAGTTAAAGTTAAATATCAGATTTTTTCACAAACTTGTGTGCCTCTGTAGCGTAGTCGGCAGCACGTCGGTCTCATATTCAGCTCATTAAATTGAGTTATCCGACGGTCGTGAGTTCGATCCTCACCCGGGGCAGTACATTTTTGTTATAGTTATTTCATGCGATAATACATTTTGCCGAATCAACATTAAATTAATGAAAAGATAGTAAAAGTTAAATATAAGGTTTTTTCGCATTCTTATATGCCTGGGTAATGCAGTAGGCAGCGCGTCAGTCTCATAATCAACTCTAAATTGAGTTATCTGAAGGTCGTGAGTTCGATCCTCACTCGGGGCAGTACGTTTTTGTAATAGTTATTTCATGCGATAATACATTTGCCGCATTAATATTAAATTGATAAAAAGATAGTTAAAGTTAAATATTTCATTTTTTCCCATTCTAATGTGCCTCGGTAGCGCAGTAGGCAGCGCGTCAGTCTCATAAAGAACTCTAAATTGAGTTATCTGAAGGTCGTGAGTTCGATCCTCACTCGGGGCAGTACCTTTTTGTAATAGTTATTTCATGCGATAATTCTCTTTGCCGTATCAATCTTAAATTAATGAAAAGATAGTTAAAGTTAAATATAGTATTTTTTCGCACTCTTATGTGCCTCGGTAGCGCAGTAGGCTGCGCGTCACTCTCATAATCAATATTAAATTGAGTTATCTGAAGGTCGTGAGTTCAATCCTCATTCGGAGCAGTACCTTTTTGTAATAGTTATTTCATGCGATAATTCTTTTTGCCGAATCAATCTTAAATTAATGAAAAGATAGTTAAAGTTATATATTACACTTTTTCCCATTCTAATGTGCCTCGGTAGCGCAGTAGGCAGCGCGTCAGTCTCATAAAGAACTCTAAATTGAGTTATCTGAAGGTCGTGAGTTTGATCCTCACTCGGGGCAGTACCTTTTAGAAATAGTTATTTCATGCGATAATTCTTTTTGCCGAATCAATCTAAAATTAATGAAAAGATAGTTAAAGTTAAATATTATACTTTTTCCCGTTCTAATGTGCCTCGATAGCGCAGTTGGCATCGCGTCAGTCTCATAATCAACTCTAAATTGAGTTATCTGAAGGTCGTGAGTTCGATCCTCACTCGGGGCAGTACCTTTTTGTAATAGTTATTTCATGCGATAATTCTTTTCCGAATCAATCTAAAATTAATGAAAAGATAGTTAAAATTAAATATTATACTTTTTCCCATTCTAATGTGCCTCGGTAGCGCAGTAGGCAGCGCGTCAGTCTCATAATCAACTCTAAATTGAGTTATCTGAAGGTCGTGAGTTCGATCCTCACTCGGAGCAGTACCTTTTTGTAGTAGTTATTTCATGCGATAATTCTTTTTGCCGAATCAATCTTAAATTAATTAAAAGATAGTTAAAGTTAAATATTACACTTTTTCCCATTCTAATGTGCCTCGGTAGCGCAGAAGGTAGCGCGTAAGTCTCATAATCAACTTTAAATTGAGTTATCTGAAGGTCGTGAGTTCGATCCTCACCCGGTTAAGTTCCTTTTTTTAATAGTTATTTCATGCGATAATTCTTTTTACCGATGAATATTAAATTAATGAAAAGATTGAAAAAATTAATTATTATACTTTTTCCCATTCTTATGTGCCTTGATAGCGCAGTAGGCAGCGCGTCAGTCTCATAATCAGCTCTAAATTGAGTTATCTGATTGTCATGTGTTCGATCCTCACCCGGTGCAGTTCCTTTTTTTAATAGTTATTTCATGCGATAATTTTTTTTGCCGAATCAATATTAAATTCATGAAAAGATAGTTAAAGTTAAATATTATACTTTCTCCCATTCTAATGTGCCTCGGTAGCGCAGTAGGCAGCGCGTCAGTCTCATAATCAACTCTAAATTGAGTTATCTGAAGGTCGTGAGTTCGATCCTCACCCGGGAAAGTTCCTTTTTGTAATAGTTATTTCATGCGATAATTATTTTTGCCGAATCAATATTAAATTAATGAAAAGATAGTTAAAGTTAAATATTAGATTTTTTCGCACTTTTATGTGCCTCGGAAGCGCAGTAGGCAGCGCGTCAGTCTCATAATCAACTCTAAATTGAGTTATCTGAAGGTCGTGTGTTCGATCCTCACCCGGGGCAGTTCCTTTTTTTAATAGTTATTTCATGTGATAATTATTTTTGCCGAATCAATATTAAATTCATGAAAAGTTAGTTAAAGTTAAATATCAGATTTTTTCACAAACTTGTGTGCCTCTGTAGCGTAGTCGGCAGCACGTCGGTCTCATATTCAGCTCATTAAATTGAGTTATCCGACGGTCGTGAGTTCGATCCTCACCCGGGGCAGTACATTTTTGTTATAGTTATTTCATGCGATAATACATTTTGCCGAATCAACATTAAATTAATGAAAAGATAGTAAAAGTTAAATATAAGGTTTTTTCGCATTCTTATATGCCTGGGTAATGCAGTAGGCAGCGCGTCAGTCTCATAATCAACTCTAAATTGAGTTATCTGAAGGTCGTGAGTTCGATCCTCACTCGGGGCAGTACGTTTTTGTAATAGTTATTTCATGCGATAATACATTTGCCGCATTAATATTAAATTGATAAAAAGATAGTTAAAGTTAAATATTTCATTTTTTCCCATTCTAATGTGCCTCGGTAGCGCAGTAGGCAGCGCGTCAGTCTCATAAAGAACTCTAAATTGAGTTATCTGAAGGTCGTGAGTTCGATCCTCACTCGGGGCAGTACCTTTTTGTAATAGTTATTTCATGCGATAATTCTCTTTGCCGTATCAATCTTAAATTAATGAAAAGATAGTTAAAGTTAAATATAGTATTTTTTCGCACTCTTATGTGCCTCGGTAGCGCAGTAGGCTGCGCGTCACTCTCATAATCAATATTAAATTGAGTTATCTGAAGGTCGTGAGTTCAATCCTCATTCGGAGCAGTACCTTTTTGTAATAGTTATTTCATGCGATAATTCTTTTTGCCGAATCAATCTTAAATTAATGAAAAGATAGTTAAAGTTATATATTACACTTTTTCCCATTCTAATGTGCCTCGGTAGCGCAGTAGGCAGCGCGTCAGTCTCATAAAGAACTCTAAATTGAGTTATCTGAAGGTCGTGAGTTTGATCCTCACTCGGGGCAGTACCTTTTAGAAATAGTTATTTCATGCGATAATTCTTTTTGCCGAATCAATCTAAAATTAATGAAAAGATAGTTAAAGTTAAATATTATACTTTTTCCCGTTCTAATGTGCCTCGATAGCGCAGTTGGCATCGCGTCAGTCTCATAATCAACTCTAAATTGAGTTATCTGAAGGTCGTGAGTTCGATCCTCACTCGGGGCAGTACCTTTTTGTAATAGTTATTTCATGCGATAATTCTTTTCCGAATCAATCTAAAATTAATGAAAAGATAGTTAAAATTAAATATTATACTTTTTCCCATTCTAATGTGCCTCGGTAGCGCAGTAGGCAGCGCGTCAGTCTCATAATCAACTCTAAATTGATTTATCTGAAGGTCGTGAGTTCGATCCTCACTCGGAGCAGTACCTTTTTGTAGTAGTTATTTCATGCGATAATTCTTTTTGCCGAATCAATCTTAAATTAATTAAAAGATAGTTAAAGTTAAATATTACACTTTTTCCCATTCTAATGTGCCTCGGTAGCGCAGAAGGTAGCGCGTAAGTCTCATAATCAACTTTAAATTGAGTTATCTGAAGGTCGTGAGTTCGATCCTCACCCGGTTAAGTTCCTTTTTTTAATAGTTATTTCATGCGATAATTCTTTTTACCGATGAATATTAAATTAATGAAAAGATTGAAAAAATTAATTATTATACTTTTTCCCATTCTTATGTGCCTTGATAGCGCAGTAGGCAGCGCGTCAGTCTCATAATCAGCTCTAAATTGAGTTATCTGATTGTCATGTGTTCGATCCTCACCCGGTGCAGTTCCTTTTTTTAATAGTTATTTCATGCGATAATTTTTTTTGCCGAATCAATATTAAATTCATGAAAAGATAGTTAAAGTTAAATATTATATTTTTTCGCACTCTTATGTGCCTCGGTAGCGCAGTACGCAGCGCGTCAGTCTCATAATCAACTCTAAATTGAGTTATCTGAAGGTCGTGAGTTCGATCCTCACTCGGGGCAGTACCTTTTTGTTATAGTTATTTCATGCGATAATTCTTTTTGCCGAATCAATATTAATGAAAAGATAGTTAAAGGTAAATATTATATTCTTTCGCACTCTTATGTGCCTCGGTAGCGCAGTACGCAACGCGTTACTCTCATAATCAACTTAAAATTGAGTAATCTGAAGGTCGTGAGTTCGATCCTCACTGGGGGCGGTACTTTTTTGTAATAGTTATTTCATGCGATAATTCTCTATGCCGAATCAATCTTAAATTAATGAAAAGATAGCTAAAGTTAAATATTATACTTTCTCCCATTCTAATGTGCCTCGGTAGCGCAGTAGGCAGCGCGTCAGTCTCATAATCAACTCTAAATTGAGTTATCTGAAGGTCGTGAGTTCGATCCTCACTCGGGGCAGTACGTTTTTGTAATAGTTATTTCATGCGATAATTCTTTTTGCCGAATCAATTTTAAATTCATGAAAAGATAGTTAAAGTTTAATATTATATTTTTTCGCATTCTTATGTGCCTCGGTAGCGCAGTAGGCAGCGCGTCAGTCTCATAATTAACTCTAAATTGAGTTATCTGAAGGTCGTGAGTTCCATCCTCACCCGGGGCAGTACATTTTTGTTATAGTTATTTCATGCGATAATACATTTTGCCGAATCAACATTAAATTAATGAAAAGATAGTAAAAGTTAAATATAAGGTTTTTTCGCATTCTTATATGCCTGTGTAATGCAGTAGGAAGCCCGTGAGTCTTATAATCATCTCTAAATTGAGTTATTTGAAGGTTGTGAGTTCGATCCTCTCCCAGGGCAGTACTTTTTTCTAGTTGTTATTTCATGAAGTTATACATTTTGCCGAATAAATTTTAAATTAAGGAAAAGATAGTTAAAGTTAAATATTTTATTTTTTCGCACTCTTACGTGCCTCGGTAGCGCAGTAGGCAGCGCGTTAGTCTCATAATCAATATTAAATTGAGTTATCTGAAGGTCGTGAGTTCGATCCTCACTCGGAGCAGTACCTTTTTGTAACAGTTATTTCATGCGATAATTCTTTTTGCCGAATCAATCTTAAATTAATGAAAAGATAGTTAAAGTTAAATATTATACTTTTTCCCAATCTAATGTGCCTCGGTAGCGCAGTAGGCAGCGCGTCAGTCTCATAATCAACTCTAAATTGAGTTTTCTGAAGGTCGTGAGTTCGATCCTCACTCGGGGCAGTACCTTTTTGTAATAGTTATTTCATGCGATAATTCTTTTTGCCGAATCAATATAAAATTAATGAAAAGATAGTTAAAGTTAAATATTAGATTTTTTCGCACTTTTATGTGCCTCGGTAGCGCGTCAGTCTCATAATCAACTTTAAATTGAGTTATCTGAAGGTCGTGAGTTCGATCCTCACCCGGTTAAGTTCCTTTTTGTAGTAGTTATTTCATGCGATAATTCTTTTTACCGATGAATATTAAATTAATGAAAAGATTGAAAAAATTAATTATTATACTTTTTCCCATTCTTATGTGCCTTGGTAGCGCAGTAGGCAGCGCGTCAGTCTCATAATCAGCTCTAAATTGAGTTATCTGATTGTCGTGTGTTCGATCCTCACCCGGTGCAGTTCCTTTTTTTAATAGTTATTTCATGCGATATTTTTTTTTGCCGAATCAATATTAAATTCATGAAAAGATAGTTAAAGTTAAATATTATATTTTTTCGCACTCTTATGTGCCTCGGTAGCGCAGTACGCAGCGCGTTACTCTCATAATCAACTTAAAATTGAGTTATCTGAAGATCGTGAGTTCGATCCTCACTGGGGGCAGTACTTTTTTGTAATAGTTATTTCATGCGATAATTCTCTATGCCGAATCAATCTTAAATTAATGAAAAGATAGCTAAAGTTAAATATTATACTTTCTCCCATTCTAATGTGCCTCGGTAGCGCAGTAGGCAGCGCGTCAGTCTCATAATCAACTCTAAATAGAGTTATCTGAAGGTCGTGAGTTCGATCCTCACGTGGGGCAGTTCCTTTTTTTAATAGTTATTTCATACGATAATTGTTTTTGCCGAATCAATATTAAATTAATGAAAAGATAGTTAAAGTTAAATATAAGATTTTTTCGCATTCTTATATGCCTGGGTGAAGCAGTAGGAAGCCCGTGAAATTTATAATCAGCTCTAAATTGAGTTATCTGAAGGTCGTGAATTCGATCCTCTCCCAGGGCAGTACTTTTTTCTAGTCGTTATTTCAGGAAATTATACATTTTGCCGAATAAATTTTAAATTAAGGAAAATATAGTTAAAATTAAATATTTTATATTTTCGCACTCTTATGTGCCTCGGTATCGCAGTAGGCAGCGCGTTAGTCTCATAATCAACATTAAATTGAGTTATCTGAAGGTCGTGAGTTCGATCCTCACTCGGGGCAGTACCTTTTTGTAATAGTTATTTCATGCGATAATTCTTTTTGCCGAATCAATCTTAAATTAATGAAAAGATAGTTAAAGTTAAATATTACACTTTTTCCCATTCTAATGTGCCTCGGTAGCGCAGTAGGCAGCGTGTCAGTCTCATAATCAACTTTAAATTGAGTTATCTGAAGGTCGTGGTTTCGATCCTCAATCGGGGCAGTGCTTTTTAGTAATAGTTATTTCATGCGATAATTCTTTTTGCCGAATCAATCTTAAATTAATGAAAAGATAGTTAAAGTTAAATATTATACTATTTCCCATTCTAATGTGCCTCGGTAGCGCAGTAGGCAGCGCGTCAGTCTCATAATCAACTCTAAATTGAGTTATCTGAAGGTCGTGAGTTCGATCCTCACTCGGGGCAGTACCTTTTAGTAATAGTTATTTCATGCGATTATTCTTTTTGCCGAATCAATCTTAAATTAATGAAAAGATAGTTAAAGTTAAATATAAGATTTTTTCACAAACTTAAGTGCCTCGGTAGCGTAGTCGGCAGCACGTCAGTCTCATATTCAGCTCATTAAATTGAGTTATCCGACGGTCGTGAGTTCGATCCTCAACCGGGGCAGTACCTTTATGTTATAGTTATTTCATGCGGTAATACATTTTGCCGCATTAATATTAAATTGATAAAAAGATAGTTAAAATTAAATATTTCATTTTTTCGTATTCTTATATGCCTCGGTAGCGCAGTAGGCAGCGCGTCACTCTCATAATCAACTTTAAATTGAGTTATCTGAAGGTCGTGAGTTCGATCCTCACTCGGGGCAGTACTTTTTTGTAATAGTTATATCATGCGATAATTCTTTTTGCCGAATCAATATTAAATTAATGAAAAGAGAGTTAAAGTTAAATATAAGATTTTTTCACAAAATTATGTGCCTCGGTAGTGTAGTCGTCAGCACGTCAGTCTCATAATCAACTCTAAATTGAGTTAACTGAAGGTCGTGATTTCGATCCTCACTCGGGGCAGTACCTTTTAGTAATAGTTATTTCATGCGATTATTCTTTTTGCCGAATCAATCTTAAATTAATGAAAAGATAGTTAAAGTTAAATATTATACTATTTCCCATTCTAATGTGCCTCGGTAGCGCAGTAGGCAGCGCGTCAGTCTCATAATCAACTCTAAATTGAGTTATCTGAAGGTCGTGAGTTCGATCCTCACTCGGGGCAGTACCTTTTTTTCATAGTTATTTCATACGATAATTCTTTTTGCCGAATCAATATTAAATTAATGAAAAGATAGTTAAAGTTAAATATAAGATTTTTTCACAAACTTAAGTGCCTCGGTAGCGTAGTCGGCAGCACGTCAGTCTCATATTCAGCTCATTAAATTGAGTTATCCGACGGTCGTGAGTTCGATCCTCAACCGGGGCAGTACCTTTATGTTATAGTTATTTCATGCGGTAATACATTTTGCCGCATTAATATTAAATTGATAAAAAGATAGTTAAAATTAAATATTTCATTTTTTCGTATTCTTATATGCCTCGGTAGCGCAGTAGGCAGCGCGTCACTCTCATAATCAACTTTAAATTGAGTTATCTGAAGGTCGTGAGTTCGATCCTCACTCGGGGCAGTACTTTTTTGTAATAGTTATATCATGCGATAATTCTTTTTGCCGAATCAATATTAAATTAATGAAAAGAGAGTTAAAGTTAAAAATAAGATTTTTTCACAAAATTATGTGCCTCGGTAGTGTAGTCGTCAGCACGTCAGTCTCATAATCAACTCTAAATTGAGTTAACTGAAGGTCGTGATTTCGATCCTCACTCGGGGCAGTACCTTTTAGTAATAGTTATTTCATGCGATTATTCTTTTTGCCGAATCAATCTTAAATTAATGAAAAGATAGTTAAAGTTAAATATTATACTATTTCTCATTCTAATGTGCCTCGGTAGCGCAGTAGGCAGCGCGTCAGTCTCATAATCAACTCTAAATTGAGTTATCTGAAGGTCGTGAGTTCGATCCTCACTCGGGGCAGTACCTTTTTTTCATAGTTATTTCATACGATAATTCTTTTTGCCGAATCAATATTAAATTAATGAAAAGATAGTTAAAGTTAAATATAAGATTTTTTCACAAACTTAAGTGCCTCGGTAGCGTAGTCGGCAGCACGTCAGTCTCATATTCAGCTCATTAAATTGAGTTATCCGACGGTCGTGAGTTCGATCCTCAACCGGGGCAGTACCTTTATGTTATAGTTATTTCATGCGGTAATACATTTTGCCGCATTAATATTAAATTGATAAAAAGATAGTTAAAATTAAATATTTCATTTTTTCGTATTCTTATATGCCTCGGTAGCGCAGTAGGCAGCGCGTCACTCTCATAATCAACTTTAAATTGAGTTATCTGAAGGTCGTGAGTTCGATCCTCACTCGGGGCAGTACTTTTTTGTAATAGTTATATCATGCGATAATTCTTTTTGCCGAATCAATATTAAACTAATGAAAAGATAGTTAAAGTTAAATATTATATTTTTTCGCATTGTTATATGCCTGGGAAATGCAGTAGGAAGCCCGTGAGTCTTATAATCAGCTCTAAATTGAGTTATCTGAAGGTCGTGAGTTCGATCCTCTCCAAGGGCAGTACTTTTTTGTAATAGTTATTTCATGCGATAATTCTCTTTGCCGAATCAAACTTAAATTAATGAAAAGATAGCTAAAGTTAAATATTATACTTTTTCCCATTCTAATGTGCCTCGGTAGCGCAGTAGGCAGCGCGTCAGTCTCATAAAGAACTCTAAATTGAGTTATCTGAAGGTCGTGAGTTCGATCGTCACTCGGGGCAGTACCTTTTTGTAATAGTTATTTCATGCGATAATTCTCTTTGCCGTATCAATCTTAAATTAATGAAAAGATAGTTAAAGTTAAATATAGTATTTTTTCGCACTCTTATGTGCATCGGTAGCGCAGTAGGCTGCGCGTCACTCTCATAATCAATATTAAATTGAGTTATCTGAAGGTCGTGAGTTCAATCCTCATTCGGAGCAGTACCTTTTTGTAATAGTTATTTCATGCGATAATTCTTTTTGCCGAATCAATCTTAAATTAATGAAAAGATAGTTAAAGTTATATATTACACTTTTTCCCATTCTAATGTGCCTCGGTAGCGCAGTAGGCAGCGCGTCAGTCTCATAAAGAACTCTAAATTGAGTTATCTGAAGGTCGTGAGTTTGATCCTCACTCGGGGCAGTACCTTTTAGAAATAGTTATTTCATGCGATAATTCTTTTTGCCGAATCAATCTAAAATTAATGAAAAGATAGTTAAAGTTAAATATTATACTTTTTCCCGTTCTAATGTGCCTCGATAGCGCAGTTGGCATCGCGTCAGTCTCATAATCAACTCTAAATTGAGTTATCTGAAGGTCGTGAGTTCGATCCTCACTCGGGGCAGTACCTTTTTGTAATAGTTATTTCATGCGATAATTCTTTTCCGAATCAATCTAAAATTAATGAAAAGATAGTTAAAATTAAATATTATACTTTTTCCCATTCTAATGTGCCTCGGTAGCGCAGTAGGCAGCGCGTCAGTCTCATAATCAACTCTAAATTGAGTTATCTGAAGGTCGTGAGTTCGATCCTCACTCGGAGCAGTACCTTTTTGTAGTAGTTATTTCATGCGATAATTCTTTTTGCCGAATCAATCTTAAATTAATGAAAAGATAGTTAAAGTTAAATATTACACTTTTTCCCATTCTAATGTGCCTCGGTAGCGCAGAAGGTAGCGCGTAAGTCTCATAATAAACTTTAAATTGAGTTATCTGAAGGTCGTGAGTTCGATCCTCACCCGGTTAAGTTCCTTTTTTTAATAGTTATTTCATGCGATAATTCTTTTTACCGATGAATATTAAATTAATGAAAAGATTGAAAAAATTAATTATTATACTTTTTCCCATTCTTATGTGCCTTGGTAGCGCAGTAGGCAGCGCGTCAGTCTCATAATCAGCTCTAAAATGAGTTATCTGATTGTCATGTGTTCGATCCTCACCCGGTGCAGTTCCTTTTTTTAATAGTTATTTCATGCGATAATTTTTTTTGCCGAATCAATATTAATGAAAAGATAGTTAAAGGTAAATATTATATTCTTTCGCACTCTTATGTGCCTCGGTAGCGCAGTACGCAACGCGTTACTCTCATAATCAACTTAAAATTGAGTAATCTGAAGGTCGTGAGTTCGATCCTCACTGGGGGCGGTACTTTTTTGTAATAGTTATTTCATGCGATAATTCTCTATGCCGAATCAATCTTAAATTAATGAAAAGATAACTAAAGTTAAATATTATACTTTCTCCCATTTTAATGTGCCTCGGTAGCGCAGTAGGCAGCGCGTCAGTCTCATAATCAACTCTAAATTGAGTTATCTGAAGGTCGTGAGTTCGATCCTCACCCGGGAAAGTTCCTTTTTGTAATAGTTATTTCATGCGATAATTATTTTTGCCGAATCAATATTAAATTAATGAAAAGATAGTTAAAGTTAAATATTAGATTTTTTCGCACTTTTATGTGCCTCGGAAGCGCAGTAGGCAGCGCGTCAGTCTCATAATCAACTCTAAATTGAGTTATCTGAAGGTCGTGTGTTCGATCCTCACCCGGGGCAGTTCCTTTTTTTAATAGTTATTTCATGTGATAATTATTTTTGCCGAATCAATATTAAATTCATGAAAAGTTAGTTAAAGTTAAATATCAGATTTTTTCACAAACTTGTGTGCCTCTGTAGCGTAGTCGGCAGCACGTCGGTCTCATATTCAGCTCATTAAATTGAGTTATCCGACGGTCGTGAGTTCGATCCTCACCCGGGGCAGTACATTTTTGTTATAGTTATTTCATGCGATAATACATTTTGCCGAATCAACATTAAATTAATGAAAAGATAGTAAAAGTTAAATATAAGGTTTTTTCGCATTCTTATATGCCTGGGTAATGCAGTAGGCAGCGCGTCAGTCTCATAATCAACTCTAAATTGAGTTATCTGAAGGTCGTGAGTTCGATCCTCACTCGGGGCAGTACGTTTTTGTAATAGTTATTTCATGCGATAATACATTTGCCGCATTAATATTAAATTGATAAAAAGATAGTTAAAGTTAAATATTTCATTTTTTCCCATTCTAATGTGCCTCGGTAGCGCAGTAGGCAGCGCGTCAGTCTCATAAAGAACTCTAAATTGAGTTATCTGAAGGTCGTGAGTTCGATCCTCACTCGGGGCAGTACCTTTTTGTAATAGTTATTTCATGCGATAATTCTCTTTGCCGTATCAATCTTAAATTAATGAAAAGATAGTTAAAGTTAAATATAGTATTTTTTCGCACTCTTATGTGCCTCGGTAGCGCAGTAGGCTGCGCGTCACTCTCATAATCAATATTAAATTGAGTTATCTGAAGGTCGTGAGTTCAATCCTCATTCGGAGCAGTACCTTTTTGTAATAGTTATTTCATGCGATAATTCTTTTTGCCGAATCAATCTTAAATTAATGAAAAGATAGTTAAAGTTATATATTACACTTTTTCCCATTCTAATGTGCCTCGGTAGCGCAGTAGGCAGCGCGTCAGTCTCATAAAGAACTCTAAATTGAGTTATCTGAAGGTCGTGAGTTTGATCCTCACTCGGGGCAGTACCTTTTAGAAATAGTTATTTCATGCGATAATTCTTTTTGCCGAATCAATCTAAAATTAATGAAAAGATAGTTAAAGTTAAATATTATACTTTTTCCCGTTCTAATGTGCCTCGATAGCGCAGTTGGCATCGCGTCAGTCTCATAATCAACTCTAAATTGAGTTATCTGAAGGTCGTGAGTTCGATCCTCACTCGGGGCAGTACCTTTTTGTTATAGTTATTTCATGCGATAATTCTTTTTGCCGAATCAATATTAATGAAAAGATAGTTAAAGGTAAATATTATATTCTTTCGCACTCTTATGTGCCTCGGTAGCGCAGTACACAACGCGTTACTCTCATAATCAACTTAAAATTGAGTAATCTGAAGGTCGTGAGTTCGATCCTCACTGGGGGCGGTACTTTTTTGTAATAGTTATTTCATGCGATAATTCTCTATGCCGAATCAATCTTAAATTAATGAAAAGATAGCTAAAGTTAAATATTATACTTTCTCCCATTCTAATGTGCCTCGGTAGCGCAGTAGGCAGCGCGTCAGTCTCATAATCAACTCTAAATAGAGTTATCTGAAGGTCGTGAGTTCGATCCTCACGTGGGGCAGTTCCTTTTTTTAATAGTTATTTCATACGATAATTGTTTTTGCCGAATCAATATTAAATTAATGAAAAGATAGTTAAAGTTAAATATAAGATTTTTTCGCATTCTTATATGCCTGGGTGAAGCAGTAGGAAGCCCGTGAAATTTATAATCAGCTCTAAATTGAGTTATCTGAAGGTCGTGAGTTCGATCCTCTCCCAGGGCAGTACTTTTTTCTAGTCGTTATTTCAGGAAATTATACATTTTGCCGAATAAATTTTAAATTAAGGAAAATATAGTTAAAATTAAATATTTTATATTTTCGCACTCTTATGTGCCTCGGTATCGCAGTAGGCAGCGCGTTAGTCTCATAATCAACATTAAATTGAGTTATCTGAAGGTCGTGAGTTCGATCCTCACTCGGGGCAGTACCTTTTTGTAATAGTTATTTCATGCGATAATTCTTTTTGCCGAATCAATCTTAAATTAATGAAAAGATAGTTAAAGTTAAATATTACACTTTTTCCCATTCTAATGTGCCTCGGTAGCGCAGTAGGCAGCGTGTCAGTCTCATAATCAACTTTAAATTGAGTTATCTGAAGGTCGTGGTTTCGATCCTCAATCGGGGCAGTGCTTTTTAGTAATAGTTATTTCATGCGATAATTCTTTTTGCCGAATCAATCTTAAATTAATGAAAAGATAGTTAAAGTTAAATATTATACTATTTCCCAATCTAATGTGCCTCGGTAGCGCAGTAGGCAGCGCGTCAGTCTCATAATCAACTCTAAATTGAGTTATCTGAAGGTCGTGAGTTCGATCCTCACTCGGGGCAGTACCTTTTAGTAATAGTTATTTCATGCGATTATTCTTTTTGCCGAATCAATCTTAAATTAATGAAAAGATAGTTAAAGTTAAATATAAGATTTTTTCACAAACTTAAGTGCCTCGGTAGCGTAGTCGGCAGCACGTCAGTCTCATATTCAGCTCATTAAATTGAGTTATCCGACGGTCGTGAGTTCGATCCTCAACCGGGGCAGTACCTTTATGTTATAGTTATTTCATGCGGTAATACATTTTGCCGCATTAATATTAAATTGATAAAAAGATAGTTAAAATTAAATATTTCATTTTTTCGTATTCTTATATGCCTCGGTAGCGCAGTAGGCAGCGCGTCACTCTCATAATCAACTTTAAATTGAGTTATCTGAAGGTCGTGAGTTCGATCCTCACTCGGGGCAGTACTTTTTTGTAATAGTTATATCATGCGATAATTCTTTTTGCCGAATCAATATTAAATTAATGAAAAGAGAGTTAAAGTTAAATATAAGATTTTTTCACAAAATTATGTGCCTCGGTAGTGTAGTCGTCAGCACGTCAGTCTCATAATCAACTCTAAATTGAGTTAACTGAAGGTCGTGATTTCGATCCTCACTCGGGGCAGTACCTTTTAGTAATAGTTATTTCATGCGATTATTCTTTTTGCCGAATCAATCTTAAATTAATGAAAAGATAGTTAAAGTTAAATATTATACTATTTCCCATTCTAATGTGCCTCGGTAGCGCAGTAGGCAGCGCGTCAGTCTCATAATCAACTCTAAATTGAGTTATCTGAAGGTCGTGAGTTCGATCCTCACTCGGGGCAGTACCTTTTTTTCATAGTTATTTCATACGATAATTCTTTTTGCCGAATCAATATTAAATTAATGAAAAGATAGTTAAAGTTAAATATAAGATTTTTTCACAAACTTAAGTGCCTCGGTAGCGTAGTCGGCAGCACGTCAGTCTCATATTCAGCTCATTAAATTGAGTTATCCGACGGTCGTGAGTTCGATCCTCAACCGGGGCAGTACCTTTATGTTATAGTTATTTCATGCGGTAATACATTTTGCCGCATTAATATTAAATTGATAAAAAGATAGTTAAAATTAAATATTTCATTTTTTCGTATTCTTATATGCCTCGGTAGCGCAGTAGGCAGCGCGTCACTCTCATAATCAACTTTAAATTGAGTTATCTGAAGGTCGTGAGTTCGATCCTCACTCGGGGCAGTACTTTTTTGTAATAGTTATATCATGCGATAATTCTTTTTGCCGAATCAATATTAAATTAATGAAAAGAGAGTTAAAGTTAAAAATAAGATTTTTTCACAAAATTATGTGCCTCGGTAGTGTAGTCGTCAGCACGTCAGTCTCATAATCAACTCTAAATTGAGTTAACTGAAGGTCGTGATTTCGATCCTCACTCGGGGCAGTACCTTTTAGTAATAGTTATTTCATGCGATTATTCTTTTTGCCGAATCAATCTTAAATTAATGAAAAGATAGTTAAAGTTAAATATTATACTATTTCTCATTCTAATGTGCCTCGGTAGCGCAGTAGGCAGCGCGTCAGTCTCATAATCAACTCTAAATTGAGTTATCTGAAGGTCGTGAGTTCGATCCTCACTCGGGGCAGTACCTTTTTTTCATAGTTATTTCATACGATAATTCTTTTTGCCGAATCAATATTAAATTAATGAAAAGATAGTTAAAGTTAAATATAAGATTTTTTCACAAACTTAAGTGCCTCGGTAGCGTAGTCGGCAGCACGTCAGTCTCATATTCAGCTCATTAAATTGAGTTATCCGACGGTCGTGAGTTCGATCCTCAACCGGGGCAGTACCTTTATGTTATAGTTATTTCATGCGGTAATACATTTTGCCGCATTAATATTAAATTGATAAAAAGATAGTTAAAATTAAATATTTCATTTTTTCGTATTCTTATATGCCTCGGTAGCGCAGTAGGCTGCGCGTCACTCTCATAATCAATATTAAATTGAGTTATCTGAAGGTCGTGAGTTCAATCCTCATTCGGAGCAGTACCTTTTTGTAATAGTTATTTCATGCGATAATTCTTTTTGCCGAATCAATCTTAAATTAATGAAAAGATAGTTAAAGTTATATATTACACTTTTTCCCATTCTAATGTGCCTCGGTAGCGCAGTAGGCAGCGCGTCAGTCTCATAAAGAACTCTAAATTGAGTTATCTGAAGGTCGTGAGTTTGATCCTCACTCGGGGCAGTACCTTTTAGAAATAGTTATTTCATGCGATAATTCTTTTTGCCGAATCAATCTAAAATTAATGAAAAGATAGTTAAAGTTAAATATTATACTTTTTCCCGTTCTAATGTGCCTCGATAGCGCAGTTGGCATCGCGTCAGTCTCATAATCAACTCTAAATTGAGTTATCTGAAGGTCGTGAGTTCAATCCTCACTCGGGGCAGTACCTTTTTGTAATAGTTATTTCATGCGATAATTCTTTTCCGAATCAATCTAAAATTAATGAAAAGATAGTTAAAATTAAATATTATACTTTTTCCCATTCTAATGTGCCTCGGTAGCGCAGTAGGCAGCGCGTCAGTCTCATAATCAACTCTAAATTGAGTTATCTGAAGGTCGTGAGTTCGATCCTCACTCGGAGCAGTACCTTTTTGTAGTAGTTATTTCATGCGATAATTCTTTTTGCCGAATCAATCTTAAATTAATGAAAAGATAGTTAAAGTTAAATATTACACTTTTTCCCATTCTAATGTGCCTCGGTAGCGCAGAAGGTAGCGCGTAAGTCTCATAATAAACTTTAAATTGAGTTATCTGAAGGTCGTGAGTTCGATCCTCACCCGGTTAAGTTCCTTTTTTTAATAGTTATTTCATGCGATAATTCTTTTTACCGATGAATATTAAATTAATGAAAAGATTGAAAAAATTAATTATTATACTTTTTCCCATTCTTATGTGCCTTGGTAGCGCAGTAGGCAGCGCGTCAGTCTCATAATCAGCTCTAAAATGAGTTATCTGATTGTCATGTGTTCGATCCTCACCCGGTGCAGTTCCTTTTTTTAATAGTTATTTCATGCGATAATTTTTTTTGCCGAATCAATATTAAATTCATGAAAAGATAGTTAAAGTTAAATATTATATTTTTTCGCACTCTTATGTGCCTCGGTAGCGCAGTACGCAGCGCGTCAGTCTCATAATCAACTCTAAATTGAGTTATCTGAAGGTCGTGAGTTCGATCCTCACTCGGGGCAGTACCTTTTTGTTATAGTTATTTCATGCGATAATTCTTTTTGCCGAATCAATATTAATGAAAAGATAGTTAAAGGTAAATATTATATTCTTTCGCACTCTTATGTGCCTCGGTAGCGCAGTACGCAACGCGTTACTCTCATAATCAACTTAAAATTGAGTAATCTGAAGGTCGTGAGTTCGATCCTCACTGGGGGCGGTACTTTTTTGTAATAGTTATTTCATGCGATAATTCTCTATGCCGAATCAATCTTAAATTAATGAAAAGATAGCTAAAGTTAAATATTATACTTTCTCCCATTCTAATGTGCCTCGGTAGCGCAGTAGGCAGCGCGTCAGTCTCATAATCAACTCTAAATTGAGTTATCTGAAGGTCGTGAGTTCGATCCTCACCCGGGAAAGTTCCTTTTTGTAATAGTTATTTCATGCGATAATTATTTTTGCCGAATCAATATTAAATTAATGAAAAGATAGTTAAAGTTAAATATTAGATTTTTTCGCACTTTTATGTGCCTCGGAAGCGCAGTAGGCAGCGCGTCAGTCTCATAATCAACTCTAAATTGAGTTATCTGAAGGTCGTGTGTTCGATCCTCACCCGGGGCAGTTCCTTTTTTTAATAGTTATTTCATGTGATAATTATTTTTGCCGAATCAATATTAAATTCATGAAAAGTTAGTTAAAGTTAAATATCAGATTTTTTCACAAACTTGTGTGCCTCTGTAGCGTAGTCGGCAGCACGTCGGTCTCATATTCAGCTCATTAAATTGAGTTATCCGACGGTCGTGAGTTCGATCCTCACCCGGGGCAGTACATTTTTGTTATAGTTATTTCATGCGATAATACATTTTGCCGAATCAACATTAAATTAATGAAAAGATAGTAAAAGTTAAATATAAGGTTTTTTCGCATTCTTATATGCCTGGGTAATGCAGTAGGCAGCGCGTCAGTCTCATAATCAACTCTAAATTGAGTTATCTGAAGGTCGTGAGTTCGATCCTCACTCGGGGCAGTACGTTTTTGTAATAGTTATTTCATGCGATAATACATTTGCCGCATTAATATTAAATTGATAAAAAGATAGTTAAAGTTAAATATTTCATTTTTTCCCATTCTAATGTGCCTCGGTAGCGCAGTAGGCAGCGCGTCAGTCTCATAAAGAACTCTAAATTGAGTTATCTGAAGGTCGTGAGTTCGATCCTCACTCGGGGCAGTACCTTTTTGTAATAGTTATTTCATGCGATAATTCTCTTTGCCGTATCAATCTTAAATTAATGAAAAGATAGTTAAAGTTAAATATAGTATTTTTTCGCACTCTTATGTGCCTCGGTAGCGCAGTAGGCTGCGCGTCACTCTCATAATCAATATTAAATTGAGTTATCTGAAGGTCGTGAGTTCAATCCTCATTCGGAGCAGTACCTTTTTGTAATAGTTATTTCATGCGATAATTCTTTTTGCCGAATCAATCTTAAATTAATGAAAAGATAGTTAAAGTTATATATTACACTTTTTCCCATTCTAATGTGCCTCGGTAGCGCAGTAGGCAGCGCGTCAGTCTCATAAAGAACTCTAAATTGAGTTATCTGAAGGTCGTGAGTTTGATCCTCACTCGGGGCAGTACCTTTTAGAAATAGTTATTTCATGCGATAATTCTTTTTGCCGAATCAATCTAAAATTAATGAAAAGATAGTTAAAGTTAAATATTATACTTTTTCCCGTTCTAATGTGCCTCGATAGCGCAGTTGGCATCGCGTCAGTCTCATAATCAACTCTAAATTGAGTTATCTGAAGGTCGTGAGTTCGATCCTCACTCGGGGCAGTACCTTTTTGTAATAGTTATTTCATGCGATAATTCTTTTCCGAATCAATCTAAAATTAATGAAAAGATAGTTAAAATTAAATATTATACTTTTTCCCATTCTAATGTGCCTCGGTAGCGCAGTAGGCAGCGCGTCAGTCTCATAATCAACTCTAAATTGAGTTATCTGAAGGTCGTGAGTTCGATCCTCACTCGGAGCAGTACCTTTTTGTAGTAGTTATTTCATGCGATAATTCTTTTTGCCGAATCAATCTTAAATTAATTAAAAGATAGTTAAAGTTAAATATTACACTTTTTCCCATTCTAATGTGCCTCGGTAGCGCAGAAGGTAGCGCGTAAGTCTCATAATCAACTTTAAATTGAGTTATCTGAAGGTCGTGAGTTCGATCCTCACCCGGTTAAGTTCCTTTTTTTAATAGTTATTTCATGCGATAATTCTTTTTACCGATGAATATTAAATTAATGAAAAGATTGAAAAAATTAATTATTATACTTTTTCCCATTCTTATGTGCCTTGATAGCGCAGTAGGCAGCGCGTCAGTCTCATAATCAGCTCTAAATTGAGTTATCTGATTGTCATGTGTTCGATCCTCACCCGGTGCAGTTCCTTTTTTTAATAGTTATTTCATGCGATAATTTTTTTTGCCGAATCAATATTAAATTCATGAAAAGATAGTTAAAGTTAAATATTATATTTTTTCGCACTCTTATGTGCCTCGGTAGCGCAGTACGCAGCGCGTCAGTCTCATAATCAACTCTAAATTGAGTTATCTGAAGGTCGTGAGTTCGATCCTCACTCGGGGCAGTACCTTTTTGTTATAGTTATTTCATGCGATAATTCTTTTTGCCGAATCAATATTAATGAAAAGATAGTTAAAGGTAAATATTATATTCTTTCGCACTCTTATGTGCCTCGGTAGCGCAGTACGCAACGCGTTACTCTCATAATCAACTTAAAATTGAGTAATCTGAAGGTCGTGAGTTCGATCCTCACTGGGGGCGGTACTTTTTTGTAATAGTTATTTCATGCGATAATTCTCTATGCCGAATCAATCTTAAATTAATGAAAAGATAGCTAAAGTTAAATATTATACTTTCTCCCATTCTAATGTGCCTCGGTAGCGCAGTAGGCAGCGCGTCAGTCTCATAATCAACTCTAAATTGAGTTATCTGAAGGTCGTGAGTTCGATCCTCACTCGGGGCAGTACGTTTTTGTAATAGTTATTTCATGCGATAATTCTTTTTGCCGAATCAATTTTAAATTCATGAAAAGATAGTTAAAGTTTAATATTATATTTTTTCGCATTCTTATGTGCCTCGGTAGCGCAGTAGGCAGCGCGTCAGTCTCATAATTAACTCTAAATTGAGTTATCTGAAGGTCGTGAGTTCCATCCTCACCCGGGGCAGTACATTTTTGTTATAGTTATTTCATGCGATAATACATTTTGCCGAATCAACATTAAATTAATGAAAAGATAGTAAAAGTTAAATATAAGGTTTTTTCGCATTCTTATATGCCTGTGTAATGCAGTAGGAAGCCCGTGAGTCTTATAATCATCTCTATATTGAGTTATTTGAAGGTTGTGAGTTCGATCCTCTCCCAGGGCAGTACTTTTTTCTAGTCGTTATTTCATGAAGTTATACATTTTGCCGAATAAATTTTAAATTAAGGAAAAGATAGTTAAAGTTAAATATTTTATTTTTTCGCACTCTTACGAGCCTCGGTAGCGCAGTAGGCAGCGCGTTAGTCTCATAATTAATATTAAATTGAGTTATCTGAAGGTCGTGAGTTCGATCCTCACTCGGAGCAGTACCTTTTTGTAACAGTTATTTCATGCGATAATTCTTTTTGCCGAATCAATCTTAAATTAATGAAAAGATAGTTAAAGTTAAATATTATACTTTTTCCCAATCTAATGTGCCTCGGTAGCGCAGTAGGCAGCGCGTCAGTCTCATAATCAACTCTAAATTGAGTTATCTGAAGGTCGTGAGTTCGATCCTCACTCGGGGCAGTACCTTTTTGTAATAGTTATTTCATGCGATAATTCTTTTTGCCGAATCAATATAAAATTAATGAAAAGATAGTTAAAGTTAAATATTAGATTTTTTCGCACTTTTATGTGCCTCGGTAGCGCGTCAGTCTCATAATCAACTTTAAATTGAGTTATCTGAAGGTCGTGAGTTCGATCCTCACCCGGTTAAGTTCCTTTTTGTAGTAGTTATTTCATGCGATAATTCTTTTTACCGATGAATATTAAATTAATGAAAAGATTGAAAAAATTAATTATTATACTTTTTCCCATTCTTATGTGCCTTGGTAGCGCAGTAGGCAGCGCGTCAGTCTCATAATCAGCTCTAAATTGAGTTATCTGATTGTCGTGTGTTCGATCCTCACCCGGTGCAGTTCCTTTTTTTAATAGTTATTTCATGCGATAATTTTTTTTGCCGAATCAATATTAAATTCATGAAAAGATAGTTAAAGTTAAATATTATATTTTTTCGCACTCTTATGTGCCTCGGTAGCGCAGTACGCAGCGCGTTACTCTCATAATCAACTTAAAATTGAGTTATCTGAAGATCGTGAGTTCGATCCTCACTGGGGGCAGTACTTTTTTGTAATAGTTATTTCATGCGATAATTCTCTATGCCGAATCAATCTTAAATTAATGAAAAGATAGCTAAAGTTAAATATTATACTTTCTCCCATTCTAATGTGCCTCGGTAGCGCAGTAGGCAGCGCGTCAGTCTCATAATCAACTCTAAATAGAGTTATCTGAAGGTCGTGAGTTCGATCCTCACGTGGGGCAGTTCCTTTTTTTAATAGTTATTTCATACGATAATTGTTTTTGCCGAATCAATATTAAATTAATGAAAAGATAGTTAAAGTTAAATATAAGATTTTTTCGCATTCTTATATGCCTGGGTGATGCAGTAGGAAGCCCGTGAAATTTATAATCAGCTCTAAATTGAGTTATCTGAAGGTCGTGAGTTCGATCCTCTCCCAGGGCAGTACTTTTTTCTAGTCGTTATTTCAGGAAATTATACATTTTGCCGAATAAATTTTAAATTAAGGAAAATATAGTTAAAATTAAATATTTTATATTTTCGCACTCTTATGTGCCTCGGTATCGCAGTAGGCACCGCGTTAGTCTCATAATCAACATTAAATTGAGTTATATGAAGGTCGTGAGTTCGATCCTCACTCGGGGCAGTACCTTTTTGTAATAGTTATTTCATGCGATAATTCTTTTTGCCGAATCAATCTTAAATTAATGAAAAGATAGTTAAAGTTAAATATTACACTTTTTCCCATTCTAATGTGCCTCGGTAGCGCAGTAGGCAGCGTGTCAGTCTCATAATCAACTTTAAATTGAGTTATCTGAAGGTCGTGATTTCGATCCTCAATCGGGGCAGTGCTTTTTAGTAATAGTTATTTCATGCGATAATTCTTTTTGCCGAATCAATCTTAAATTAATGAAAAGATAGTTAAAGTTAAATATTATACTATTTCCCATTCTAATGTGCCTCGGTAGCGCAGTAGGCAGCGCGTCAGTCTCATAATCAACTCTAAATTGAGTTATCTGAAGGTCGTGAGTTCGATCCTCACTCGGGGCAGTACCTTTTAGTAATAGTTATTTCATGCGATTATTCTTTTTGCCGAATCAATCTTAAATTAATGAAAAGATAGTTAAAGTTAAATATAAGATTTTTTCACAAACTTAAGTGCCTCGGTAGCGTAGTCGGCAGCACGTCAGTCTCATATTCAGCTCATTAAATTGAGTTATCCGACGGTCGTGAGTTCGATCCTCAACCGGGGCAGTACCTTTATGTTATAGTTATTTCATGCGGTAATACATTTTGCCGCATTAATATTAAATTGATAAAAAGATAGTTAAAATTAAATATTTCATTTTTTCGTATTCTTATATGCCTCAGTAGCGCAGTAGGCAGCGCGTCACTCTCATAATCAACTTTAAATTGAGTTATCTGAAGGTCGTGAGTTCGATCCTCACTCGGGGCAGTACTTTTTTGTAATAGTTATATCATGCGATAATTCTTTTTGCCGAATCAATATTAAATTAATGAAAAGAGAGTTAAAGTTAAATATAAGATTTTTTCACAAAATTATGTGCCTCGGTAGTGTAGTCGTCAGCACGTCAGTCTCATAATCAACTCTAAATTGAGTTAACTGAAGGTCTTGATTTCGATCCTCACTCGGGGCAGTACCTTTTAGTAATAGTTATTTCATGCGATTATTCTTTTTGCCGAATCAATCTTAAATTAATGAAAAGATAGTTAAAGTTAAATATTATACTATTTCCCATTCTAATGTGCCTCGGTAGCGCAGTAGGCAGCGCGTCAGTCTCATAATCAACTCTAAATTGAGTTATCTGAAGGTCGTGAGTTCGATCCTCACTCGGGGCAGTACCTTTTTTTCATAGTTATTTCATACGATAATTCTTTTTGCCGAATCAATATTAAATTAATGAAAAGATAGTTAAAGTTAAATATAAGATTTTTTCACAAACTTAAGTGCCTCGGTAGCGTAGTCGGCAGCACGTCAGTCTCATATTCAGCTCATTAAATTGAGTTATCCGACGGTCGTGAGTTCGATCCTCAACCGGGGCAGTACCTTTATGTTATAGTTATTTCATGCGGTAATACATTTTGCCGCATTAATATTAAATTGATAAAAAGATAGTTAAAATTAAATATTTCATTTTTTCGTATTCTTATATGCCTCGGTAGCGCAGTAGGCAGCGCGTCACTCTCATAATCAACTTTAAATTGAGTTATCTGAAGGTCGTGAGTTCGATCCTCACTCGGGGCAGTACTTTTTTGTAATAGTTATATCATGCGATAATTCTTTTTGCCGAATCAATATTAAATTAATGAAAAGAGAGTTAAAGTTAAAAATAAGATTTTTTCACAAAATTATGTGCCTCGGTAGTGTAGTCGTCAGCACGTCAGTCTCATAATCAACTCTAAATTGAGTTAACTGAAGGTCGTGATTTCGATCCTCACTCGGGGCAGTACCTTTTAGTAATAGTTATTTCATGCGATTATTCTTTTTGCCGAATCAATCTTAATTTAATGAAAAGATAGTTAAAGTTAAATATTATACTATTTCCCATTCTAATGTGCCTCGGTAGCGCAGTAGGCAGCGCGTCAGTCTCATAATCAACTCTAAATTGAGTTATCTGAAGGTCGTGAGTTCGATCCTCACTCGGGGCAGTACCTTTTTTTCATAGTTATTTCATACGATAATTCTTTTTGCCGAATCAATATTAAATTAATGAAAAGATAGTTAAAGTTAAATATAAGATTTTTTCACAAACTTAAGTGCCTCGGTAGCGTAGTCGGCAGCACGTCAGTCTCATATTCAGCTCATTAAATTGAGTTATCCGACGGTCGTGAGTTCGATCCTCAACCGGGGCAGTACCTTTATGTTATAGTTATTTCATGCGGTAATACATTTTGCCGCATTAATATTAAATTGATAAAAAGATAGTTAAAATTAAATATTTCATTTTTTCGTATTCTTATATGCCTCGGTAGCGCAGTAGGCAGCGCGTCACTCTCATAATCAACTTTAAATTGAGTTATCTGAAGGTCGTGAGTTCGATCCTCACTCGGGGCAGTACTTTTTTGTAATAGTTATATCATGCGATAATTCTTTTTGCCGAATCAATATTAAACTAATGAAAAGATAGTTAAAGTTAAATATTATATTTTTTCGCATTGTTATATGCCTGGGAAATGCAGTAGGAAGCCCGTGAGTCTTATAATCAGCTCTAAATTGAGTTATCTGAAGGTCGTGAGTTCGATCCTCTCCAAGGGCAGTACTTTTTTCTAGTCATTATTTCATGAAATTATACATTTTGCTAATAAATTTTAAATTAATGAAAAGATAGTGAAAGTTAAATATGAGAATTTTTCGCATTCTTTTATGCCTGGGTAATGCAGTAGGAAGCCCGTGAGTCTTATAATCAGCTCTAAATTGAGTTATCTGAAGGTCGTGAGTTCGATCCTCACTCGGGGCAGTACCTTATTTTCATAGTTATTTCATGCGATAATTCTTTTTGCCGAATCAATATTAAATTAATGAAAAGATAGTTAAAGTTAAATATAAGATTTTTTCACAAACTTAAGTGCCTCGGTAGCGTAGTCGGCAGCACGTCAGTCTCATATTCAGCTCATTAAATTGAGTTATCCGACGGTCGTGAGTTCGATCCTCAACCGGGGCAGTACCTTTATGTTATAGTTATTTCATGCGGTAATACATTTTGCCGCATTAATATTAAATTGATAAAAAGATAGTTAAAATTAAATATTTCATTTTTTCGTATTCTTATATGCCTCGGTAGCGCAGTAGGCAGCGCGTCACTCTCATAATCAACTTTAAATTGAGTTATCTGAAGGTCGTGAGTTCGATCCTCACTCGGGGCAGTACTTTTTTGTAATAGTTATATCATGCGATAATTCTTTTTGCCGAATCAATATTAAATTAATGAAAAGAGAGTTAAAGTTAAATATAAGATTTTTTCACAAAATTATGTGCCTCGGTAGTGTAGTCGTCAGCACGTCAGTCTCATAATCAACTCTAAATTGAGTTAACTGAAGGTCGTGATTTCGATCCTCACTCGGGGCAGTACCTTTTAGTAATAGTTATTTCATGCGATTATTCTTTTTGCCGAATCAATCTTAAATTAATGAAAAGATAGTTAAAGTTAAATATTATACTATTTCCCATTCTAATGTGCCTCGGTAGCGCAGTAGGCAGCGCGTCAGTCTCATAATCAACTCTAAATTGAGTTATCTGAAGGTCGTGAGTTCGATCCTCACTCGGGGCAGTACCTTTTAGTAATAGTTATTTCATGCGATTATTCTTTTTGCCGAATCAATCTTAAATTAATGAAAAGATAGTTAAAGTTAAATATAAGATTTTTTCACAAACTTAAGTGCCTCGGTAGCGTAGTCGGCAGCACGTCAGTCTCATATTCAGCTCATTAAATTGAGTTATCCGACGGTCGTGAGTTCGATCCTCAACCGGGGCAGTACCTTTATGTTATAGTTATTTCATGCGGTAATACATTTTGCCGCATTAATATTAAATTGATAAAAAGATAGTTAAAATTAAATATTTCATTTTTTCGTATTCTTATATGCCTCGGTAGCGCAGTAGGCAGCGCGTCACTCTCATAATGAACTTTAAATTGAGTTATCTGAAGGTCGTGAGTTCGATCCTCACTCGGGGCAGTACTTTTTTGTAATAGTTATATCATGCGATAATTCTTTTTGCCGAATCAATATTAAATTAATGAAAAGAGAGTTAAAGTTAAATATAAGATTTTTTCACAAAATTATGTGCCTCGGTAGTGTAGTCGTCAGCACGTCAGTCTCATAATCAACTCTAAATTGAGTTAACTGAAGGTCGTGATTTCGATCCTCACTCGGGGCAGTACCTTTTAGTAATAGTTATTTCATGCGATTATTCTTTTTGCCGAATCAATCTTAAATTAATGAAAAGATAGTTAAAGTTAAATATTATACTATTTCCCATTCTAATGTGCCTCGGTAGCGCAGTAGGCAGCGCGTCAGTCTCATAATCAACTCTAAATTGAGTTATCTGAAGGTCGTGAGTTCGATCCTCACTCGGGGCAGTACCTTTTTTTCATAGTTATTTCATACGATAATTCTTTTTGCCGAATCAATATTAAATTAATGAAAAGATAGTTAAAGTTAAATATAAGATTTTTTCACAAACTTAAGTGCCTCGGTAGCGTAGTCGGCAGCACGTCAGTCTCATATTCAGCTCATTAAATTGAGTTATCCGACGGCCGTGAGTTCGATCCTCAACCGGGGCAGTACCTTTATGTTATAGTTATTTCATGCGGTAATACATTTTGCCGCATTAATAATAAATTGATAAAAAGATAGTTAAAATTAAATATTTCATTTTTTCGTATTCTTATATGCCTCGGTAGCGCAGTAGGCAGCGCGTCACTCTCATAATCAACTTTAAATTGAGTTATCTGAAGGTCGTGAGTTCGATCCTCACTCGGGGCAGTACTTTTTTGTAATAGTTATATCATGCGATAATTCTTTTTGCCGAATCAATATTAAATTAATGAAAAGAGAGTTAAAGTTAAAAATAAGATTTTTTCACAAAATTATGTGCCTCGGTAGTGTAGTCGTCAGCACGTCAGTCTCATAATCAACTCTAAATTGAGTTAACTGAAGGTCGTGATTTCGATCCTCACTCGGGGCAGTACCTTTTAGTAATAGTTATTTCATGCGATTATTCTTTTTGCCGAATCAATCTTAATTTAATGAAAAGATAGTTAAAGTTAAATATTATACTATTTCCCATTCTAATGTGCCTCGGTAGCGCAGTAGGCAGCGCGTCAGTCTCATAATCAACTCTAAATTGAGTTATCTGAAGGTCGTGAGTTCGATCCTCACTCGGGGCAGTACCTTTTTTTCATAGTTATTTCATACGATAATTCTTTTTGCCGAATCAATATTAAATTAATGAAAAGATAGTTAAAGTTAAATATAAGATTTTTTCACAAACTTAAGTGCCTCGGTAGCGTAGTCGGCAGCACGTCAGTCTCATATTCAGCTCATTAAATTGAGTTATCCGACGGTCGTGAGTTCGATCCTCAACCGGGGCAGTACCTTTATGTTATAGTTATTTCATGCGGTAATACATTTTGCCGCATTAATATTAAATTGATAAAAAGATAGTTAAAATTAAATATTTCATTTTTTCGTATTCTTATATGCCTCGGTAGCGCAGTAGGCAGCGCGTCACTCTCATAATCAACTTTAAATTGAGTTATCTGAAGGTCGTAACTTCGATCCTCACTCGGGGCAGTACTTTTTTGTAATAGTTATATCATGCGATAATTCTTTTTGCCGAATCAATATTAAACTAATGAAAAGATAGTTAAAGTTAAATATTATATTTTTTCGCATTGTTATATGCCTGGGAAATGCAGTAGGAAGCCCGTGAGTCTTATAATCAGCTCTAAATTGAGTTATCTGAAGGTCGTGAGTTCGATCCTCTCCAAGGGCAGTACTTTTTTCTAGTCATTATTTCATGAAATTATACATTTTGCTAATAAATTTTAAATTAATGAAAAGATAGTGAAAGTTAAATATGAGAATTTTTCGCATTCTTTTATGCCTGGGTAATGCAGTAGGAAGCCCGTGAGTCTTATAATCAGCTCTAAATTGAGTTATCTGAAGGTCGTGAGTTCGATCCTCACTCGGGGCAGTACCTTATTTTCATAGTTATTTCATGCGATAATTCTTTTTGCCGAATCAATATTAAATTAATGAAAAGATAGTTAAAGTTAAATATAAGATTTTTTCACAAACTTAAGTGCCTCGGTAGCGTAGTCGGCAGCACGTCAGTCTCATATTCAGCTCATTAAATTGAGTTATCCGACGGTCGTGAGTTCGATCCTCAACCGGGGCAGTACCTTTATGTTATAGTTATTTCATGCGGTAATACATTTTGCCGCATTAATATTAAATTGATAAAAAGATAGTTAAAATTAAATATTTCATTTTTTCGTATTCTTATATGCCTCGGTAGCGCAGTAGGCAGCGCGTCACTCTCATAATCAACTTTAAATTGAGTTATCTGAAGGTCGTGAGTTCGATCCTCACTCGGGGCAGTACTTTTTTGTAATAGTTATATCATGCGATAATTCTTTTTGCCGAATCAATATTAAATTAATGAAAAGAGAGTTAAAGTTAAATATAAGATTTTTTCACAAAATTATGTGCCTCGGTAGTGTAGTCGTCAGCACGTCAGTCTCATAATCAACTCTAAATTGAGTTAACTGAAGGTCGTGATTTCGATCCTCACTCGGGGCAGTACCTTTTAGTAATAGTTATTTCATGCGATTATTCTTTTTGCCGAATCAATCTTAAATTAATGAAAAGATAGTTAAAGTTAAATATTATACTATTTCCCATTCTAATGTGCCTCGGTAGCGCAGTAGGCAGCGCGTCAGTCTCATAACCAACTCTAAATTGAGTTATCTGAAGGTCGTGAGTTCGATCCTCACTCGGGGCAGTACCTTTTAGTAATAGTTATTTCATGCGATTATTCTTTTTGCCGAATCAATCTTAAATTAATGAAAAGATAGTTAAAGTTAAATATAAGATTTTTTCACAAACTTAAGTGCCTCGGTAGCGTAGTCGGCAGCACGTCAGTCTCATATTCAGCTCATTAAATTGAGTTATCCGACGGTCGTGAGTTCGATCCTCAACCGGGGCAGTACCTTTATGTTATAGTTATTTCATGCGGTAATACATTTTGCCGCATTAATATTAAATTGATAAAAAGATAGTTAAAATTAAATATTTCATTTTTTCGTATTCTTATATGCCTCGGTAGCGCAGTAGGCAGCGCGTCACTCTCATAATGAACTTTAAATTGAGTTATCTGAAGGTCGTGAGTTCGATCCTCACTCGGGGCAGTACTTTTTTGTAATAGTTATATCATGCGATAATTCTTTTTGCCGAATCAATATTAAATTAATGAAAAGAGAGTTAAAGTTAAATATAAGATTTTTTCACAAAATTATGTGCCTCGGTAGTGTAGTCGTCAGCACGTCAGTCTCATAATCAACTCTAAATTGAGTTAACTGAAGGTCGTGATTTCGATCCTCACTCGGGGCAGTACCTTTTAGTAATAGTTATTTCATGCGATTATTCTTTTTGCCGAATCAATCTTAAATTAATGAAAAGATAGTTAAAGTTAAATATTATACTATTTCCCATTCTAATGTGCCTCGGTAGCGCAGTAGGCAGCGCGTCAGTCTCATAATCAACTCTAAATTGAGTTATCTGAAGGTCGTGAGTTCGATCCTCACTCGGGGCAGTACCTTTTTTTCATAGTTATTTCATACGATAATTCTTTTTGCCGAATCAATATTAAATTAATGAAAAGATAGTTAAAGTTAAATATAAGATTTTTTCACAAACTTAAGTGCCTCGGTAGCGTAGTCGGCAGCACGTCAGTCTCATATTCAGCTCATTAAATTGAGTTATCCGACGGCCGTGAGTTCGATCCTCAACCGGGGCAGTACCTTTATGTTATAGTTATTTCATGCGGTAATACATTTTGCCGCATTAATAATAAATTGATAAAAAGATAGTTAAAATTAAATATTTCATTTTTTCGTATTCTTATATGCCTCGGTAGCGCAGTAGGCAGCGCGTCACTCTCATAATCAACTTTAAATTGAGTTATCTGAAGGTCGTGAGTTCGATCCTCACTCGGGGCAGTACTTTTTTGTAATAGTTATATCATGCGATAATTCTTTTTGCCGAATCAATATTAAACTAATGAAAAGATAGTTAAAGTTAAATATTATATTTTTTCGCATTGTTATATGCCTGGGAAATGCAGTAGGAAGCCCGTGAGTCTTATAATCAGCTCTAAATTGAGTTATCTGAAGGTCGTGAGTTCGATCCTCTCCAAGGGCAGTACTTTTTTCTAGTCATTATTTCATGAAATTATACATTTTGCTAATAAATTTTAAATTAATGAAAAGATAGTGAAAGTTAAATATGAGAATTTTTCGCATTCTTTTATGCCTGGGTAATGCAGTAGGAAGCCCGTGAGTCTTATAATCAGCTCTAAATTGAGTTATCTGAAAGTCGTGAGTTCGATCCTCTCTCAGGGCAGTACTTTTTTCTAGTCGTTATTTCATGAAATTATACATTTTGCCGAATAAATTTTAAATTAAGGAAAAGATAGTTAAAGTTAAATATTTTATTTTTTCGCACTTTTATGTGCCTCGGTAGCGCAGTAGGCAGCCCGTCAGTCTCATAATCAACTTTAAATTGAGTTATCTGAAGGTCGTGATTTCGATCCCCACACGGGGCAGTACCTTTTAGTAATAGTTATTTCATGCAATTACACTTTTTGCCGCATTAATTCTAAATTGATGAAAATATAGTTAAAGTAAAATATTATATTTTTTCGCACTCTTATGTGCCTCGGTAGCGCAGTAGGCGGCGCTTCAGTCTCATAATCAGCTCTAAATTGAGGTATCTGGAGGTCGTGAGTTAAATCCTCTCTCGGGGCAGTACCTTTTTGTAATAGTTATTTCATGCGATAATTCTTTTTGCCGAATCATTATTAAATTAATGAGAAGATAGTTAAAGTTGAATATTATACTTTTTCCCATTCTTATGTGCCTCGGTAGCGCAGTAGGCAGCGCGTCAGTCTCATAATTGACTCTAAGTTGAGTTATTTGAAGGTCGTGTGTTCGATCCTCCCCCGGGGCTGTTCCTTTTTTTAATAGTTTTTTCATGCCATAATTCCTTTTGCCGAATCAATATTAAATTAATGAAAAGAGAGTTAAAGTTAAATATAAGATTTTTTCACAAAATTATGTGCCTCGGTAGTGTAGTCGTCAGCACGTCAGTCTCATAATCAACTCTAAATTGAGTTAACTGAAGGTCGTGAGTTCGATCCTCTCCCGGGGCAGTACCTTTTTGTTATAGATATTTCATGCTATAATACATTTTGCCGAATCAACATTGAATTAATGAAAAGATAGTAAAAGTTAAGTATTAGATTTTTTCGCATTCTTATATGCCTGGGTAATGCAGTAGGCAGTGCGTCAGTCTCATATTCAGCTCATAATTTACTTATCTGGAGGTCGTGATTTCGATCATCACCCGGGGCAGTAGTTATTTGTAGTTGTTATTTCATGCAATTACACTTTTTGCCTCATTAATATTAAATTGATGAAAAGATAGTTAAAGTTAAATATTTTATTTTTTCGCACTCTTATGTGCCTCGGTAGCGCAGTAGGCAGCGCGTCAGTCTCATAATCAACTTTAAATTGAGATACCTGAAGGTCGTGAGTTCGATCCTCACTCGGGAAAGTACCTTTTTACAATAGTTATTTCATGCGATAATTCTTTTTGCCGAAGCAATATTAAATTAATGAAAAGATAGTTAAAGTTAAATATTATACTTTTACCCATTCTTATGTGCCTCGGTAGCGCAGTAGGCAGCGCGTCAGTCTAATAATTAGCTCTAAATTGAGTTATCTGGAGGTCGTAAGTTCGATCCTCACCTGGGGCAGTAGTTATTTGTAGTTGTTATTTTATGCAGTTACACTTTTTGCCGCATTAATATTAAATTGATGAAAAGATAGTTAAAGTTAAATATTACACTTTTTCCCATTCTAATGTGCCTCGGTAGCGCAGTAGGCAGCGCGTCAGTCTCATAATCAACTTTAAATTGAGATACCTGAAGGTCGTGAGTTCGACCCTCACTCGGGAAAGTACCTTTTTACAATAGTTATTTCATGCGATAATTCTTTTTGCCGAAGCAATATTAAATTAATGAAAAGATAGTTAAAGTTAAATATTATACTTTTACCCATTCTTATGTGCCTCGGTAGCGCAGTAGGCAGCGCGTCAGTCTAATAATTAGCTCTAAATTGAGTTATCTGGAGGTCGTAAGTTCGATCCTCACCTGGGGCAGTAGTTTTTTGTAGTTGTTATTTCATGCAATTACACTTTTTGCCGCATTAATATTAAATTGATGAAAAGATAGTTAAAGTTAAATATTACACTTTTTCCCATTCTAATGTGCCTCGGTAGCGCAGTAGGCAGCGCGTCAGTCTCATAATCAACTTTAAATTGAGATACCTGAAGGTCGTGAGTTCGATCCTCACTCGGGAAAGTACCTTTTTACAATAGTTATTTCATGCGATAATTCTTTTTGCCGAAGCAATATTAAATTAATGAAAAGATAGTTAAAGATAAATATTATACTTTTACCCATTCTTATGTGCCTCGGTAGCGCAGTAGGCAGCGCGTCAGTCTAATAATTAGCTCTAAATTGAGTTATCTGGAGGTCGTAAGTTCGATCCTCACCCGGGATAGTTCCTTTTTTCAATAGTTATTTCATGCGATAATTCTTTTTGCCGAATCAATCTTAAATTAATGAAAAGATAGTTAAAGTTAAATATTACACTTTTTCCCATTCTAATGTGCCTCGGTGGCGCAGTAGGCAGCGCGTCAGTCTCATAATCAACTTTAAATTGAGTTATCTGAAGATCGTGAGTTCGATCCCCTCCCGGGGCTGTTCCTTATTTCAATAGTTATTTCATGCGATAATTCTTTTTGCCGAATCACTATTAAATTAATGAAAAGATAGTTAAAGTTGAATATTATACTTTTTCCCATGCTTATGTGCCTCGGTAGCGCAGTAGGCAGCGCGTCAGTCTCATATTCAGCTCATAATTGAATTGTCTGAAGGTCGTGAATTCGATCCTCTCCAAGGGCAGTACTTTTTTCTAGTCGTTATTTCATGAAATTATACATTTCGCCGAATTAACATTAAATTAAGGAAAAGATAGTTAAAGTTAAATATTTTATTTTTTCGCTCTGTTATGTGCGTCGGTAGCGCAGTAGGCAGCGCGTCAGTCTCATAATCAACTTTAAATTGAGTTATCTGAAGGTCGTGAGTTCGATCCTCACCCGGGGCAGTTCCTTTTTTTAATAGTTATTTCATGCGATAATTCTTTTTGCCGAATAAGTATTAAATTAAGGAAAAGATAGTTAAAGTTAAATATTATACTTTTACCCATTCTTATGTGCCTCGGTAGCGCAGTAGGCAGCGCGTCAGTCTAATAATTAGCTCTAAATTGAGTTATCTGTAGGTCGTAAGTTCGATCCTCACCCGGGGAAGTTCCTTTTTTCAATAGTTATTTCATGCGATAATTCTTTTTGCCGAATCAATCTTAAATTAATGAAAAGATAGTTAAAGTTAAATATTACACTTTTTCCCATTCTAATGTGCCTCGGTGGCGCAGTAGGCAGCGCGTCAGTCTCATAATCAACTTTAAATTGAGTTATCTGAAGATCGTGAGTTCGATCCTCTCCCGGGGCTGTTCCTTATTTCAATAGTTATTTCATGCAATAATTCTTTTTGCCGAATCACTATTAAATTAATGAAAAGATAGTTAAAGTTGAATATTATACTTTTTCCCATGCTTATGTGCCTCGGTAGCGCAGTAGGCAGCGCGTCAGTCTCATATTCAGCTCATAATTGAATTGTCTGAAGGTCGTGAATTCGATCCTCTCCAAGGGCAGTACTTTTTTCTAGTCGTTATTTCATGAAATTATACATTTCGCCGAATTAATATTAAATTAAGGAAAAGATAGTTAAAGTTAAATATTTTATTTTTTCGCTCTGTTATGTGCGTCGGTAGCGCAGTAGGCAGCGCGTCAGTCTCATAATCAACTTTAAATTGAGTTATCTGAAGGTCGTGAGCTTGTTCCTCACCCGGGGCAGTTCCTTTTTTTAATAGTTATTTCATGCGATAATACATTTTGCCGAATCAACATTAAATTAATGAAAAGATAGTAAAAGTTGAATATTTGATTTTTTCGCACTCTTATATGCCTCGGTAATGCAGTAGGCAGCGCGTCAGTCTTATAATCAGCTCTAAATTGAGTTATCTGAAGGTCGTGAGTTCGACACTCAACCGAAGCAGTTCCTGTTTTTAATAGTTATTTCGTTCGATAATTCTTTTTGCGATAATTAATTTCTATTCCACTGAATAAATGTGATTTCAGAACTGTAATAGTTATAGAATAGTATATATTTCTGAATCTACTCGTATATAATTTGGAAAATAACAATAATGAATCATCCGAATCACTTGAAATAATGTCATTTATGCTGATTATTAATAAATTTTTATCTTTCTCTTGGTAAGTATTTTTTAATTTGGAATGATAAATTTCAACTCGAATTCAGCTATTATGTTTTTAATTTACATATTGAAATTCATATCGAGATCTTGCAATCTTAAAATTTTATTGTGTGTTATGTCATCTTAAAGTAATGAATTGATAATTCATGTATATATTATTTGAGAAAAAAGTATTCAAATGAAGAACATATCAATTTGAAATTCTTTGGATTTATAAAGCAGGTAAGTGTTATAATTTTTATAATAAAAAAAATTTCTATAGAATGGTTTTCTACTTCCAATTATGAATTAAAAAAGAAAAAAAAAGCATGAAAGTTTTTTATTTTAATATGAGGAATTTTAAAACAGTTTTTTTTTTTTTTTTGTAAGAATATTCTATTTTACGTTTTTTAGTTTTTAAATAATTATTTTTATTGAAACTTAAAATTTTTTGATAAAAATTGTTTTCAAAAAACTTTTTTTGCAAAATAAAATTACGAGCTTACGTTTACTTTTTTCTTATTTTAATGTTTGAAGTAATATGATGTTAATATTTGAAGTATATTCTTAAAGCTATGGAATGTAAAGTCTAAATAGGCCTTTCATGGTATATCATTAAATTTAGCAAAACTATTTCTCAGGAATTGGTTTTAACTCTAATAAGGAGATAAGAAAAATTTTTCTGTTTATTTATAAATATTTTTCCGATGTGTTTTAGATGTTCCTTCTCTGGAAAAAAAAAAGAGATACCATTTTGTTTTCGCTTGCATAAGAAAGAATATCAAACACTTTTCTTTTTAAAATTTAATAAGCTATAATAAAGAAGGAACGCTACAATGTTACATTAAAGACGTCTCCAGAGCAACTGAATGACTGTTCATATGCTAATCGCAGGAATTCGTCTCATACAACAACGCCCTCTATAGTTCGTTGCAATCGCAAATCGTATCTCTAAGCTACTGTTTTTTTTTTTTTTTTATGAAAATAAAATTTTTAGTCTATTTTTTGTTTAAATGTACATGTTTAAAAACGCTATGCATAACAAGGGGTCGTATAAATGTTACGACTAATTTATAGGGGAGATAGGGCACATCATTAGACACAAATTTGTATAGAAACCCATGTCTGGAAATGTCCTTGCACACCGCCAGGGACGCTTCTTGAACAGTTCATGAAAGCTCAGCGGAAACTCTGTGGAATTGACGTCACATATCACGTGACGAGCAAGTTACTAAGACTCCTTTTTGATTCCGAAGATCGTGTAATTGGGCCGTAGCGTTGTTTTGCTTGTTGCCGAACTTGGCTTCATGGTACTAATAACTGATAAGTGCTGATTTTTTATGACGTTTTTGATATTTTCATTTAAACGATAGTAATATAAAGTTCGAGAATTTAAGTTTCATGACAAAAAAGATGTAAACAGCTTTTTTTATATAACCATCGCGAACAGCCGACCCAATTTTTGGGTTGACGACTACTAAATAACAAGCTTTATCCCGTCCCGCCCCCGTAAGGGGGCATCCGGAGACACTCCGAAAGTTCGAAGTGCGCGCAACAATTCAATTACAATGGCAAACATATTCAAAATTTCAAATTAAAGTTTTAACAAATAGGTAGAATATTAAATATGAAATCTAGAAAACAGTGCTACTTAGAAATAGACCAAATGCAAACAAACATTACAGAGAAAAATCAGTAACAATCAGAAGAGATATTGATGTCGCATCTTCAATAGGCATGCAAAGTTAAAAAAAGGAAACAATTTCACATGGTTAAATATAGGATGTTTGTAACTCAGAATATAATTACAGCTGGCACAACAGAACTAATGGTAGCAAATTCCGCGATTTTTTTTTTTTTAAAAAGACATATATATATATATATATATATATATATATATATATATATATATATATATATATATATATATATATATATATATATATATATATATATATATATATATATATATATATATATATATATATATATATATATACAATATAAAAACTCTAAGAACATAAGTGATTAAAATTTTCAAAATTTTTTAAAATGAGGAATCACACAGGGGCAAAGATTGACAAAAGCATGAAATTAAAGAGCGAAAAACGTTTTAAGAGAAAATTCAAGTAAAAATCAAAACATAACAGGTAAATCAATAAACCGTGATTTAAAGTGTATATTTCCTAACAAGAGACATCAGGATTCAGGAAGGTGCCTTGTTACTAAACAATTTTCTTATTATTTCCTCAATTCCCTTTTTTATTTTAGGGTTTGACCAATGCTGCTTTATAAATTCATAGGTGGTTTTTGAATGAAAAAATTTCTCTCTAATGTGCTTAAAATTTGTACAATAGATTAATATATGTTCCCAATCTTCAACAAGCTGACAGGTACGGCACAGCTGAGCTACCCCAAAAAACCTGGCCTGATGTTGTCCATGACAGCCGTGATTAGTTAGGAATTGATTTAAAAAGAAATTCCCCATGACTTTCCTCGTTTGAACTTTCGGGAGGAGCTCGAATGTGTCCCTTCCCTTTGTAAAGATGTCACTCCATTTCTCCTGCCATTCAATCAATTTTTCGCGTTCCAAAGTTTTTCTTGCAGTCCGCCTGCTAGGATCTTCAAACAGGTCGACCGTTGATCTCTCACAGGCTAATTTGGCTAACCTATCAGCCTCTTCGTTGCCCATATGGCCTGCATGTGCTTTTATCCAATGTAAAACGATATTGTTTGGGAATTCTTGTTTAATTAAGTGGACTAAATATTCTTGAGAGTTGCTGTTTTCCAAAGCTTGCAGGCTAGACAGGGAATCCGTATAAATTGAGATATTGTCTTTAATTCTTTGTTCTTCAATCCAACGAATCGACTGGAGAATGGCCCATAATTCAGCCTTAAATACGGAAACGTGATCAGAGATGCGAAAGGTTTTTCTTTCAACGAGTTCTCCCTCCAGATAGGCTACGAAAGCGCATCCTGTCTTAAATTCATTGCTAACTAAAATTTTCGATCCATCTGTGAATAATTCTAGTCCTTTATAAGTAGATAAATGTAGTTGATATTTAAGTAAAACTTCTTCAGCCGGATGATAAATATATGGTGTAGGTATTGGTTTATAGATTATGTGTTCTTCTTCATGTTGGAAAATATTATTAAGTTGAGCTTCTACGTTTACTGCCATATCTAGAGGAATTGTGCCAGCAAGTACTTGGAGAGCGTCAGTGGATGTAGTCTTGTATGCCTTAGTGATAGATAGTAAAGATATTCTTTCCATTTTTTTCAATCTATTAATTATTCTTACCTGTTGGGAAAACCAAATTTCCGCTCCATAGAAGATAAATTTCTGAGTGCTGTTTAGGTAGATGAATTTCCGAACATCCGGGCCAATCCCCCAGTCGACCCCATAGATTCTATTTAGTTTAGCTTGAAATTTAGCAACTTTGCTATAGATGAAGTCAAGATGGGATAACCAGGAAAGCTGATAATGCAATCTAAATCCCAGATAATCTATGGTTTCTCTCGTTGCAATGTTAACTCCACAGAGTTTTATAGTTGGTCGTCTTGATACCCGATTGGCTTTAGGAAATACAATAGCGACAGTTTTTTTGGTACTGAATTGAAGATTGTGAGACGCAGCCCAATTTTCAAATTTCGTCAAAATCAAAGTGGCTTGGGGTCCAAGTCTATCGAGATATGTTTCGTTTAGAAGTAATAGGAAGTCATCAGCGTATGCGATTATTTGCTCATTTGATTCCCTTTTCATATTTAAGAGAGTGTTCGCTATAAGTAGTCATAAGATCGGTCCAAGACTTGACCCCTGTGGGACTCCTCTTGCTAGAGGCCTCTCCAACTTCTCATCCTGGATATCAAACAGAATCCTTCTGTTGTCCAAAAAACTTGAAATCAACTTAACCAAGTCATAGGAGCAGTTACAAGAATTCAATTCTTTTATAATTTTGTTCCATAGGACGCTATCAAAAGCACCTTTGATATCAAGGGAAATACCCAGTGCGTGATGTTCATTATCCTTTATTTTCTTAGTTTTCTCAAGTAAGGACTTCATAGCTGTGGTAGTCGATCTACCTCTCCGAAAACCGTGTTGATCTGTATGTAGAATGTTATTAGATTCGAGGTGAAAGACTAATCGATTTGTTATTAATTTATCCAACACCTTACCCCAAACCGGAAGAAGAGAAATTGGACGATAGCTTTCTGGTTGGTGTAAATCCTTTCCAGGTTTAGGGAGAAGAACTAATTTAGCTTTTTTCCATAATGTAGGGAAATAATTTAGCGAATGACATTTAAGGATTTCACTGAACCATTTTCGTTCCAAGTAGAATATGGATTTAATGACTTCGGGGGGGGGGATGTTGTCGGAACCTGCAGCTTTATTGTTCTTTATACTATTAACAACAACTGTAATTTCATTCTTAGTAAATAGTTGATCTTTGTTAAAACTTTCAGGTTCCATCAAAGGGGAGGGGTGTTGGTCCAATGGGAAATGATATTCCAGGATAGCTTCAACTGGGGTTTTTTTAGTGGTGGTGATAGTTCCATCTGATTTATGTATCTGTTTAAAGTCATGATGGCTATTAAACTTGTCTCTGGCTATCAAATAACCAGGACCAAAGCATTCTTGAGTTGTAATATTTTTAAGATAATTCTTTAGTCTTTCCTTTTTCGTTTTTTTAATGTTTCTTTTATAGATAGCTTTTTCTTTTTTGTATTCAATTTGTTTTATAATTCTAAATTGAAAATCCTTTTCAGCTTGAAAAAGTCTTCTTCTTGCTCTCAGCTTCTTTCTTTGTATAGAGAGGTCAATCGACCACCATTTAGGGCTGTGTTTATGGCTCTTACAGATTTTCTTTTTTGAGCTATGACAAATATTGGTAATCTTCTGAGTTACATCCTCAAGAAAATCGTCTAATTTTACGACTGCTAAAGTTCAACTCCGCAGCCTTGTAATTTTGAACCCAATCTAGAAAGCAAGGGAACTCCTGCATCCAGTATTGGGAGAAATTTGCCTTCGTGGAGGACTTTTTGATGGAACTAACCCTCATTTGCGTTACATGGAGAGGAAGACCACGAGAACCTCCCATGGTTAGCCTGAAGGCAAAGGGACTCTAACCCATGATCCCTCTACCACTGAGGATATTTCCCGTCAGCACTGTGGTTGGTGTTAGCCGGATGAGGATGAAATGAACAATTTATTATTATTATTAATACTAAGGCCGATATAGCCTGGTTGGTAGGACGCTGGGCTCGTGTTCGTGTGAAAAGTGAATTCAAATTTTACCAACCGAAGATTCCCCGTTTATGAGTTAGTGACAAGTGCATTTTAAATCTGTGAGGGTCACAAAGTCCTCATTTCCCATAACAAATCAATTCCTCTGGGGTACTGAATTGGGGATTGATTGTTCTCTGATTCAGGTCAAAATTACGGCATGTGGATGAATGATTTGGTTCTCTTGTAAAATGGCTGTGATGTGTGTGTGGCTGAAGTCGTATTCTTGGACATAGATGGCGCCACTAGAAAAGCAAGAAACGTACCCTCTGCCTTAAAATTTGCCAGATTTCAAGCAGGCTTGCTAGTATTGGAAAGTGGCATAAGTAAGAACAAAACTACACAACATTATTAATAGTGGATCTTAAAATATTTCAGCAATAGAATTTTATAAATTTAAAAGGCTTGAAAATAAAATACCTTTTGTATTAATAATAATAAGCATATATATGTTTAACATGCCACTGACGGCGAAATATAATTAAATTATTCCATTTTCGATAATTTATGGATTTTACTACACATAAAAATCTAATGATGGTGTCACAGTCTTCCATTGTTGTCGATACGTTTTTATTGGCTGGAAAATCACATGTTAGGATCCAATTTTAGCACATTAATTTCCGTATTGGTTTATTTGTCATCAGCATAAAACTGATATAAATCATGAAGTTATTATTTTTCTATAAATATTTTTGTTTCCCTAAGTTAAATGATAAAATTACCTGTGCTGTTATTATTACGGAAACAGTCACCCTTGATACACAGGTTCCTGTTTCAGCTTACGAGTCACGAGAGAGCTGAGAACCCCTCTGTAATTTCTCTGGCCGTCGTGGCTCTTGGACGACCAGGCTTTCTCTCGACGGATCCTAGAACTGTTTCCATAAGTTATATATAAATAAATGATATGTAAACTTCAACATAAATTATAAGGTTAAATAATTTCTGGTTCTTCTCTTAACATAATGGCAGGGTAAAAAAATATTTAACTCTGCAGCCAAATATATTAAAAACATGTATTTAAGTAGAACATGTAAATTAAGTAGAGATATAGACAAACTAGAGTTTCAGTTTTCTAAATTGAAACCTCCCTCAGTGTCTAACCATAACTTTTCTCAGTGTTTCTGGTTAGAAAACTGAAACTATAGTAGGTCCAACTCTTTGCTTTATATGCACTTAGTACACATTTTTTGCTTCAGTCCACGCAATAGAAAGTATACACTCTAATATTTCTGGATAGAAAAAAAATCATTAAGCAACCTCTATAAGTTTATTTAATTTAATCTTGAATTCATATTAGACTTTTTAATGCTTTTATTTTGAAAGCTTTCATAAGTAAAATACTAGTTGAATGAAGATTTTAAAATACAAATGTATTATTAATTTAGAGATTCTTAGGTTAATTTAGAGATTTTACACTCGTTTGAAACTTCCTCAAACCGGTTTGCTTTTAAATGTGACTTATTTGTGTTCTTTTCCTCAATTTGATCATTCCTTATTTTAGTATTTCATTGTTGTTTTAATTATATCAATTGGATAAATAGTAGAATCCTTAAGGATACTACTTGTGCTCCCACGTCCGCTGCCCTCGTTAGCCGGATTAACCGTTGCCCGGGCGATACCACGTGGAGGTGAGGGTCAGCAGTGTTGTTGTTTTGTGGGAGCTTTACGAGTGTCTTCCAGCGAAATAGTTTCCAGAAAGCTATTCCGCTGGGAATAGAATATAGCATAAATTAATATTATTACACTCGATGGACATCGCCCAGTTTTTTTTTTTTTTTTTTTTTTTTTTTTTTTTTTTTTTGATGGTAAAAAATGTTTTTGATTACAAAGTCATTTTCAATGTCATAATCATTTTTAATATCAGTTATTTTTTAAAGTCATTTTTAATATCAATAACATTTTTAATGACAGTCATTTTCCAAAGTCATTTTGATGTCAGCCATTTTATTCTCAAAATCACACCATGGAAATATACATCCTTGAAGGGGCAATGTGAGCACTTCCAATTTGATTAGAAGGCTTTTGCTCCTCATCTACACCAAAATCACTTTCTTCGGCTACATCATTTTTTTTATCTCCATCCATATTCACACTATACATTTCGGAATGTGCTATGCGAGCACTTCCAATTCTATAGAAAAGCCTCGGCTCCACCTCGTCGCCAAAATCACTGCCTTCGCCAAGGTTTTTTTCTTCATCCATATTCACACAGTTCATTTTAGAAGGAGCTATGAGTGCACTTCCAATTCTATAACATAGCTCTGATTCTTTCTCTCCGCCAAAATCACTATTTTTGGCCCCATCAAAGTTTTTTTTTAAATCCACATCAAAAGAACACAACTCCGAAGGAGTTATAAGTGCACTTCCAATTCTACAACAAATCTCTGGCTCCTCTCTGCCAATACTATTTTTTCCTTTTTTAGGAACACCATTCAATCTCCTGTTATTAAACGAAAATTCAATTATTATTACTTTAAAATAATTTTTTCTCACAATAGCAATTTATTACTGCTGAAACCAAAATAGAAATAGCTATTTACATGGTTTAAGGCATCTATATTCATTTTTAATATTTAGGACATGTTTTTAATAAAAAAATAAGCATATTTACAATTAGTTATAATATGACATATGTATTTTAAAAACCATATTAATATACGAACATATAAATGAATAATACATTAATGCAAATTTCTTTCATAAATAAGAAAGTTTAAACATATATTTAAAAGTTGCATGATATGTTAATGCATATAAATTATTATAATTAATAGTTTTTACGAAAAATTAAAACTGGACTGGCGTATTGTATGTGCAACATTATACAGATTTATGCTTGAAATGATGTATAGATTATTTTTTATTTTTTCGTTGACTAAATTGAATAAACAAAATAAATGTTACTTACAGTTTTTTACGAATGTACCTGAAAAATCTCGAGAAAATTCTCGCCATAATCAATTAAATTGAATCGCAAAAGAGCAGTTGAATAAAAATCGCCCAACTCACTCAATAGCTTTTTGCAAAGTGATTTCTTTTCATTGTTACGCAACTTACATGTATTTCTTGCATTGTTTAGTTTCTTTAAAAGTTTTATTCATTGTCAAGTGTTTGAAACAACAAAGGAAATTTTAATTGTTAAGAGCCTTTGGAAACAAACTACTCTGTTGAAGTTGTATATATATATATATATATATATACATGTGTGTGTGTGCACTTCCGCGGTGAGAACTATAATTTTATGTATAATTTATGAATTTCGTCGTATCTTGGATTCTTCGAAATGACCTCCTTTACCCTTAATCACAGCTGTGCATACTTTTGGCATTCTTTCCATTAGTTTTTACAATGTTCTAGTTAGATATGGTTCCAGCAACTAAGTAAAGATTCCCGAAGTTTGTCTTCATTGGTACATCGCATTTTTCTAACATTTCATCCCATACCCCAACATTAGCTCAATCGAATTAATTTGGGAAGATCGAGGGGGTCAATCCATGTATTTTATTACTTTTTTTTTGTTGATAGAATGTAGTTTCTACACATTTTTAATGAATGTTTCGGTTCATTACCTTGCTAAAAAGAAATTATTTTCCAACGATTCTCTTTCCACTAGGAAAAGTGTAACGCTGCAATAGCCTATGATGATATTTTTATCCATAATTCCATCCATCCTTACAAGATCTCCAATTTTGTCACCAGCAAAGCATATCCAAACTATGAACCTTCACCATGCATCACAGTTGATAGTAAACATTGATTTGCCATACATTCACCAAACTAACCGGCGAACATACAGCCTTTGTTTGCTTCCAAACAACTCAAATTTTGACTCGTTAGTAAACAAAACGTTTGCCAACTGTTCTAAAGACCAATTCACACGTTTTTTAGCCCTTTGCTGTTGTTTAACTATGTTTTGTTTTCTTTAAAAGAGGTTTTCTAGCTGGTGCACAACCTTTTAAACCATAGTCATGAAGTCGACGTTGTATTGTAGTTACTGACACAGTTTTCTGCCTGGTAGCGTTCGATTAATCACGGATTTCTTGTGCTGTTTGAGTCCGGATCAGTTTCGGATAAACCTTTTGCCTCAGTCGGGGTATCGGCGTCACGCTTGCCTAGCTGTCAACTTGGTTACTAGTAGAAATTTTAAAGTTAATTTTATTTTTTTAAAAGAAACAATCGAAAATAATATTCCATCGGAGTAGCAGAGAAACACTCCTACCTCAATCATATCCATCCTGCCATGTGAATGATGCATGCGTATAGTGCGTTTTTATCAGTTTGATATGTAACTATGATACTTCCTTTTACCATAAGCCTATGGGGTGTCGCGATATAATAACATACAAATATCTATAGTATATGTATGGTAATATCTATGACAACCAAGGAATAAACAAATGAATAAACGTCGAAAATGTTTTATTATTATTTTTTAAAAAATTTTTTTGTTCTATCTTGCAGTCCTGCGGTATTATCTGGAGTCTTTACTATAATAAAAAAGGGCATTGTATTGAAAAAAGTTCAAAATAGTTGTCAGTATTTCTATATTTCAAACCAACTATACTTTTGCTGTTTCTGTTCTTATTTTGCAAAATATTTTTGATGTTCCATCAACGAAATGTCGTAATGATTTTTCAAATGTCGTTACAGTAGGGACAGAGAATAGAAAATCTTGAACTGTGAGTCTTAAGCAATCTAGACCAACTTATAAGGTTTAAGGGACCCGATCCCCTCTATAATTGAAAGGGTATACGGAAAGAAATCTTTATGAACTTGCGCGGCGAGGTTCATACCGGCACATGTGACTGTCGATCGGCCATGACTCCTTTACCATGGCCAAGTTATAAGGTTAATTTGTCCGACCAACTCCAAAAAGTGCATACTGCTAATTTGTCTCGCATCTGCGATAGACTCCCCTAAGAGGGGTGCAAGTGCGGTTGGCAACTCCCGGCCGAGAACCAATGAAACTCCTCCCGTGGCATTTATTTAAAATCTAAAATTACAAGCATGTTTAAAAAGTTTAGAAATACACCGGTTCAAATTTTCAATGCTTTACAACGCATGGTTTTGTGACAATGTGACGTGAGGTTGAATCTTACATTTCACTATATCTCATTAAAACAATAAATAAGTGACATAAGATTACAAACAAAAGAAAAGTAAAAATAAAAACAACACAGCCCTGTTTGTCCAAGGCAACAAACCTATCTCAAAAGAGATTTATAGGTCAAAGGACAGATGCAAAATTATTAAAATATCGAGATACAAATTTACCCCAAAGGAGGCTGATATGCTTAAATGTATATTTATCAGGGCTCGAAAAATCGCCCGTCCGCCCGTCCTCGGCGGTCAAAAATTCCCCGCGGACAACAAATTTCTCGAATCCGACGTCCGCACGGACGGTCGTGATACATTTTCAATTTTTTTTATCTTACAAGAGTCTATCGCCTCACTTCTATAATGACCCTATAATCTAGAAATACAGCAACATACTGCGCTTGGTGGAATTGATGTTTTCTCTGTCTAGGAGTACTGCAGCGGTTGAAAGGAGCTTTTCAGTAATGAACTTACAAAAAAAAAAAAAACACATTACGTACTGGTCTTAACAAGAAGAGTTTAACGCAATTATGAACATCTACCTAAATGGAAAACCCTTTTCAGATTTCTGAGCACAAACCTCTGTGAATCATTAGATTGATTGCGGAACTGGAAAAACGTTATATTTGATTCATTTAAAAAACGCAGTACCCTCGGATAAATTGACATTCCTGATAACTTGATCTTGGTCATTTAAATTATTTCATATAAGAAATAAATTATTTCATAAAATAAATGCTAGGTTACTATTAGTAACCTAGTATTTCTTTTATAACTGTATAATGTTATCCTAGTATTTGTAATCCTAATAACTACTAATTCATTTTGCAATTTATATGATAAATGTTTGTAATAAATAAGAGAAAATTATATATTTATTTATTTAGAAGTGACGGGTTAGTTTAAAAGGAGGACGGGTACATTGTTGGACAAGCCGTCCCGGGGACGATTAAAATTTCCGAGTTTTTTCGAGCCCTGATATTTATCAAATAAATATAAATGAAAAAATTAAAAAGTAGTAGAGTAGTAAGAAGCGACTGAAGTAAAGTTACTAGTTAAAACCCTTAAAATCCAAAAGAATATCAAAAGAAAAATGAGATAACAGTTTAAACAGTAGCATTAAAAATAAAAACTACGCAAATTACAAAATATAAAAAAAACGAGATATACGATGAAATTATCCCAAAAGAGGTTTATATGTTAAAATGTATAAATACAATTAAAAGAATAAATGAGTTTGAAAATATATAAGTAGTCAAAAGCGAAACTACTAGTTAAAACCTTTAAAATCCTAAAGTAATCCAGAAGACAAATGAAAATAATTTAAAATAGAATCCATAAAACACATGGTAAATTATTCACGCTTGAAACTATGATAGCACCTTCATCAAAGTTACAAGTCGGTCCGAATGAAAATCACCGATACTTTTTTTAGTGTGAAAATTAAATACTCGTGTGAAAGTTTCTCAAACCGGTTCGCCTTTAAATGTGATTGATTTGTATTCCTTTCCTAAATTTGATCATTCCTTGTTTGAGTTGTAGTTTTGATAATATCAGTTGGTAGAATACTAGAAATCTTTAGGATACTACTTCCCAAGTCGCACCTAATATTAGGTAACATCAGAAAATCAGTAAAAACTAGCGTTATCTTGGACAACTTCTAATATTAGAAAGAAAGTTCACTCTTTGCTCTGCATTGTATAATATTAAGTTTTATGCCAACAAATATGATCTAACGTATTATAATATTAATTTGCATTAGTTTTGAGGTTATATAATATTAGATTTTGTATTTTCTGATATTATCTTGCGTTGCTTTTTATTATTAAGCAAGAGGAAGATTTGGATGGTAGTAGAATAATTCGGGGATATGATTTTACTTAATATTCAGTGTTGTTCTGAAGCAGTAAAACATAGAACAATAGTTTTTATTATGTCATCCAATGCATTATTTACTTAGCAATACAGAAATACTAAATTAATAATATTTTAGCGAGTTCTGTTACCATCCATTTTCCTCCCACTTTCTACAAAGTGTATCTTATGATCAACAGTTTTTTTTTTAATATTTTCAAATTTATTTAAGAAATAAATTTGAAATATTCAAAATCTTTACAACTTTTATTGATATACTTTTATTTCTGAATTAAGACTTTAGGAGGATTGGTTTTATTCTTTAAATGATTTAGAACTTACCTTTCAGCTTCGTTCAAAAAGTGATGAATGCACAAAATGTATTTAAAATATATCTGTCTGTTTGGTAAACAAAAATATTAAATTACAGTTGTGAACTCACCAAATTTGTTATAACACTATACTTTTAATTTTAAATGTTATTTCCAAAAAAATGATTATTTAGAAAAATGATTTATGTTCGCTTATAGATCTTAATAGTATCATAAGGAAAATATTTGGAGGTGGGAAGTGATGGCACAAATGTTCTTTTTAGTACATAATATTTTTAGTTGAATAATTTCAAATGTTTTATACCAAGTAACAACATTTATTGCGAACCAATCATCTGGGCTGGTGAGTGTCAGCGAAAAGGGGGCTAAGCCCTCTAGTATCTGCATGTTTGTTTCTAGCACGCTTTACATCTGCACCTAAACTATGCGTTTTGCGAGCTTTAAGAAAATTTATTTTTTTGAAGTGGTTCCGTCTGCTTCTATTTTTTTCAACATTTTTATTTTTTTTTTATAACCGTCGTTGAACAGCCGCCCCAATTTGTTTCTTGGGTTTGCGACTACTAATGCTCAACTCCGTAGCCTTGTAATTTTGAACCCAATCCAGCAGACAAGGGAACCTTCTGGATCAAGTACTGGGGAGTATTTGCATTCGTGGAGAACTTTTTGATGGAACTAACCCGCATTTGTGTTACATAGAGAGAATGACCACGAGAACATCCCACGGTTAGCCTATAGGCAAAGGTAATCTAACCCACGATCCGTCTACTACAGAAGATATTTCACGTCATCACTGTGGTAGGTGCGAGCGGGGGGCGGAATTTGTATCGACCGGCTATCGCTGGGATTCAAACCCGGTTTACCTCATTGGAAGACTCACGCTCTATCCCTGGACCAACGCATTATACACTTTGTAAAAAATCTGTTTCCATGACAACGCACGTTTTAATCTGTAGCAATGGTACTTATCAATGAAATCTCCTACTTTCAATACTGCGCCAGAACTCCAAAGAGAGGTGATTGTTTAAAAACCACTCCTTGAAAATTTGCAAATTGTAGGAAGAAAAAAAAAACCCGATCCAAATCGGCATTCCTGTTCACGAGTTGTTAACGAACAAAAATCCTAACAGACTTTTGCTTTTATCTAAATAGAGAAGTGAAGAAAGATTTTTTCAGAAGAAGTTAAGAATTACAAAATACATATTGTTAACTTATTTCGGAAAGCATATTAAATTCTATATATTTTTTTCCTATTTTCAAAGCTGTTTTAAAAACTCGATAATTTTAATGCATTTATTCTTGACATTTACAACAAAGTATCGATAAAAAAGATAAAACACTTTCAGAAAGATATTGTATTCCATTGTTTATCGGAACATCGAACTCGTCTCCTTTAAAATTAAATAAAAAAACCATTGAATTGACATTTTAGTTATTATTCTATGAATCCGCATAAAGAGTGTCATGTTTTGCTTTATTTTTAATTAAGGAAAGTGTAACATTATAAAAATTCGATGCTTTTAAGCAAAATTAAAGGTAAAATATATCAACTGATGGGATAGACTCGATTTCCAATATAATTGAAAATGAAGTGTTTGTTGAAATAAAGATTTTTTGTTGAATTGTAAAACATTTTCTAGCTGAACAGTCATTAAAATTGAACTTCTAGTGTGATCAAGATGCGTATTATATACTGGAAGACATGCTGCATCTTCTGGCTGTCTGGTTGTTTGTTGCTAGGGAAACAAGAAGAACTGTATTTAAGAGCTTTTGCCGACTTCTTTCAAAACTTGTCCTACACGTTACCCTCACACCCCTACTTGAAGTAGTACAGCCTCGTAACCAGTCACGAATAGTGCTCCAACGAATGGCGAAGGGAGTTCTTTAGATAGACAGTCAATACTGAGGATTGTGATGATTGTTGCATTGAGAATGAGGAGCAATCACGATTTTTTGTTCTTCTAGTATGGTTATGATCATTGATCTATAAACATTATATGATGTTAATCATATGTTGAGAATTGCAATGGCCAATAATTGTTACTTTGAGAATGATTCTAGTAGATGAGCAATCGTTTTAGCTTAGAGTTGTGTTTTTTTTTTTTTTTGTAGTGTGGTTATGATCTCTGATGTACAAGCATTTAACATTCCAAACTATTACACATACTAGGGTGAGTAATCAAGTTTAGAGTGGCCATTGAATAATTCATTAATGAAGATTCTTCTGGAAGAACGAGCGTTGCGGATAAAATAAAAGATCGCTATAATAGAATCGTTGTAAATGAAGAAACGTAACATCTTTGTGAATTTCGAAATTCCGTATCTTCTGTTACAGTGAAAAATATCTTATATGAAGCACAGTCGTCGTGACTGTAAAATATCTTTGTGATCTATGTTAATGGCACTGTTATATGCATGTGATGATCACTAAAATATTACACTACAAGTTTACTCTATACATTAAAAGTTGTTGAGAAGAACTATAATTGAAGATCAATCATTGTAATAGTAAAATATTTTTGGTATCCGAATTTATGATACTCTAGTAATTATTAGTGCACGTATTTATTACTGAAGTAGTATGTTATAAATTGGAATTACGTATTTGTCATTGCCTTGAGAAAGGCTGTTTTATGAACAACCTGCATGAAAAACTATCGTATATAGTTGTATAGTAAGATATCTTTGTGATCTGTGTTGATAATACTTTATTGTGATTATTACTATATCTAATTAATGCCCAAGTAGAAAAGGCAGGGGTGTGCTCTATGCCATGAACAAAGACACAGTGAAATCTCCAGGATAGACCACCTCTACGTAGCTATCTCTTCTATTTACGCCACTTTCAGGAGGCATGGAATTTTTTCCATAGACTTTAGTGTTGAAAAATCCCTTCAGGAGAGACGATCAAAACGTCTGCACAAAATGCGGAAAAGGTCAAATGAGGAAACACGAAAAATAAGCAAAACAAAAAACATTAACAAAACGTATGAATAGATTGTAATATATTCAAAATATTTCAGTGAGACTTTTATTTAGAGAGCTCTTCTTGAATATCTATAAACTCATGTTGCAGTCAGAGTGCACTATAGACGATGCTATCAATGACTTATTTTTAGAGTTGAAAGTTAAATTAGAAAGAAATAAGCATCTCAAACATTTTATTCAAACATATCTTCAAACATTCTTATCTTTTAAAGCTAATTTTTATGATATAAATTTATATGCAAAAAACATAATTGGGTATCTATTTAAAATAATTCTATCATTCATAATTGGTAAATTTGTGTTTACACATAATTGTATAAGTAGTGGTCATATTTATGGCGACTAAATTTTATTTATCGATCACGTTTTCATGAAACCTACACGAGTGACAATTTTACACCAAGAAAACGGCACTAACTAAAATAAAAATCGTTTGCGAAAAATTATGTACCTTCGATAACGACCAACCTCCATTAACGATCATTTTACAGTGGAATTGAGAGTAGTCGCTCCCAAGGGGTTTCACTGAATTTAATTATTGTTGCATTGAGGAACGTTGTTTAAAAAACGACCAGCTTTAAAAATAATCGTTTTACTAGTAAAAATATATTTTGAATGCTTTTTTACTACGCCACAGCGAAATAACACTGCGAACAAATAAATGTTTCTTGTGTTAAACATATCAATTATTATATAATATTTTTTATTCTTGTCTTGATGAAGGGAAAAACGACTTTAACTTAAAAACAAGCATGTCCACAGTGGCTACGAAAGGTTTTGTAATTAAAACCAAAAAATCAAAAATAAAAAAACTCTATCAACAAAATACCTCCGAGTTTAGAAAACGATTTTGTGACACATTTGGAAAAACCAATATATTATTCAAAGCCTTATATTTGAGTGGTATACCGCATTTCAGATCAAAGGAAGACGGGTTTTTAAGCCAATTTTTTCACAATTTATTTAAAACGTGGTTTGTTTTTAGTATGATACTATCCTTTTTCCGATATGGTTATGACGTCATGCTTTGTGATACGTTTCAATGCCGAAAGTTGTGCTTGGGTCGTGTGATATGGCGAGGTACCGTATCAATAGCGTGGATCATACAGTACTTTAAACCTGATACTTATAAAAAATTAAACAGAAATTATCGGAAAATAGAGAGAAACCACGTATCGAGTACTAGGAAGATTAACATTTTTGTCAATTGCCTGATTGTGATACACGCATTTATTTATTTTCTTATGACCGTACTGGTATTTGGAATGTTTTTTAGATTCCCTATTGTCCCCGATGCTTGGCTCGAAAGATTTTGTTTTGAGAGAGTGGTCATCGTGAGTTCACCCGTCAAAGAAATAATCGTCATTTTTTATTTCATCACTACAAAAATGTTTTACATAGAGATAACAGGCGTGTTAACTATATACTTCATTTTTCTTTGCTTAACTATAACCCTTACCCTCAAAAAATGCATAAAGCAAATGAAGACTCACTCGACGTTTTTCAAGAATTATTTCTCCGCGTTCGTAAAATATTACAACGAGATACACCAGATGGCGCATGATTCGGAAAACGCCTTATCTGCTAGTTTATTCTGGCTGACCTCCTCCATTTTTGTGAACGTCTTTCAAGTTTTTTCGACTATGTTTAATTTTCACAGTTACAGTTATCCAATTTTTACATGGGAGAGAAAAGTGTTTGCATTCATGTGCGTATCGTGGTATTTTTCAATAACTTTCTTGGCGTCGGTGGTCATGCAGACGGACCAGTTGCTGAGGGACATGTTGAAAGAAATCTCCTATGATGCCGCTATGCCCAAAGAAGAAATTATAGCAAAGGTGAAAGATTTCTTATGGTCTAAGCGCGTCATCAGTTTCAGCGCTTGGGGAATATTTAAATTTACTCGGAGTTCCTTACTAACATCACTTGGAATTTTTCTTACCTATACTTTACTGATCTCTCAACTGACAATTTAATGATAGTTAAATGACGTGGTGTAGGTATCTCGAGCCTGATTGCTCATTAAAACGTGGAATTTGTTTACGTTAGCAATAGTTCTTTCCATTCTATTTCGAGTTACCCTACGCCGCTAAATATCAATTCTCTTAAGTGATACATTCTATAATCCTCTTTACAAAGATTCTTTCACCATATATTTCTTACTTAACACAAAGACAGACACGAAGCCATGGAGGACATAAACAAACAAATTATGTATCGAAATTGTCAGGTACACAAAACAAAAACATATCATGTGTTACGATAGAATACATAAACAAATAATGAATCTAAGGAAGAATTATATTTCAACAAATTCAATGACGATACGGCACTGTATTTAATTAACTTCACGTTAATTAACATTCTAACTTATGGGCAAAAACTTAGCTCAACTTTGACACGCCTTTTTTTTATTGACGATCTGCTGTCTCTGACGTCATAGATCACGTGTGTGGGTATGTTTGATATTCTTCTTCTCGAAGTGCAAGTACCCAATGGCTAAATCTTGATAAACGCCCTCTAGATGTATTAAGGGGACCCAGGACTGGATGAATGTTGGTGGGCTGACGAGTAACTTACGGCCTTAAAATAGACCATAAATTGAGTAATATTGAAACTTTTTATGAAAATCAATTTCAATTAAGCTTTTTTTTTACAAAATTCAAGAGAATATAAATGTTTTTTTAATTCTTAAAATTTGTTTAAAAAATATAATTGCATTAAATATTAAAAGAGTTATAAGTATGCACGACATCAAGAAAACTTAACATTTACATTAAGTTGTAAATGTTAAGTAGTAGTAAAAATTATCAAATAAATGTAGGAAACTTAAAAAGTGAAAGGGAAAAAAATGAAAATTTGTTACAAATTACCAACACTCTTAGTAAATTTTAATTATCTGGAAATAGTTATAGGAAATTACTTCAAAAAGAACTGTGACTAGAGACAAAAAAAATAGTATATATAAAATTAGGCATTTTGTTGAGAGTGCAGTCTTTTCTTTTTACACCAATACAATCTTTTCTTTAAATATCATTTTTTCCCAAAAATTTAATTATTTTAAAAGATTGTGGTATATAATAGAGGATTTTTAATAAATTTTCTGAAAATTATCGAATTATTTTACCCTTATAAGATTTAGAGTCGCCATTTTGGGATTCTAAGACATTTGAGGGACTATGACGAGTTCTCCTTCTGAATTCGGGACTGGAAATCCTAATCATATTTTATTTTTTTTTTATAAAAATCGTTAAACAGCTGACGTAATTTTTTGGGTTATAACTATTAATGTACAACTCCGAAGTAAACTAACTAAACTGAATTCTAACTAAACTGAATTCTTTGAACTAAATTCAGAAGACAAAGAAGTCCCTGTATTAAGTATTGGGAAAAATTTGCCTTCGTGGAGGACTTTATAATGGAACTAATCCGCAATTGGGTTGCATGGAGAGGAAAACCACGAAGACCTCCAATGGTTAACCTCACGGTAAGGGGACTCTAACCCATGATCGTCTTCCACTGAAGATATTTTACCGTCAGCAATGAGGTCTGGCAATATGTAATGTTACGAAAACAAAACACAAAAACGTTCTTGCTCTAAACCAACATATCTTTTTGTCAACGGATTCTAGAGAATCTGAAGAAAAAAAAGGGTGTCAATTGATTAAATCAGCAGAGCGATAAACAATTGGCCTTCTTACTCCCGTACTCACCAACACGAGTTTAATCCGGGTAATCCATGGGCACGAGTTAAATTAAACACGAAACGTTAATCTCCAAGCAGAGATGGCTCAGGGGATAGAGCGTTCGCCTTCCAATGAGGTGAAGCGGGTTCGAATCCCAGCGATGGCTGGTTGATACGAATTCCGTACCCCGCTCGCACCTACCACAGTGATGACATAAAATATCTTTAGTGGTAGACGAATAATGGGTTAGAATCCCCTTGCCGCCAGTCAAACCGTGGTAGGTTTTCGTATAGTTACACTCCATATAAAGCAAATGCGGGTTAGTTCATCAAAAAAAAAGTCTTCCGAGAAGGCAAATTTCTCCCAATACTTGATCCAGGAGTTCTCTTGCCTTCTGGATTGGGTTCAAAATTACAAGACTAAGGAGTTGAATATTAATAGTAGCAAATCCAAAAAATCGAGCTGACTGTTCAACTACGGTTATGAAATAAAATAAAATGTTATTCTCCAGCCGAAATCTGCAGATGACCCGAGGGGATAAATCTCTGTTTTTTAAAAGGTATTGATGGGTTAACCCACTATCCAGATGGCTTTGGCTAACTGCTAATCGATCTTGTTAAACAAACAAAATAGACAACTGCTATCAATGCGTTCGAGTTGAAAAATTTTGAATTTCTTGAAACTGTTGAAATAAGGAAAAGATATGTACCGACTGTAAGAAATACGTAATAACTTAGAAGAGGTAAATGACATAGATTATTTTAATGGATATCGCTGTCTCGATTGGAAAATTAACATCTTAACTTAACTGTCTGTTGCAGTCAGGCACAGATTTCAACAGAAAAAGTTTGGTAAACAGAAAATAAATATTAGGTATAATTTAAAAACCAGCCTACGTTTTAGCAGTCGTATATGATATTGTTATGAATTTTATTTTTCAATAAAATCTAAATTATTGCAACGTAATGAAAAAATTACTGATAAAGAGTGTTTGCATTGCATTGTATAAAAATTTATTTTTGCAAATATTAATAAAGATTTCTGCAACAAGTGTCTTTGATTTCAGTTTTGAAACAGAAATTTTTTTTTCACTGTATTCATTATAGAAATAGTTCTAAATAGATATAAGTTTTGTAAGAAAGTTCAGCGAAATATGTATGTACAGTAATTTTATTATATGATTATACTTCTTTTTATGCTTGGAAATTATGCCTTCTGAATTTGTATTTTCCATTATAAATTATCAATATGAATAAAGGAATGTGTATTTGCTTTAAAACAAATAATAATCCAACGTAACTTGTAAGTTTCACCATCAGTTTCTCTCATCAAGCACATTGCATGAAAGTTAAATTTTGAAAAGGTAAAATAATTGTTTAAACTATTAAGCTTTTCAAATAAATTTAAAAAGGGAAAAAAAATCAGTTCCTGTCAGAAAAATACATTAAAAGGCGTGAGAAAAGGGTTTTGTGGTGTCGATAAAAGTTAATTACTGAAGTGAGGTGCCATACGATTATTATATTTTGGTCAGTCAAAAACAGAATTTTTTTCTCCTTTTATAGTACGCTCGGAAAATAATTCGGGAATAATTTAAAATTAAATTTTTTTTTCCTTTTTTATTTGTTAGTTTGCTTATAAAAAGTCCTCGAAAAATTGTTATAGCACGCTTAGAAAATGCTGTTTTTAAATTTTCAATTTTCTTTTCCCTTTTTATATGTCAGTTTGCTTACGGAAAAGTGCTCAAAAAATTGTTTCGAAAACGTTTTTCTTGCAACATTTAAAAAAACAAAACAATTGTAACTTGAATTGGCATCAGACACAGGAATCCAATTGAAATTTGAGAGATTTAGCTAGTTGAAAAGTGGTGGATATTTCGATTGACAATATATTCAATTTAACGATTATGTGTTAATGTTAATTTGAATCTGCCTATTTGTCTAAATCTCGAGAACTTTTTACCTCGAAATCATAAAATTTTGCACACAATTGTTAAAATTTATTAATCCAAAGATAATTTCATGCAGAGTTATTTTTTGTTTTAAGTTTATTATTTTACTTTATAAAAAAGAAATTGAAAGGTAATGTAAATAAATTTTTACATCCGTTAAAAGTATGTTATTTTGAATGACAAAATACAAAATGTGAACGAATTCAGTCGAATAGGTTCTAAATTATCCATCCATTGTATTCATTATTAAAAATATCCATCCGAAGAATATGCATTATTAAAAAGTGCACAATTTTATGCTCGAGTACTATTGTTGTTGTTCAAATTTAATATTTATCACTTGACATTATTTTAAAAAGGATGAAATAAAATTTGTCGATCTTAAAATTCAAATTTCTTTGGAATATCGTTAAATACAAGCAATAATTATTAAAAAAATATTTTTTACGTGGTATTAACTTTGACACATAATTATATAATTGTATATTAGTACTTCGTCAGTAGTACTTAAATTTATTTGGTATTACTTCGTCATGTTTTCGTAACTTAGAATACTGCCTACACACTAATAAATCAGCATACTTTATGTTAGCAATTATAATGGCTAACAGTGAATTGGGCCATGGTTATTTATAAACATTTTTATTTGACGAGAAAGAACACACCACAAGAAACATAACAAAGTATTCCTTATAGCAGCGATTTCCAATTTATTTCAGCTATGGAACCCTGAATGATTGAACTTTTTCGGTGGAACCCCGACTTTATAACTGATAAAGCATATAAAAACTTTATTTTTTATTATTAAGATACTTTATTTTGAAAAAAATTAAAAGAAGAACGAAATTTTTTTCATCGTTCTTTTTTAATTAATCTAAATTAAGTATTATACAGAACAATCGAGTTCACTACTAATTAAGTTTTAAAATAGGTTATGGAGTCTATACATGAGCGAAAATGAAACAAATAAGCCGCATTACGGTTTATTTTTTAAGCAAAAACTAAAAGGACTGTTATAGACGATGAAAATGGTTACCAGGGAAACATATCTCTTAAGCAACGAATTTAGTTATGCGATTTTGATTTGAAATGCGAGATGAGAAATATTAAAGGAGATTTTCATAAATGCAAGCTCTTTTGATAATATTGTAAATCAATGCCAATCTTCCAAAATAAAATACAGAAGAAGTATATAAATATCTCATATGTTAAAAATATTGTTTTTAAAAAATAATATTTTTTTATAAAAAAAAGATTTATTATTTCTTTTTAATTGGTATTTCATTTTAAATAATTTCATAAACATAGTCAAAATAATAAATAACTAATAGATTATTAACTAGATCTTAAAATAAATAAGGTTTCAAAAATCTTTACTGCGAGATACTCCTAACCTAAAGAAGATCTAAACCTCTAACTTAACCAAGTCCTAAACCTCTAACTGAACCAAGTCCTAAACCTAAAGAAACCTTTTTGCTCTTCCACTTAAACCTATTGCTCCACGGAACACCATTCGGGAACCACTGTTCCGTGTGTTTGATTAAAAATAATACACTTCAATGACGAACTTGAACACAAAAAAGTCCACTCTTTCTAACACCATCCATATTCGAACTATAGTGAATGGAAGACTTCTGTTAAAAACAAAAACAAAAAGATCACTTTTTCTAACATCATCGATGTTTGCATTATAGTGAATAGAAGACTTTTGTTTAAAACAAAAAAGACCACTTTTTCTATCACCATCGATGTTTGATCTATAGTGAATGGAAGACTTCCGTTAAAAAGGAAAAAAAAAAAAAAAAACTTTTTCTAACACCATCGATGATTGCACTATAGTGAATGGAAGACTTCTTGTTTTCTCAGTGTCATCTCTTTAAAACCTTCACGCCAATTTCAGATGGTTTTTGATTCAAAGCACCACCTTTTTCTGCCACAAGAAATCTGTGGCTGAGCCACGGTTATAAAATAAAAATAAAATAGATTATATTACGTACTTTTCCTATAACTGCTTTTCAATTTTAAAACTTCAATAAGCAGCTTAGAATTGCGTTACAAATTTTGAAAAATACTAAAAAACATGGAACATGGTATCAACATTTTAATAATAATAAAACTATAAAATACATCTTTCGTTCTTTTTTTCGTCTTCCATTTATTCCTTTAAAGGACAATCCAGTCGCATTTCCATCTTTACAAATATGTCTTCAGTTGTTAGAAAGTTTCTACTATTCAAAAACTTTAAAGGATCCTAAAAAAATTAAGAATTTTTACATTACTTTGTTGTTTCTAAAATTATCTGTGATTTTAGACATTTTTTTAAAAAATCCACGAATAACCAGAACTTCTCACAAGAATCCCAAAAGCTGAACTATTTGTAAAAGTATAATGATTTTTTATTTTTTTATTTTTTGCTGGGACGGCATGGAAAGACGTAATATTTTTCTTCTTTAACTGCATTTCTCATTTTATTATTATTATTATTACTTTTCATTTATATTTGCTTACAGTTTCACGCCTATATATTGATGTAAAATAAGTAACCTAATTTTTTATTTGCATTTAATAAAAATTATTTTAGGGATTAATTTTCCTTTTAGGGATTTTTTTCTTTTTCTAATATTTGTTTCCCTTTATTAATTCGACACTCATTCAAATTTTTTAAGCGACAAAAACTTTGAAAACCTTTTTATTATGTTTTGAATTGATTAAAGAATTTGCATTATTCTTCTTCATAAGTTAAAACTTCTGGTATTTTTGTTAAAAATGAAGTATTAAACAAAAATGGTCGAACCAGACACAAAGCACAAACAATTTAGAACGTCCCATCATTTTGTCCGAAACGTGAAGTCAGCAAATAAAAAATATTTTGACAAAAAAATATTTTGTAAATATGTATCTGTGCCTGAAATACTTCTGTCTTATTTTTAAAAATAAGGCAACGTTTTAAAATCCAAAGTACCCTTTCAGCGATTTCAGTGGCATCTGAAGATGTAGATGAACGAATTAAATGTAGATAAACGAAACAATGTAGTGTTGGCCAATAACCATTGCTAACGATGCGCTTCTTTGTGAATGATGTTATCGGCAAACAAGTAAATTATTTTGCCTTGAAAATTTATTTTGTAATAAATTCAGCAATTTTATTCTATAAAGAAAGTTTGAAAACTGAAATTTAATTTAAGATTCCAAAGCAAACGAAAAGAAGAAGAAACTTATCTGTTGCTTTTCCGAAATCCCCATTAAGGCAAGCCCAAACGAGCCATTTACAGCTGTTTTTCTAAGGCTCCGTCGTGGTATTAAATTATGCTTTTTTGTGAATAATATTAATGGTTGACCGTGTAAAGCTAAGCTCAGATGGCGCTAGGGGTTAAAGTTCGCCGTAAGACTTCCGGGTTACTACTTCCGATTGGCTTTTACTCCCAAGCTTTAAAAAAACACACCATCCAACATTGTTATGCTTGTAGTGTTTTCAATATAACGCATTCTTTTAATCTAACTTTAAACGAAACAAACAACAAATGAATTTGGAAGACTACGCAAGCTTGTTATGATACTACCCGAAGAAATAAAAAACGGTGCTATTTTATAGAAATATAGCCAAATAAAGGATAACACTCAAACCATGGCTAATCATACACTTTATTTATGCTGTGATATTAATTTTGTTAAATTTGTTTTAAGCTCACGACCCGCTGGAATTTATAAACTGCAGAAAACACTTATGAATGATAAAATTATGCGTAAATCTAATCACAATATTAAAACTTCCTAGAATAATTCACACATCGCTTCGTAAGCATAACATAAGCGGAGGGATACACCGGAAGTTTTCTAAACTTCTTCCTGTTTTAGGAAGCTTGTTATTGTTTACATTCAGTCAACCATCCATGCCATTTTAATAAAAGCTTTTAGTTTGCAATAGATACTCATAACTGTTAGATCAAGTTTAGCCAGCATCTTTCATGCTTATTTTGAAAATGGCGCAAAACGTCAATATGGAAAGAAGCCACAGTTTTAAAAAATGAAAAGCGTTACTCCAATGCTATACTATCTGGACTCATAAAAATTTTTAAATAATGAAAATAAGGCAGTGAGTTTGATAAATACTATCTTGGTGGAAAAACGTCATCAAATTGGCGATTTTTAAAAAGCTTAATAACTTTTAAAGCATTTAAGCTATTTGTCCGTTCTAAAGCCCAGATAATTTTTCACGGAATGATGGCATATATAGTTTACAGTTTCATTTAATTGCAAGACACTTAAACTGTGGCTTTTTTAAAAATTTTCCTTGGTGAAAGAACTTCGAAATGCCATGTTACCAGAAAAGCGCAAACGAAGTAAAGGTGGGAAAACTACGGCCAAGCATAAAACAGCCAAAGGAAGAAACACTTCTAGTGCACCTTCGACAATTTTGGTGTAATGCACAGGAAAAAATATCAAACTTTAAGTAAAGAAAAATAAGAGATTTCGCAAAAATCTGTAAGTTAAAAGCGCTAACGTAGTGGAATATCACTTTAACTTTGAACACAAAATAAAAATTAAAAAAAAACATTTTCAATGAAAGTTAACGATCTCTACAAAACTCTGGCATGAGGCTCAAGATACTTTGTTTTACGTAAAACTGCAATTCTGTAAGAGGAAAAATTTGGTAGATTTTGGCAGTTTATAATTTAAATTTGTGGCCAAAGATTGAAGAAATATAATTTTTGCATGAGTTCCACAAATAACCATAACTTACAGTAGTTGGCTATAAACTACTTAGATAAGTTAGTAGTAATATAGCGTGGTTCATTTCTAAATTTTATCAATATGTTTCTTCTAATTCGCATTCTGTGTCCATGTTTTTAGTTTGAAGATAGGCTTAAACAGAAAATAACAGTTAACAGCTATGAGCAGCGTATTTGAAGCTTTGTCTTTGAAGGTTATTTAAGCTAACGTAACGTTAAGATACGCAGCATGCGCGGTTGCTTCAAATCTTACGCACGCGAGCATACGGTAGCTAATGTAAAAGTGCGAAATCTTTCTAATAATGCTATAACGCTTCCGTGGTTTCTAGCCACGCACTGGTGATCGCTGTTTTAACACAGCATTCAATTAATTTTTTTTAATTTATTTAAACGACGTGTTTTATATAAATGCTTTTTTTTTCCAAATGAAACAAACAAAAACAAATTAAAAAGCCTTGCGCACATTGAGTCTTAAATAATAACATCAATTCTCTCATGAGAATTGTTCTAAAATACCTTTGTTTTGGAAGTAATCTTAAAGGCGCTTAACACATGAATTAAGCACACTTTCAGTTCCATCAGCGCAAATGTCATGCCAATGCAATTTCGAGGACCCGCTCCAAACGGCAAATAACTGTAAGGAATATGCTCAGTTCTTTGGTCAGGGCTGAATCTGTTACAAAGAGCAAAACATAAGTAATTATATCTGATATCTTAGCATACATACACATTTATATATATATATATATATATATATATATATATATATATATATATATATATATATATATATATATATATATATATATATATATATATATATATATATATATATATAATAGAGAGAGAGAGATCTTTTGTACTCAATCAATTAATTTTTCAAGTGAACTAACAAATAATTTGATAAATTGTAGCCTTTATTAAAATATTTTGATTTTTTATTTTAATTGTTCAATGTTATAAACTTTTTTTAGTTAGTATGAAATGGGCTCTGGTTTATGATCAGCCACCCCTGATGAATGCAGGCAATACATGTAGACTTTACTGTTGTGGGAAAGAATGTAAAAATAAAGGAAACATTCTATGCACGGCTTTCTATCCATAAATGTAGGCCCTGGGTTATAAACAGTCATCCTTTGAGAGGAGAAAAACCAATAATTGGCTTGGTTAAATATGAGGAGATATTAAATTAATTTAGATATTTAATTCATGTTTACATAATTATTATTAATTATGTAAACAGGGTAGATATTTAATATTAGATATTTAATAGATAGCAGATATTTAATTCATGTTTACATTAAATAGTTTTTTCATTCTTAAGTACTTTTTACTAATTTGTTCTTTAAACATTCAAATTCTATGCTTTTGTCGACAGTGATTTAAGAATTGCTAGGAAAATATCAAATATTTGTGATTTAAGTGATCAATACTTTTTATACCCTTCAAGAAATAAATTTCAGCGCGAAAAAATAAACAATGGACCATCCTGAATAACTTTTGATCTGATGATTGGAACTTCGCGTTTTAGAACTCAATCTTAATGGGTTGAGGGGATAACCGTAAATACGCTAATTAATTAATGCAGACGATATTTTAAATAACGAAATCAGACATAAAAACTTACTTCATAATTCTTGTAAAATCGAATTTAAAAATAAAAAAAATTTAAAATTCGCTTTCTCGACAACTCGACCGATTTCGCGCTGGATTTTTCCGAACATCAGACGTACATCTTATTAATGCTCGACCACAGAGACATTCTCATTGCGTACGTTGACATGCCCGCAAAGGATTTGCACCAATGAGATTCGAAAACTTTTTAGCGCTTGAACTTTGTTTCCTTATTTAACTAACATTAAAAATAATTGCCAAGAATTGCTACAAACTGCTGTTTTTTTTTGTTCGTACTACTCACAACAATACTTTTTTGAGTATTTTAGTGAGTCTTTAGCGAGTTATTTTAGTATTGTAGTTGTCTTTACGCGTAGCGCACTACCCTACAAACTAAGGAAAAAGTAGCGACTACAATAGTTTCGCTACTTGCAGAGAGCTAATTCCGACTAAATGCTTAAAAGTTAAGTTTGTCGTAAACCCCCCCCCCCCCCCCTCTAAAAAAAAATAATAACTAAAAAGAAAAATTAAATGCATACCTGTCTGGATCGAAGCGTTCGGGGTCAGAAAAATTCTCCGGATCCCTGTTCATTGAATAGACTGGAATTTCGATCGTCATTCCTTTTGGAATCTTAATTCCAGTATTTCCTAATTCATAATCAGCAGCAGCGATTCTCTCTATCCTATTTCAATAAGAAAATTATGATTATTTTATAAACCACTATTGAAAGTGATGAAATTAGAAATTTAAAAAAAAGAGTAAAAATAATAATACGTAGGGAATGGAGGGTAGAGGCGTAAAGTTTCTGAAATGATGTTGTCAATAATTTCTATCTTATGTATACTCTCATACGTAAGTTCTCCCTAAAAACAAATCAAAACATGTTAAACACTTAAAAAACCAATCTGCAACGCTTTATGTACAGTGAGCAAAAAAATAAATAAATAATCGGAACACGCTGAATAATTTTTGATCTAATGATTAGATCTTCACGTTCTAGGACTCAATGGTTTGAAAGGGTGACTTCAAATTCTAATTAATTAGTGCAGACGATATGAAAGGGTGACTTCAAATATTCTAATTAATTAGTGCAGACAATATTTTAAGTTGTAAAATCAGACACAAAAGTGTACTTTCTCTGAATAAACATACCTTTTTTTTTTTTTTTTTTTTTTTTTTTTTGGACGGATTCAAATTTCTGCTGACCCTGAAATGGAGGGGAGTAGCCAAAATCAGGTAAATAGGGTCATAACAGTTTGGCCAGGAGAGCGATCCAAAGTTTGGACTCCTTAGAGTTAATTTTACTTTTGCGTATTTCACCTTATCTTGAGAAATTTTTGAGCGAATTGAAAAATTCTTGCACAGAATTATAAAATTTGCTTAGCCACAGATAATTCCACGCAAAAAATAAATTTTAGTGAGTATTTTTTATTTTTCATTTTATTTAATAATAGTCGAAAAAAGTTTTTAATTGTAATTTTTACATCATTTTGAATAATGCAATATTTTAAATAGCAAAATACAAAATTTGAACGAAAAGGTCATATAGTTCATGAGAAATCAAATTTTAATAAAACCGTATTTTAAACATTCAATTTCTCAGGAACTATTTGACCGATTTCGCTCAAAATTTGTATTTTGCCATTTAAAATTACATACTTTAAAATGATGTAAAAATGAGTGAACCTTGCAGTTCTAAATTTTTTCAATTATTATTAAATAAAATAATAAATAATCATTATAAGAGATTTATTTTATGGAATTATTTTTAAATAATCAGTTTCATAATTGTGTGCAAAAAGTTTTTGATTTGCTTAAAATGTTCTCGAGAATGTGGAAAATAAAAATATATCATTTAAGGGGTCAAAACTTTTGACCACTCACCTGCTAAATTAGGTTTTCCTGATTACAGCTCCCCTTCTTCACAATTGTAAGGATCAGAAATCCAGGTATAAAATAAAGGTATGTTTGTTACATTTTTGTGCCTCACCCTAGAACTTAAAATATCATCTGTACTAATGAATTAACACAGTTGAGTTCATCCTTTCTAATCATTAATATTGAGACAAGAAAATTCGATGACAAGATCAAAAGATATTCTAAGTGTTCCTTGCACTGTATATACTTCCTTCATGCCACCCAACCAAGGAAAAGAAAATGCCCTTTTTTAACAAAGATATTTCTTCACTAATCTTCCAATTCACTGTTTATTATTTTAGCCACTGGATGACGCAGTTTAACTATGTAACTTTCACTTCACCACTCATGTATTCTCCATCTTGTTAAGCTTATATTTACTGCTCATTTAATACTTAACTCGTATTTTAAAAGCTGAACTTTTTACTGAATTAATAAAATTCATTGAGTAAGTCACACTAGGTATTCCTGCACTATTGAATTATATAAAGTGAAAACAATAAGAGTCAAAAGTGAGCAATATTTATCTCCTTTTATCAAGTGCGAGATTACCAACAGGTTAATCTATTCTATCGTTCAAGAAATTATCGGGTTCGCATAAAGGATATTTTAAGAAGTTGCTCTCAGGTCTACAAATAAATACATTAAATTCTTTCTTCACACCACCCAAACAAAACTCTGAAACGAACAATAAAAAATACAATTATCTCTTATACATTTTTGATCAAGAACTAGTCGAGGAGGAGAAAAAAATACTTTTAAGAAGCTGGCTCAATTGTTCAGAATGTTACCTTTGTTTCTTTTAATGCATCTTTTATTTCGTGGTATGCCCTCTCTTGTACATCAGAGTTCAAGGCCAGTAAATAGGTGGCTAATGATAACGTTGTCGTGGTTGAGTGGTAACCAGCTAGGAAGAAGACCAAACTCTGAGCCACCAACTCATTCTTTGATATGCCTAAAAAGTAAAATGTTGTTTTTAATCGAAACGTTGAGTTAATATAGTAGAATTTTTGTATATTTATTGTATATACCTGTATGTCTAAAAATGCTTTAGAGAACATATTGAAATGTAAACTGAACTCAATAAGCTATGATTAATTTTAAAAAAATCATTGCTTGATTTATCAGAGAAACACATCATTTTCAGTTAAAAAAGTTTACACTGTTCCTCGTGCAAATGCCTAATATCGGTTGTTCAGTTTTAAAACTCGAGATTTTTTCTGATATTTTAGACTGGAAATATTTTTTTATTAATAATAGTTCATTGCGCTCAGTTTTTTTTTTTTTTTTTCGCGATTTTTTTCATTGGACATGCCGAATGAACCAACCCTATTTAACATCCGAATTTATTTTAAATGTTAAACCCGTTCAAAGTTGAATCCGAGGCAGGCCGAGACTAATGCAGGTTGACTGAATTAATGGAGATTTAAATTTTTTATTGAATCATTTATTTAACCAATCCTAAGTAAGTAATCGCCCTAATTTTTTTTTTTTTTTTGACAAACGATATTGAGTAACATACATGACTTCTGAATTTGTTTCTCTTGCCTTTTTTTATAAATGAATAAATTACTAATTACATAACCTTACGGGATCGTAGTAGCCCAGTGGTTAGAGATTTAAACTCCGATTCGAAGCGATCGGGCTTCGATTCTTGACTCCGCTAAACCGAGTGATTGCGATATTCACATGCGATTAAGGGATCTCGAGAAACTTTCCTTTCCCTTTGTCTGAATTGTGAAAGTGGCTCCCCGAATGAGATCCCTTCTGCAGAGGATCAAAATTCTTACAATATGGCTTCGAGTCATCTTCAGGGATGTTTTCCAAACCGCTGCCAGTAGCCCATTATGCAGCTCGTACGTACACAAAGTACCTACCTACATAACCTTATAAATTAAGCTATTTAAAATAATGTAATAAATATTTATTAATTTAATAATGTAATTAATATATATTAATTCAATAAAAATTCTTCAAAGCTTAATATTAATTCAACTATCCCTCTATATTAAAAAGTTGCAAACCGTTGTTTTGTGAGTTTAATTAAACGTTACATTTTATTTTACTGCGTGAAATAAAAGAAGGAATTTAGAAACTTCTAGAATTTTTTTTTTGTAGAATTGTAGAATTTAGAAACTTGGTGTATAACTAAGATGTATAAAAGAGTTATGTGTACTCTAAATGTTTTTTCTCCAGACTTGCAGTATCAAGAATGGTTTGAAGTTACAGAATGTTCTGAATGTGCTTCTTGAATCCATTGTGTTTTAAGAATCCATTACCATTTCGGCGAATGGTAGAAATTATTCTAAATGTACACTTAATTTCGTAACAACTAAGGTAACACGGTGTTCTAACAAGTGAAAGTGACTGAAAGTGGTTCTCACTTCCTAAACACGCCAAGATTCGCAATTTTCTAGTTTCAAACGCCTCGGCTCATGCATAAGTTTTTAAACGATGACGAGTTCTGTATTGTTCACTACAAAGTATGAATGTTTTATTTCGCTTTTTCATAAAGTGCAAGAAAAACATCGCCTACTGACGTTTGGAAGAAGTGGTCTTAAATATGTTATGGTGTAAGCAATCATCTCCATAGTTGGCTGCAATGTCAACCGATTCCTCCATTTCCTCATCTTTCGACGTCTCAGCGGCAGCGTCGATTAGAAGTTGCAAAAAATCATTTTTGGTCTGAAAAGAACAACAATGAACAATGGATCATCTCAAAATTGAAAAATATATAATAAATCAGTGAGCTTTCTATTCTGGACAGAGCTCAAATTGCGTTTTTAAGTAAATGGAGACAGCCCAAAATGTGTGTTTAAAACAATGGACGCAATAAAAATTAAGCCTTTTCAATATTCAACCAAAATTGAAGAATCAAACATTGAATTGTGTACTTACCTTTCCTTAGTTTTTTAAAGGCATATCATTACTGGGTAGATATATTATAGATGATCTCCTCGTACACCGATTTCTAAACGACTTTTAAATTCATACGCAGTGCACCATTATTACACTTGTGACAACCTTGTAATAACAACGGCTTACTTATTAAAAAAATAAAGGCAATTGGATAAAGAAATTTGGAAGACATCAAATAACGAACTTATTTGGATTCATTAGTTTATTCCTAAAAAAAAAAAAAAAAAAATACTGATAAAAGAAGTTTGAAGCTTTCTCAAAAATAGAACTCTCAATTTTGAAGCTTCAGCAATCTTTGAGTTATATTTCGTTAATTTTAAGAAATATTTCTTCAGAAAATCACGTGATTTGTAGCGAAAGCCGGGATTCTCAAATCTATAAAGAAAATGTTTCATTAACTGAAAATCTGTTCGTAGAGTATTGTATTGTGATGGATTATTAACTATTATGAAGACTGGACGATCGAAAATAAAGTGACCAAAAGCTGACCGGCTGTATGGTGGTCGAGGAATTAGCTTTGTATCAGGAACATCCCTGGTTTGAATCCCGCTTCTGGCATGGGTGTAATTTTTCTCACAGTTATATCTGTCTTTCTTGTGTTGTTTTAGCGACATTGATCCACAAATATGATGACTACAATAAGGTGATTATTAGAAAAGTTAGATGCATTAGACACTACAAGAAATTTTTTTTTTGGTAGGGGGGGGGAGAATAGAACGACGAAACTTTTCTTTAATATTGACAAAATTCCCATTTCCTGGAAACATATACCATGAAACGGTTTCATCAAAAACGAAGTTTCGTGAAATTTGAACATCTATTTTTAACAGTGAAAACGGAATCAAATGCTTTTGTTCATTTTATTAAACACGCATTTTGAAGCCATGTTTATTTCGTGCTGCGTTCAGATTGAAAAGCTCACCGATCATTTTTTGAAAAATCACGTATACCTGTCCAGTTTTTTTCCTCTCCGAAATTATCTGAAGGACCGTGTCTATGAAGAATTTAAATTTGCGAAAGGCCAACTTGAAGGCGTATCTTCTTATGGAATTGGGTAGTTTCTCTGAGAAATAAAATTAAAAAATAAATAAATTAACAAATGCTTCACTAAAAAACATGATACACTAAAATACAAAGAAAAAAATTATAATGTTTTTTATTCTCACTGAAATGAAAGAAATAATTAAATACTTCTCACACCTGAAACGAAAAACTGATAGTTTGTTTATAGAAGGCTGTTTGTTGCTATGGAAACAAGAAATGACGCATTTTAAGGAGGGGAGTTTCTATCTCCCCTGATTCAAAACCTGTCTTAAATATTGACCCAACACCCTTACTTGAAATGGTTAAACCTCGTAACCATAGTCACCGCCACTGCTCCAGAAGAATGGCAAGGGAAGTTCTTTCCATAGACAAACTATAGGGGGTATTACTTGCGAAAAATATCAAAAAAAGAATTTTCGATGGGATAAAAGTGATGCACTTTACGTCTTCAGCTCTAGGTGTCTAGGAAATCAAATTATTTTTTCATTTTCGGTATGATTGAAAAACTTAATATTTAAAATTATTTTATTCTTTTTATTATTAGTTTATTAATATTAGTTTACTGTCTATATTAAATTGTTTGCGTCGGATTTAAATTAGTGTTAATCTTTTGTAAAGCGAATACTTTAAAATGCTGTTTAAACTAAATATAAGCACTAAATCATTTAAAATACATAATACAGTATTTTTTATATAATTTTTAAATTTCTTAAAATAATGTGGTTATTATTTTTTAAGGTATAAAAATTTTTAATTTTAGATTGGTGACTGTTGATGGTGAAGTGCAAAGGATTAAAATTGCGTTTTAAATTGGCCTTCATCCATTACGAAAAAAATTATTACTTGCAAGTGGCATATGACACATAGCTAGAACCTTAAACATTCTAATCTGTCAAAAAATCCTTGCCATTCCGATTGAAGATAAAAGAAAAAAACCTCAAAATAAACAAAATTCAACGTTGTAGCGATTGGAAAACGATTAAACTTTGTATTGCCAGTTTGGTTTTGAGGATTTAAAATTTTCTTGTTATTTTCGCATGCCATTTGTCAATACTGACAAGCCTATTTTAAGACAGAGGGATGTGTTTCTTGTTTTAAAGTGGCGCCATCGATGACCAAGAACTCGACTTCGGCCGCGCAGTTACGTCACAGTCCACATATTCACACACCATATAACACATACTATCTATCTGCAAATCGTAATTTTAACCTGAATTAGAGCACGGTTAATCTCCGACCCAGTACCCCCAGAGGCATTGATTAATTATGGGAACTTACAGGACTTTGTAACCCCGACAGATTCAGCATGCACCAGTCATCCTTCAAAGTAAATTGATCGGCTTGCCAAGGAAGGGAGTGAACTTGCTTCTCCCCCTTCCTCTAAACTTCTAGTGTCTGCGGTTCACTCCCTGAAGTTAACTAATGTAAATTCAGCGTGGAAGCATCCATCAGATCATGATTGGTATGCCGACAAATGCCCCAGATTATCCCTGCAGTGCACTTGTCCTAGATTTGCTCAAACAGCTTTGTCAAGACTTAACTGTTCAAATTTGCACTTATTTTCAGTTATTTAGATCTAAGAGATCTCATTGAAATTTCTTTAATTTACAATATTCGATAAGCTTTTGAATATAAATAAAACTTTTTTTAAAACCTCTTTTTTGGATTTTATATTTTAGTAAAAATGTAATTCCGATAATCTAACAGATTTTTTAATACCTATTAGGCTATCTTTTATAATTAAAAAATACCAAACTATATTTTTACTTGTAATTAGAGCTTCGGGAGAAAAAAGATATATAAAAAGGGTAAATATATAAAGGGAAAAAATATTTATAAAAATATATAAAAAAAATATATATACATAAAATATGCGTCCAAGTGGGTAAAACCACGATATTGAAGTACACAAACGCGTAAAAACGACATTTTCTCCATCGTTGGGGTTAACTTAACAAATTATTATTTAATCGATATTTTATACTTGCCCGTAAATATCATGATTCATATAAACTTAGTAAGAATAAGCTTTGTTTATATAGTCTTTGCTTACTTACGAAGAAGTCCGGAAAATCTTCCTTGAGATGTCCTGATTATTTTCCGAGCTTCTGTGACGAACTTGTTTTCTGAATTGTTGTGAGAGTCGATCTTGGTTGAAAACGCTGCGCTAGCAATAACGTCCATCGCAAAAGCACCGAACAATCTAAAACACAAAAATTAATCAGGAAACATATTTTAATTACTGTATCTAAAACAAACACGGGATTTCTGTTTCTACAAGTTGATACGGAATATTACGTTAAGTTCGTAGTATTCGTTCCGTTGCATTCGGGCTGTCATGACAACTCCTAACATATATTTTTAGATTACCTATCGTAAATGAATTTAAACACTGAAGGTGGTAAATTAAAAGAATAACGAAATAATAATAGGTTTTATTAACTGCGCATAAGCTGCAAGTTTATAGAACTAATAAAATAAATTAAAAATATAAAGAAAACATGGATATATATATATTTAATTAAATATCGGTTCAAGTCAAACTATTCATTTTACATTTTGCAAATAAGATTTTTAACGAACTTGATTACTTGATTTTAACACAATTCTTAATAAAAAATAAAAACCTTTTTTCCATTCAACTAAACTGCAAACCCATTTTTAGATATACAAAAAATTTATTTGTAATTATAGGGATTTAGCTGCAGATATAAGTTTTTTTTTTTTTTTTTTTTTTTTTTTTTTGTAAATGGAATATATAAAACCTACTTTTTTTGATACCTCCCATAATCATGTTATTACCAGAGATTTAGATATTATTGAAAATGATAATATTAAAAAATTTAGGTTCTAAAGGTCTTTAGGTTCTAAATTTAGACCATCATTACAAATAAGGTTATTTCTCTTTTTATTAAAAGTCTTGATAAGTTTATTTTAAAACTATCCTACTAACATAATTTTCCAATTGGATATTTTTATGAATGGAAAGATAATATCATTGAAGATTTTAAAATTAGTATGAAAAGGAACAAATTAATTTTTCAGAAAAAAAATGTAAAGTTTAACTCGGAAATTAAACATGAAATCAAAATAATTCAAAACCATTTCTGTATTACCACTGCTGCTGATAAAGCTAGTAATAACTTTGCTATTGTTTAAAAACTCTTTTAGAAACAACTTCTTTCCAATGAACTTAACAGTAGTATTACATACAAAAAACTCAACACTAACAGTGATATTATTGTTATATGTTGTGATATACCCCAACAACAATTATATTCCATTTAATGTCTGTCTTTTTGAACAAATTAATGGAATTCTCATGGGAAATAATTTTAGTACTAACGTTTACGATATTTTTCTTTTTCTTTAAGAATACAGATTAGTTAAATCATTTGATAATCTATCTACAAATTCCTTCTTTCTAAGATGTATGTATGATTTTTTGGTTATTAATTTTGATGATTTTAAAATTTTAGCAAAGCAAATTTATCCAAATGAATTAATTCTTAACAAAACTAATAATTTGATATTTTTCTATTAACTTTCTAGATTTATCTCTTAAAATTAATGAAGATAGAAAAACTTCATTTAAACTTTTTGACCCAAGAAATGATTTTAACTTTTCAATTAAAAAGAGTATCAATTTTAATTCCAACTTAGCCTATAGTTTTTTTTCCAATAATATTACCAATCAGTTCTATTATTATACCAGTAATTTTTATAAAATATTTCCTATGAAATTAGTATTGCTCACGTCATGTAATTCTTTCACATATTTTAAACATAGACAAAGGCAGGCCATTTTTCGATATTAAAAAAAAAAAAAAAATGCAGAAGTTAAAAGTAAAACTTTTATTTTGATCTCTTTTAAATCAAAATAATGTCCACTTCGATAGTAATTACTTTTTATGCATATAATCTTTGTATTTAGTAAAAAAAAGTTTGAAATTTTATATTGGTTTAATAATTTTGGATTTATTTACTCACCTTTCCATGGTTATTATGTCTAACGTCTAAGATGTAAGAAGATACAATTGTTTAGTATATCACTTTTTTTAATTGTTTAGACTATTTCTGTGGAGACCTCAAATTTTTACACGTGTCTAAGAATTTTGCAGTAAAAAAAAATCTTTTGTAATTTTTTTGACGTGACCCGTTTTGAACTATTTGCAGGTCAAATTAGATAACTTTGAAACTTTAATTTATCTTCAGATAGTCAGTCATCCATAATATCTATTGAAAAGTCTACTTTTCAGTTTTCTATGATGTTTAAAATTGTCTTTTGTTATTTTCATGTATGCAAGTTTGTCGTTTTAAATGCAAATCTTAATTTTTCATATATCAATAATTACAAGAATTACAACTAAAAATCTAATTAGGTAGTATTTTTTTCATGTTTTGTCCTATACTCCTAATTTCACTAAAATCGTAGGGGGTCGATCCAAAAATGATTGATCTGGAGATTGTTTTTATTATTATTAGAATAACGTTATTCTACGTTACATTTTAAGATATTTAAATCGGTGTCTGATCTTATGAACCATTTTACAATTATTATTATTATTCTTTGGTGTAATATTAATATACTATTATGAATTACTATTAAAGAGATTCGTTAAATGATTTAGAAATTAACTTTTAGCTTCATGCACAAATTAATGAATGAAAAAATTTTATTTAAAATATATCCGTCCGTTTGGTAAGCAAAAATATTAAATTACAATTAGGAATTCATAAAATATGTTTATAACAATATACTTTTAATTATAAATGTTATTTCAAAATATGATTACTTAGAAAAATGATTTACATTCACTTATAGATCTTAATAGTAACATAAGGGAAATATTTGGACGCGGAAAGTGGTGGCACAAGTGTTCTTTTCAGTGCACATATTTTTAGTGGAATAATTTCAACAGTTTTATACCAAGAAACAACAATTATTGCAGAGCAATCATCGGTGTTGGTGAGCTTAGCCCCCTAGTATAAATAAACGAAACAATTGTCTATGGTCTAGCTTTATGACCAACGATGTGTTGAAACGCAACTGTTTTAACTCTATTTCTGTTTCAAATTTTGATGAGGATGCAAATTACCAGTTATTGTTGTTTTGAAATGATTTTCTAAAACATAGCCACAACACCGTAAAAGTAAGAATTACCATTTGCATTAAAGCCGAAAACAACATAAATAAAGCACAAATAATGTATAGAAATAGACGTACTATAATTTCGGTTCTTAAAATAAAGACGTTCTTCGATGTCTAAACAAAAAAAATATTTTTTTTTTTCAGTTTATACGCAGGGGAACGTTTTTTTTTTCTTTTCTTTTTTTCATTTCTACGATGAATGTCACTGCTCTGCTTTCAATTACGGCATATTTAATATAATGAATAATGTTTTGGCATGAATTAAACTGAGCATAAAAAGAATATTTTAATAGGTGTCAGACCAAGCGAAATGAAAGAAAGCTAATCAACAAGTTGTCTACCATTTTTCAGACTGTATATTACTTAATTACAGGTTGATTATTTCTGTGACTTGTCAAACTGTAGCAAAAAAACTATTTTTAAATATTTTTAATAATATTTTTTACTTACTTGCTCCGTAACTAATTAAAATATTTTCGTTTTAACCCTCAACGCATCAAGGTTAGATCGGTATACAAACGACAATCGTTTTTCTTTAAACTGCGTGATTTGCGTACAAGTTATTAAAATGACCGACAGTTAGTGACCCTGTTTTCCTTACTATTAAAGAATGATAGATACTTTTTTATTTCAATATAATCTCCTCTCTGAACGGCCATTTTAAGATTCTGCAGCAAAGTCCTGGAAGATTCCTTAAAAATATTCAAAACCTGAATGAAAAAGAGAAAAATATTTTTAAAATGGCATATAATCATGATTACTTATGATAATGATTACTTGCAATCATATATTCTGATATATCATAATCAAGATTACTTTTATTTAATTTTATTTTATAACCGACGTTAAACAGCCGACCCAAATTAGGGTTTAGGACAACTTACTCAACTCCGTAGCCTTATAATTTTGAACTCAATACAGAAGACAAGGGAACTCCTGGATATTGGGAGAAATTTTCCTTCGTGGAGTACTTTTTGATGAAAATAAATTATATGGCTTTTGCGTTATATGGCCAGAAAAATCACGAAATCCTTCCACTGTTGTTATTCTGACGGCAAGGGGACTCTAACCAATATCTCCTAGAAGAGAGTAGGCCTCAGCAAGGGTTACCGTAAATAAGAAATTTGATTCTTTAGTATTCTAAAAGTAATGACATCTTTCTTATTTCCTGAGCAGGTTATTTTCGTTGCGTCAGACCATTAAATATAATCTGTGCTGATGCCTTCTCTCTTCTAGGAAGTATTGCTCTGACCCATGATCCGTCTACCACTGAGTATATTTTACTTCAGCACCATGGTCTGTGCGAGCCGGGAGCGGAGTTCGAATTGACCAGCCATCACTGGGATTCAGCGTTGATGGTTACCTGTAATCACTTTCGATTACAGGTAATCATGAGAACTTGTATATATAGGAGGTGTGGCTATTAAATAACGAGACTGATGGTGCAAAACATTATATTTTGATTTCATACATTTTTAGTTATTATTGCCTTCAAATGAGACCTTATTGTACTTGTTTTATATACAATACTAAATTTGTGTGAAATTGATAGAATATTTTCTGAGAAATCAAATTTTTTTTTAAAAAATGGGTTTTAAAAATTCGATTTCAAAGGAACTATTTGACAGATTTTGCTCAAATTTCGTATTTGTCCATGTCATATTATATTCTTTAAAATGATGTAAGAAATTGCGTACCTTACTATTTAAAAAAATTTCGACTAGTATTAAAAAAATAATAATAAATATTTATTAAAAGTTATTTTTGGCAGGGGATTTTCTTCCGATCAATAAATTTTACAATTGTGTGAAAAAAACTTTTCAATTCGCTTGAAAGAATTTTTGAGATATTGTTAAATACGCAAAAAACTAAGTTAGCATTAAGGTATCTAAACTTCAGACCGCTCTCCTGACCAAACTATTGGGACCCTATTTCCCAGATTACAGCTACCCCCTTTATTTTTGGGGTTGAAAATCTGAATCCATCGAGAGAAAAAAAAGTTATGTTTATTTAGAGAAAAAACGCTTTCGTGTCTGATTTCGTAACCTAAAATATCACCTGCACTTATTAATTAGCATATTTGTGGTCTCCCCCTCGAGCCATTAAGATTGTGTCCTAGAACGTAAAGATCCGATCATTAGATCAAAAGTTATTCAGGGAGGTCCGTTTTCTTTTTTTGCGCACTGTACCTCGTAGTTTATGATTCAGATGTCATCATTATCGGTTATCATTTATAATTATAGCAAATGACTAATCAAAGACCAACTCTTCTGATTACCCTTTTGATTTTTCCAGTGGAGAATGCAGGAGATACAATAGATCGGACTCTTTTCCAATCTTCGTCTCTTAACAAAATCAGCATACAATTAAAAACAGAATCATCCCGAAAACCCAAGTCCTGTAATATGAAACAAAATAATGAGAAGACTACATTTACTGAAGTCACTTGCATTGTATTCCTATGAGTGATCGTAGCTCTCTCTCTCATTTAAAAAAAAATAGAACAATCATTTTTAATTTAAAGTATATATTTTACACGCTCTGATAACAATTGCTCACCCTTCGATTGGGAAAGAAATGAAAGTCTTTGACCATGATGTCTCTCAAAAGTTCAGGATCGCCAACGGTCAGGGCAGGTTGACCCACAGCAAACGTAGCATCAAACAGACTAAAGAAATGATCATAAAGTATCAAAAACAAAATGTTAGGACATAGAGCTTAAAAATTCATAATAATATTAAAAAATGCTATTTTAAAACAAACGTTCCCAATGATAAATATTCTAATACTACTTCAGGGTTCCCACACCTGTGGCAAATCAAAAAAGCTGGTACAAATGTATCGTTTAGGCCATTTTTTTTTGTGCCAAAACACAAATTTGACTTCCTGTAAGTCTGTGAACTTACAGGAAAGTGTGTCTAGTTATATGTCCTCTATAAACGTTAGTTCAATAATCTTTTTAAAAAATGTGTCTTAATATATTTTAATAGCATTGCAAGAAAAATAATTGCAGTAGTGCATAATTTTTTTTACAAGTTATGGCAAACGAAATAGGCAGACTCTTTCAGCAACGAAATTTCCTTAAAGTGAATTTCTTTCTATTCCGATTTTTAAACGAAACATTTAAATAACATTCAAAATATCCCCCGTATAACGAAATAGTTACTTCTATACAACGAATTTTTTTCCGACATTTATCTTCTTAATTTTAGTTATTTTTGTCTTCTAAACTTTTGGCTTATAATTCGACCACTAAAAATGTTCACTACAACCAAGTGTACAAAATTTTACGGGTTCATTATATCTAGATTAGACTATAACAATACTATAAGTAATATAAATAAAATAAATAACGCAGAATAAATTAAAATTAATTTTCAATTGGAAGTTGAATTATTTCCATTTTTAAAATTCCGTTTAAATTTTTTAATTTATATGCATTTTAACTTAACTGATCAGACTGATAAAAAAAATTTACCTTTACTTAAATACTCACTCAAACGCCCATTACAAATGAATACACTATAAGCGAACTTCCTTTACTTTGAGTACACTATAAGCGAACTACCAATATCTTAGCTATTCACTATAAGCAATACATATAACATTAATTAAATAACAGTGACGAAGAAACCACTAAAAATGTTCACGATAAGCAAGTGTTCAGTATTTTCCGGGTTCATTATAGCGAGATTAAACGGTATAAATAATATAAATAAAATAAAGTATAAATTCATTATTTACCCATAAATTCTGCCAAGCTGATTGTATCTTTCGAGCTGCACTTCTTGAATAGCCTACAAGATTATAAATGAAATGTAGCAATAATTATTTAATTTTATTAATCTGATAACAATAACATTACAATTAATGTTTTAATTAATACTCTAAATGCAGCTTTTTAAGGGAATTCCATACCGTTGAATCGAACGGTTGAGAATGTTTTCTGACGATAAAACGCTCAAATACTCATGTTTCCAATGACACTTGGGCAAACCAAACTCGCCACCCATTGGCTTTTTGCGGATCAAGTCAGGCATGTGCGCCTTTCGTTTGACAAGAGAGCACCACAAGGGAGGAAGTGCTTTCTACGGGCAGATGACAGCACAACTCGTGTGGCCACTTCCTCAATTTAGGCACAGATCTGAGGGAGAAGGAAATATGACGACCTATATCACATGTATTCGGTGGGTCTTAGCCGAGTCAAGAATCAAACAAAGGCCGGACCGGATTCTCTAGGCACTGGGCTACCACGGCCTTCAAATATTCATAACGCGTTGAAGGAAAGTAAGAAATCGGTCAAACGATTTTAATGGAATAATAATGAGTTTAAATATAATCGATTCAAAAACTTATATTTAAAACTTTTATTTTTTTTATCATGTTGGCTTAAATTGCGTTCAGTATCAGTAATAGTTGCATTTCAGAACCTTATTTTATCAAAACTGTTTCGAGTAGGGTTGTAAATTTTTATACCGTCAATTGCAGGTTTTATTTATTTTAATCTTTTCACGCATTTGTTTTCGGGTTCATGCTGGTTCAAATAAGAATTTATATATATATATATATATATATATATATATATATATATATATATATATATATATAATCGCGATCGTGTTAATCGAGGAATTGAATCATAGGCGAATCTGTTGTAAATTATAAAATAGTTTATAAACCTATAATTTGTACTATTGTACACGAAGACAACAGTTTCTACTTTATTTTATTTCGTCCTGTTATACTTTTTAATCTTTTTTCTTATTTTTCAATTTAATTTTTCATTTTCATTTGTTAATTTAATTTTTCCTTTTTTAATTTCTGCTAATTATTTTTTTTTTTTAATTTTAATATTTTATTTTATTTTTGTATATTTTTTTAAAACATATTTATGGAATTACAAATGAATACTAAATGTAGGTACTTTATCATAATGAAATCCAAGAAAGTACGTATGTGTTAGAAGTTAACCATTACAGTTTATTACATAAAAACAAAACAAAAAAGATGTGCCTGTTTCACCTTCTGGGTGTTCATGAAAAATGATTCAAGGAATGAAAGTGGCTCAGCATATTTAACTCCTCTATCTCTCCAATATCTGTGCTTCCTACTGGAACACCTGATAAACATTTATATATATATATATATATATATATATATATATATATATATATATATATATATATATATATATATATATATATAATCAAAATAAATTTGATTTTAGAATAGATAAGACTTCATATTTATAAACAACTGGAATGCAGCAACGCGAAAAATATGATACCTTTAAATGCGCAAAATAAAAACGAAATAACTTCTTACTCAAAGATCAAATATGTCCTTTAAGGTTGTTTTTTCGAAGGCTTCGTCGTCATATGAAATGATGTTTTTTTTTTGCGAAAAATATGCTATTTTCATAACTGCTGTGAATTTACAACAGCTACTTATGCTTATGACTGTTAGGACAATTTTAGACTGTCTAAAGTCAACGTAATCTAAGCTTATTCTGAAAATGGCGCAAAACGTCAATATGGAGAAAAGCCGCAATGTTGTGGAAATGAAAAGGTTTGGTGGTGTAATTTTTTAATATTTAAAAACTTACTCCAATACTGCATGATCTGGACTCATAATAATTTTGCAAAAACTGAGAATAAGGCAGTGATTTTGATAATTTTCTTCTAGGTGGAAAATATCGCCAATATTATAAATTTTTGATAAAGTTTAAAATCTTTCAAAATATTTTAAGTTATTCATCCGTTCTAAAATTCTGATAATTCTTCCCAGCCAGATGATACATATAGTTTAAAATCATCTTTTTGCTTCAACTGTAAAGTATTTAAACTGTGACTTTTTTATTTTCCTTGGAGACAGAACTTCGAAAAATCATGTTAAACTAGAACTCCACTTTAATTATCGAGGGCCTAGCCTTAAATACGCTAATTAATGAGTGCAGACGATATTTTAAGTTGTAAAATCTGATTCTATTTGAAGGTTAAGAATCCAAATTCATCAAAATAAATAAATAAATACATGTTTCTTCAGAGAAAATACGTTGTAGTGCCTGATTCAGTAACTAAAATATTGTCTGCACTCATTAATTAGCATATTTGAGATTAAGCTCTCACTTCTTTAAGATTGACTTCCAGTACATAATAATTCGATAATCAAATTAAAAGTCAGTATCGCACATTTTAGGTATACATTTAAGCAAAAGATCGAAGTAATTTGTCGATAAAAAGGAAAGCAAAATATCTATTAAACATCGGTAAATTATGACATGTAGTAAAAAACGATAACCATCGACCAAAATTGGACGCTTTGCTTGAGTTTCAACATTAAGTTAATACAGTTGCTCACTTCAGTTATCGTCAATAATTTAACAGTCTGACTCTTCTCAACTATTTTCAACTAAGTTGCATTAAGCGAGATTTAGATCGCACCATATGGTATTTTGAGCATAAGTTTTCTTTTTGCGGCATTACAGCCTATTGTGAGCCTTAGCTTGCACTAAGTTGTGCTGTTCCGAAATTTCCATTTTATAAATTAGTAATTAATAAAAATTTTAAAAAATAATCACATTTTAAATTTTTTATAACAATGTATTCCTTGTACATTTTTCTAAACAAATGCGTCACGTAAATTTTCTAGTTTTTGTTGTACAAAATGTAACGCATAGCAAAAACAAAGGGAGGAAAATTTCACAAAAAAAACACTTAAGAATTTTGAACAAATTGGAATTTCGAAAAAAAAAACCCCATATTAAGTTACAAAATTTTCCTTAAAATATTCGGAGTAAGCCGGGGGCTCAAGGAATAGAGAGTTCGCCTTCCGATGAGGTGAACCGGGTACGAATCCCAGCTATGGCTGGTCGATGTGAATTCCGCAGCCGGAGCACACCGACCACAATGCTGACGTAAAATATCCTCAGTGGATCATGGATTAGAGTCACCATGCCATCAGGCTAACCGAGGGCGGTTTTCGTGGTTTTCCTCTCCATGTAACGCAAATGTGGGTAAGTTCAATCGAAATGTCCTTCGCGAAGGCAAATTTCTCCCAATACTTGATCCAGGAGTTCCCTTGTCTTCTGAATTGGGTTCAACATAACAACGCTACAAAGTTCAACATTAGTAGTCGTATATCCAAAAAATTGGGTCCGCTGTTCATCGACGGTTATAAAATATAAAATAACTGTAAGAAAATAAAAAATTAAAATAATTTAGATAAATAAAAGTAAAAATTTAAAAGAAGAAAACGAAAGAGTTCATAATAAGGAAGTATGACGTTTCCGAGCATGGGTTCCTATGCCAGTGGCTCCCAATTTTTTTTCGGCTGTGGAACTCAGAATGATCGACCTTCTTTTGGCGGAACTCCAATACATAACTTATAAATTTCATCAGTAATTGCGAATATATTAATTAAAGAAGTATTTTGAAAATGTGTAATGATCAAAATATTATTAATTATTTTGATAATATTTAAAGAATCAATGTATGACATTTTTTCCTCATATCGTTTTATCAATATAGATCTTAAAATTGGTTTTTCTGTCAGACAGCTGAATTCATAGGTATTTATTTTTAATTCTTAATTTGTGCATGATAAAAATGAATGAGCTGAAGTGTCATATTCATGCATGGGTTCCTATGCCAGTGGCTCCCAATTTTATTTCGGCTGTGGAACTCAGAATGATCGACCTTCTTTTGGCGGAACTCCAATACATAATTTATAAATTTCATCAGTAATTGCGAATATATTAATTAAAGAAGTATTTTGAAAATGTGTAATGATCAAAATATTATTAATTATTTTGATAATATTTAAAGAATCAATGTATGACATTTTTTCCTCATATCGTTTTATCAATATTAATCTTAAAATTGGTTTTTCTGTCAGACAGCTGAATTCATAGGTATTTATTTTTAATTCTTAATTTGTGCATGAATAAAATGAATGAGCTGAAGTGTCATATTCATGCATGGGTTCCTATGCCAGTGGCTCCCAATTTTATTTCGGCTGTGGAACTCAGAATGATCGACCTTCTTTTGGCGGAACTCCAATACATAACTTATAAATTTCATCAGTAATTGCGAATATATTAATTAAAGAAGTATTTTGAAAATGTGTAATGATCAAAATATTATTAATTATTTTGATAATATTTAAAGAATCAATGTATGACATTTTTTCCTCATATCGTTTTATCAATATTAATCTTAAAATTGGTTTTTCTGTCAGACAGCTGAATTCATAGGTATTTATTTTTAATTCTTAATTTGTGCATGAATAAAATGAATGAGCTGAAGTGTCATATTTATGCATAGGTTCCTATGCCAGTGGCTCCCAATTTTTTTTCGGCTGTGGAACTCAGAATGATCGACCTTCTTTTGGTGGAACTCCAATACATAACTTATAAATTTCATTAGTGATTGCGAATATATTAATTAAAGAAGTATTTTGAAAATGTGTAATGATCAAAATATTATTAATTATTTTGATAATATTTAAAGAATCAATGTATGACATTTTTTCCTCATATCGTTTTATCAATATTGATCTTAAAATTGGTTTTTCTGTCAGACAGCTGAATTCATAGGTATTTATTTTTAATTCTTAATTTGTGCATGAATAAAATGAATGAGCTGAAGTGTCATATTCATGCATGGGTTCCTATGCCAGTGGCTCCCAATTTTTTTTTCGGCTGTGGAACTCAGAATGATCGACCTTCTTTTGGCGGAACTCCAATACATAACTTATAAATTTCATCAGTAATTGCGAATATATTAATTAAAGAAGTATTTTGAAAATGTGTAATGATCAAAATATTTTTAATTATTTTGATAATATTTAAAGTATGACATTTTTTCCTCATATCGTTTTATCAATATTAATCTTAAAATTGGTTTTTCTGTCAGACAGCTGAATTCATAGGTATTTATTTTTAATTCTTAATTTGTGCATGAATAAAATGAATGAGCTGAAGTGTCATATTCATGCATGGGTTCCTATGCCAGTGGCTCCCAATTTTATTTCGGCTGTGGAACTCAGAATGATCGACCTTCTTTTGGCGGAACTCCAATACATAACTTATAAATTTCATCAGTAATTGCGAATATATTAATTAAAGAAGTATTTTGAAAATGTGTAATGATCAAAATATTATTAATTATTTTGATAATATTTAAAGAATCAATGTATGACATTTTTTCCTCATATCGTTTTATCAATATTAATCTTAAAATTGGTTTTTCTGTCAGACAGCTGAATTCATAGGTATTTATTTTTAATTCTTAATTTGTGCATGAATAAAATGAATGAGCTGAAGTGTCATATTTATGCATAGGTTCCTATGCCAGTGGCTCCCAATTTTTTTTCGGCTGTGGAACTCAGAATGATCGACCTTCTTTTGGTGGAACTCCAATACATAACTTATAAATTTCATCAGTGATTGCGAATATATTAATTAAAGAAGTATTTTGAAAATGTGTAATGATCAAAATATTATTAATTATTTTGATAATATTTAAAGAATCAATGTATGACATTTTTTCCTCATATCGTTTTATCAATATTGATCTTAAAATTGGTTTTTCTGTCAGACAGCTGAATTCATAGGTATTTATTTTTAATTCTTAATTTGTGCATGAATAAAATGAATGAGCTGAAGTGTCATATTCATGCATGGGTTCCTATGCCAGTGGCTCCCAATTTTTTTTTCGGCTGTGGAACTCAGAATGATCGACCTTCTTTTGGCGGAACTCCAATACATAACTTATAAATTTCATCAGTAATTGCGAATATATTAATTAAAGAAGTATTTTGAAAATGTGTAATGATCAAAATATTTTTAATTATTTTGATAATATTTAAAGTATGACATTTTTTCCTCATATCGTTTTATCAATATTAATCTTAAAATTGGTTTTTCTGTCAGACAGCTGAATTCATAGGTATTTATTTTTAATTCTTAATTTGTGCATGAATAAAATGAATGAGCCGAAGTGTCATATTCATGCATGGGTTCCTATGCCAGTGGCTCCCAATTTTATTTCGGCTGTGGAACTCAGAATGATCGACCTTCTTTTGGCGGAACTCCAATACATAACTTATAAATTTCATCAGTAATTGCGAATATATTAATTAAAGAAGTATTTTGAAAATGTGTAATGATCAAAATATTATTAATTATTTTGATAATATTTAAAGAATCAATGTATGACATTTTTTCCTCATATCGTTTTATCAATATAGATCTTAAAATTGGTTTTTCTGTCAGACAGCTGAATTCATAGGTATTTATTTTTAATTCTTAATTTGTGCATGAATAAAATGAATGAGCTGAAGTGTCATATTCATGCATGGGTTCCTATGCCAGTGGCTCCCAATTTTATTTCGGCTGTGGAACTCAGAATGATCGACCTTCTTTTGGCGGAACTCCAATACATAATTTATAAATTTCATCAGTAATTGCGAATATATTAATTAAAGAAGTATTTTGAAAATGTGTAATGATCAAAATATTTTTAATTATTTTGATAATATTTAAAGTATGACATTTTTTCCTCATATCGTTTTATCAATATTAATCTTAAAATTGGTTTTTCTGTCAGACAGCTGAATTCATAGGTATTTATTTTTAATTCTTAATTTGTGCATGAATAAAATGAATGAGCTGAAGTGTCATATTCATGCATGGGTTCCTATGCCAGTGGCTCCCAATTTTATTTCGGCTGTGGAACTCAGAATGATCGACCTTCTTTTGGCGGAACTCCAATACATAACTTATAAATTTCATCAGTAATTGCGAATATATTAATTAAAGAAGTATTTTGAAAATGTGTAATGATCAAAATATTATTAATTATTTTGATAATATTTAAAGAATCAATGTATGACATTTTTTCCTCATATCGTTTTATCAATATTAATCTTAAAATTGGTTTTTCTGTCAGACAGCTGAATTCATAGGTATTTATTTTTAATTCTTAATTTGTGCATGAATAAAATGAATGAGCTGAAGTGTCATATTTATGCATAGGTTCCTATGCCAGTGGCTCCCAATTTTTTTTCGGCTGTGGAACTCAGAATGATCGACCTTCTTTTGGTGGAACTCCAATACATAACTTATAAATTTCATCAGTGATTGCGAATATATTAATTAAAGAAGTATTTTGAAAATGTGTAATGATCAAAATATTATTAATTATTTTGATAATATTTAAAGAATCAATGTATGACATTTTTTCCTCATATCGTTTTATCAATATTGATCTTAAAATTGGTTTTTCTGTCAGACAGCTGAATTCATAGGTATTTATTTTTAATTCTTAATTTGTGCATGAATAAAATGAATGAGCTGAAGTGTCATATTCATGCATGGGTTCCTATGCCAGTGGCTCCCAATTTTTTTTTCGGCTGTGGAACTCAGAATGATCGACCTTCTTTTGGCGGAACTCCAATACATAACTTATAAATTTCATCAGTAATTGCGAATATATTAATTAAAGAAGTATTTTGAAAATGTGTAATGATCAAAATATTTTTAATTATTTTGATAATATTTAAAGTATGACATTTTTTCCTCATATCGTTTTATCAATATTAATCTTAAAATTGGTTTTTCTGTCAGACAGCTGAATTCATAGGTATTTATTTTTAATTCTTAATTTGTGCATGAATAAAATGAATGAGCTGAAGTGTCATATTCATGCATGGGTTCCTATGCCAGTGGCTCCCAATTTTATTTCGGCTGTGGAACTCAGAATGATCGACCTTCTTTTGGCGGAACTCCAATACATAACTTATAAATTTCATCAGTAATTGCGAATATATTAATTAAAGAAGTATTTTGAAAATGTGTAATGATCAAAATATTATTAATTATTTTGATAATATTTAAAGAATCAATGTATGACATTTTTTCCTCATATCGTTTTATCAATATTAATCTTAAAATTGGTTTTTCTGTCAGACAGCTGAATTCATAGGTATTTATTTTTAATTCTTAATTTGTGCATGAATAAAATGAATGAGCTGAAGTGTCATATTCATGCATGGGTTCCTATGCCAGTGGCTCCCAATTTTATTTCGGCTGTGGAACTCAGAATGATCGACCTTCTTTTGGCGGAACTCCAATACATAACTTATAAATTTCATCAGTAATTGCGAATATATTAATTAAAGAAGTATTTTGAAAATGTGTAATGATCAAAATATTATTAATTATTTTGATAATATTTAAAGAATCAATGTATGACATTTTTTCCTCATATCGTTTTATCAATATTAATCTTAAAATTGGTTTTTCTGTCAGACAGCTGAATTCATAGGTATTTATTTTTAATTCTTAATTTGTGCATGAATAAAATGAATGAGCTGAAGTGTCATATTCATGCATGGGTTCCTATGCCAGTGGCTCCCAATTTTATTTCGGCTGTGGAACTCAGAATGATCGACCTTCTTTTGGCGGAACTCCAATACATAACTTATAAATTTCATCAGTAATTGCGAATATATTAATTAAAGAAGTATTTTGAAAATGTGTAATGATCAAAACATTATTAATTATTTTGATAATATTTAAAGAATCAATGTATGACATTTTTTCCTCATATCGTTTTATCAATATTGATCTTAAAATTGGTTTTTTCTGTCAGACAGCTGAATTCATAGGTATTTATTTTTAATTCTTAATTTGTGCATGAATAAAATGAATGAGCTGAAGTGTCATATTCATGCATGGGTTCCTATGCCAGTGGCTCCCAATTTTATTTCGGCTGTGGAACTCAGAATGATCGACCTTCTTTTGGCGGAACTCCAATACATAACTTATAAATTTCATCAGTAATTGCGAATATATTAATTAAAGAAGTATTTTGAAAATGTGTAATGATCAAAATATTATTAATTATTTTGATAATATTTAAAGAATCAATGTATGACATTTTTTCCTCATATCGTTTTATCAATATTGATCTTAAAATTGGTTTTTTCTGTCAGACAGCTGAATTCATAGGTATTTATTTTTAATTCTTAATTTGTGCATGAATAAAATGAATGAGCTGAAGTGTCATATTCATGCATGGGTTCCTATGCCAGTGGCTCCCAATTTTATTTCGGCTGTGGAACTCAGAATGATCGACCTTCTTTTGGCGGAACTCCAATACATAACTTATAAATTTCATCAGTGATTGCGAATATATTAATTAAAGAAGTATTTTGAAAATGTGTAATGATCAAAATATTATTAATTATTTTGATAATATTTAAAGAATCAATGTATGACATTTTTTCCTCATATCGTTTTATCAATATTGATCTTAAAATTGGTTTTTCTGTCAGACAGCTGAATTCATAGGTATTTATTTTTAATTCTTAATTTGTGCATGAATAAAATGAATGAGCTGAAGTGTCATATTCATGCATGGGTTCCTATGCCAGTGGCTCCCAATTTTTTTTTCGGCTGTGGAACTCAGAATGATCGACCTTCTTTTGGCGGAACTCCAATACATAACTTATAAATTTCATCAGTAATTGCGAATATATTAATTAAAGAAGTATTTTGAAAATGTGTAATGATCAAAATATTTTTAATTATTTTGATAATATTTAAAGTATGACATTTTTTCCTCATATCGTTTTATCAATATTGATCTTAAAATTGGGTTTTCTGTCAGACAGCTGAATTCATAGGTCTGGAGAGGCATTTAGTTTTAGTTCTTAATTTGTTTTTAGTGCATGAATAAAATGAGTGAGCTCATATTCATTAAAATAAAAACCAAGAAGGAAGAAAATAAAATGTTAAGAATGATTACGAGAGAAAAATACTTCTTCACTGTTGAATTTGGTTCTTTTTATTCGATAAAAAATACTAATGAAATTTTTTTTTAAAAATGCATATTATTTTCATAATTCATTCCTTATATTGCAGATAGAAAAATACATTGTTTTGACATTTCTGTTATTACAAGCATTTCAATTACATATTTTTGATTTCAATTAAATAATTTAACGAAAAAACTCATAAAATAATAAGTTTGGTAATAGAACTGGATATTTCACAATTTTGAATACAGGCTTCGAAAATTACAGCTAGTTAAAAAAAAAAAATTCATAATTATTGGGAGTCTTTTTCATGGAACCGCGAAATACCATTTGGGAAGAGCTGTTCTATGCAAATCTTAATCCTTCCTCCCCTAAAGTTTGTCGCAAGCACTGAAAAAAAGGGACCACCCTGAATAACTTTTGATCCAATGATCTTCGTGTTCTCGGACTCAATCTTAATGGTTCAAAGGGGTTATCTCTAATATATTAATTAATTTGTGCGGACAATATTGTATGTTACGAAATCAAACATAAAAGTGTACTTTGAATAAACATACCTTTTTTTCCAACGAATTCAGATTTTTGGCCTCCAAAATATAGGGGGTAGCCGCAATCTAGGCGAAAATATTACAATATTTTGGTGAGGAGAGCGATCCAAAGTTTGGAACTCGTAATGTTAATTTTGCTTTTTGTGTATTCCGCTATATCTCGAGAACTTTTTAAGCAAACATTTTTTGCACAGAACTATAAAATTTGTTTGTCCAAAGATAATTCCATACTACAAAAAAAATTTTAGAAATTCTTTATTATTTTTTTAAAAAAATAGTCTGTGAATTGTAAGGTATACAATTTCTTTAGATCATTTATAAGTGTCTAATTTTACATGGTAAAATACAAAATTGGAGAAAAATCGATCGAATGGTTCCTGAGAAATCGAATTTTAAAAAAGTCGTATATTTAGAATTTGATTGGGAAAAAAAAACATTCAGAGAAAATACGTTTTTGTGTCTAATTTTGTAAAACATCGTCTGCACTAATTAGTTAGCATATTTCTGGTCACCCCCTTGAATCATTAATATTAAGTCCTAGAACGTGAAGACCCGCTTATTAGATCAAAAATTATTCTGGGTGATCCGTTTTTGTTTTTTTTTTCGGGGGGGGGGACTGTATAATAATAAAAACAATGTGACTCACCAGTATATAATGAATGGTAGAATGACCCCGAGTAGAAATGAACTGGTCCAAATAATATAGACATCATTTGGTACATCTTTTGTCCACTGCATTATGACAGTCACTTTCAACAACCAACCCATGGGAGATGGAAAGCATATCTCTGAGAGGTTTTATATCTACATGTCGTTTATCACTTAAAACAGTTTTTAGACAAAAGAAGAAATACTCTTTGCGATAAGCGTTTCACTATTCTTAAAGAAATTTCGTCAATCATTTACTGATATTATGAATATTTCTAGGTATTCTTGAAAATTTAAAAATATCATTTGCTTCAGAAATATGCCCTGATTCGCCGCAGTCGGTCACTGCGGTGTTTATTATTTGTCTTTTTCTCTCTTTTATTTATTTATTATTACTTATTTATTCATTCATTTATTTCTTATTTTTATTTTCTGTTTTGTTTATTTACTTGTTTGTTTGTTTTTCAATCTCGGCTACCGTAGTTTTTGTAGTTCTGTTTTTTTTTTTTTTTTCCTTTCCTTTCTTTTTTTCATCGTAGGCAATCTATCGTTTTCCATTTTAAATCACTTTTATTTCCTTATTCACGGCTGGTGTGTCTTGAAAATGGGGGCCTATTTTTGAGCGCTCGAAAGCTGTCGACATTTTCATATTTTTGAAGCAAATGGATTTTTTAAATCATCATGTATATCTTTCCTCTTCAGTATCTTAGGATTATTTAATTGAATGTAGGTACTGTTTATATAAAATAAAGCTGTGTCAGCAAAAAAAAAGTCTTTTACACTTGTACTTGTTGAAAAATTTCATGAATTATTTGTACACATTCGCGGATTAACTGCCAAAAAATACTCATTGACTTGTTCTTTTTTCATAAATCTCAAAATGGTAAGAGGCGTTTAAACGACTTGGGTAAGGTACTAACCTGCGTTAGCTCCCTAATACGCAATATGCCCATTATTTATTTTATTTATAAACAGCGTTGAGCAGCCGACTCGTTTTCAGATTCACTACTACCCGTAGCCTTGTCAGGTTGAACCTAATCCAGAAGACAAGGGAGCTTCTGGATCAAACATAGGGATAAGTCTTCGTGAGAGGTGTTTTCGGGGAATTTAACCAGCATTTGCGTTTCACTAAGACCTCAAGACGAGTAGCTCGAAGACAAGGAGATTACAATTCATGATCCGTCTACCACTGTAACGTCAAAAAGATCACGCCGGATCAATATTTTAGGTCATCATTGTGTTCGGTGCAAGCCGGAATCAAAATTCGTATCCCGACCTTATCATCGCACGTTGATACAAATTCCACAACCAGTAGCGCTCTATCCTCTGAGCCACAACGATTCGCGATACGCCTATTGTAGTCGAAAGAGATGATAGACTCAATCCAAAGCTCACATGCAGGTTGTATAATGACGACATAAAAATCAATAGTCTTCTTTTAGCTCAAAAAGCTCGAAAAACAACTTTTGTTGTAGTAATGAATTTAATATTAATCCATCATTAAAACGAAAAACTTTATAAAAATATAATCGGAGGACTTAAGCCACTCAGTGAGGTGACCTAGGTTCAAATTCCAGTGATGGCATGTCTATACGAATTCTAATCTCGGCTAACACCGACCATAGCGCTGACGTCAAATATTTTTAGTAGTAGACGGATCATGGGTTAGAATCCCTGTTGCAATCGGGCTGACAGTAGGAGAATTTCCTCTCTATGTGACACAAACGCGGGTTAGTTCCATCAAAAAGTCTTTCACGAAGGATAGTTTGATCCAGGTGTTCCCTCATCTTCTGGTATGGGTTCAACATGACAAGGCTACGAAATTGAATATAGATAGTCGTAAACTCTTAAATGGGTCGGCTGCTCCATCGCCAGTTATAAAATAAAATTAGATTGCAATCGGAAAGGCCTTCGAGGAGAAAGAAATTTTCTTCATATCAAATCTTATTTATATTTGATAATAGTTTTTTTTTTTTTTTTCAGTTCAACTATTCCATTTTATCATGAGTCGGATACGTTATCTCTCCATTCTTTTTTCACTCTCCCCAGAATTAAATGAAGCCGTGTTAATCGCCAACAACACGGAAACAAGAGAAAGGAAAAACTTCCCCTTGACCTTCGCGTCGTATTTCTCTTCGTATGGGCAATTGAGATGATAAGTTGGGATTAAATAATTATTCTCTGTAGTTTAAAAAGGACGACACAGAAGTATCATGTTTCTCTTTCTTATCGGAATATTCTTCTGCTCTTTATTCTATCTAATATGGTAAGCTTTTATTTATTGAAGTAAAAAATTATTTTTATTATTAAATTTATTAAAAATTAATTAAAATTATTATACATTTTATTTATTTTTCAAATCTTGAAATGAAGAAAAAATTTGAATTGAACATTTATAATAAACCTGATTATAAAATAGTGTCGGTTTGAGTCAGGGATTTGGTTCTTTAAATCAGCGGTTTTAAAATGGTACTACGTGGCACCCTAGAGTTCGGTGGAAACTTTAAAGTGGTTCCGAAAATTAGGACTTTTTGTAAACAGTTTTTAATTTTTGAAACCAACCTTATTTAGATCCAATCCATCAATATTTTGAAAAAGAAATGTTTCTTTTTTTAAGAAAGTATCATTTCTCTAATAACAATGAGTTTTAAAAAAGCTTTATAAAATCCCATCACGCTTCTAAACTAAAATAACTAATTTCATTAATAAAGACTTACCTAATTATAATTTTCAATTTAGTTTTAGTTTCAATCACATTTTGGCTTATTTCATTGATTGTGAGTTTACGCAAAAAACAAATTCATAGTTGGACCAGCTTCAAGACTGCGAATTCAACTGTCGGACATAAAGCATAATTTAAGAATATAGATGATAAAAGAATCTTCATTTGTTTTCTTACCGGTGCTAAACAGCCGACTAAATTCTGAGTTTACGGCTATCAATGTTTTACAACTATCTGAGTTTACGACTACGTAGCCTTGTAATTTTGAATCCGACACAGAAGACAAGAGAACTTTTGGATCAAGCATTGAGATAAACTAATTTTCGCGGAGGACTTTTTACTGGAATTAACCCCCACGTGCGTTTTACTGAGAAGAAAACCTTGAAAATCTCCCACGGCTATCCCGATGACAAAGGGACTCTTACGCCTGATCAATCTACCACTGAAAATATTTTACGTCAGCACCTATGGTCCGTGTGAGCTGGGAACAGAATTCGTATCAAAAAGGCAATGCTGGGATTCAAACCAGAGTTTTCTCATTAGAAGGTGGACGCTTTATCCCCTGCACCGCCACGGCTCACATTCCTCTTACTTTATTTTATAACCGGTGTTAAACAGCCGACTAAATTCCGAGTTTACAACTATCATTGTTCAATTTCGAAGCCTTCTAATTTTGAACTCAATCTAGAAGGCAAGGGAACTCCTGGATCAAGTATTTTATTTTATTTTATAATCGTCGTTGAGCAGCCGACCCAATTTCATGGGTTTACGACTACTAATGTTCAACTCCGTACCCTTGTAATTTTGAACCAATCCAGAAGACAAGGAAACTCCTGGATCAGTACCCCCAGAGGTATTGATTTGTTATGGGAACATGGAGGACTTTGAGACTCGACAAATTTAACGTGCATCAGTCAGCATTTACTACACGGGGAGTCTTCGGCCGGCGGGGACCGAACCCACGAACACTTGGACATGGGCCCAGCGCCCCGCCGACTAGGCTATCCCGTGGATCAAGTATTTTATTTTATAACCGTCGTTGAACAGCCGACCCAATTTCATGGGTTTACGACTACCAATGTTCAACTCCGTACCCTTGTAATTTTGAACCAATCCAGAAGACAAGGAAACTCCTGGATCAGTACCCCCAGAGGTATTGATTTGTTATGGGAACATGGAGGACTTTGAGACTCGACAGATTTAACGTGCATCAGTCACCATTTACTACACGGGGCCCAGCGCCTTACCGACCAGGCTATCCGGGCCGTTTGTGGATCAAGTATTGGGAGAAATTTGTCTTCGTGGAACACTTTTTGATGGATCTAACCCGCATTTGAAACGTTCCACGAAGAGAAAAACCACGAAAACTGCCCACGGTTACCCTAACGGCGAGAAGACTCTAACCAATGATCCATCTACCACTGAGGATATTTAAAGTCAGCACTGTGATCTGTGCAAGCCAGATGCAAAATTCGTATCGATCAGCCATCGCTGTGATTCTTATCCGGTTGGACCACTCATTATAAGACATCTCTTGAAAATACTTAAAATTGAAATCAATGTTGTATAGTGCGTTAAAAAACGAACCACGAAACACGATTGAGAAAATGATTTTCCCCCACCCAAATATTCGCGGCGCCCCTGTTCGTTGGATCAGGATTCTTGATAAAGTATGGAGGATGTTGGGTTGGGGGAAGATAAAAAGTATTTCAATGCACTATATATATATATATATATATATATATATATATATATATATATATATATATATATATATATATATATATATATATAATCGTTTACTCTTTTATTGAAAACATTTATTATTCATTCAATATTTATTTCAGGCATTCTTCTCAAAAGCAATTATATTGGAAAAAGAAAGGTGTACCCTATGCCAAAACCATTCCAATAATTGGCTCTGTTCTAGAGAGCTATGGAAAAGTAAGCTTTTCATCATTTTATTTCGAATTAAGATGTTAACTATTTTATAACAAAATATTCTACCTAATTACAAGGCGTTTTGTTCTACTCCACGTAATGTCGTCTCTGGTTGACAGCTAAATTGTGTAGTGTTTTCAAGTGCTCGTTCGAATTGTTAAAGTTCTTTCATAAATGCTTCACGATACTGTGAAAACACAGCAGCGTGCAATTCAAAACAGTCAAACGCGTTGTATTGCCTCCCAATACTGTCGGTGTCACTCCAAACAATATTCAACCGTTTGGTGTAAAGCAATTCACCTCCCGCTTTACAGCCCCGACTTCGCCCATTCAGACTACCACTTTTTCTTGAAATGTAATCTTGGAAGGCGGCACTGATGAGTACTCAAAAAACGATGTTCAGCCGTGACTATCTTCATTGGTGTCTTCTTTCTTTGAAGATGGTATAGACTAAGTGGTTCACCGCCATGAAAAATATCTTAACAAAGGTGATACATATGTAGAAAATTAGTTTCCGAGATGCTCTTTTGTGTGGAAATAAATTTTACTCTTTATTTATTTTTTTACATGAAAGTGCATTAAGGATTTTTTTTTCTTCTTTGATTTATTCAAAACATTATATTTTAAAAAATAAATTTTAATTACTTGATAAAAACATATTGTTTTACTTAGTTTCCGTATACGACATGTATAAATACGAATTTAAAATAAGCACAAAAATACAGATATCTGTGATTTTAATTTAAATAAATGAGGGCAAACGTATCAGATATTTAAAGTTTTTTACATAAACAGAGAAAAACTAAACTTACATTTTCACTATACCAGTAGAATCAGTAGAGCCATTGGAACATTCTTTCAATGAATATTCATAAAACGCTATATTTCAAAACGGTAAGGTAAACAATACAAGTGACTCAGCAAGCAATTTCACATCGTTTAATGATCCAAAAACAAAGAAGTTGGGTCCCATACGAACTAAATCCAAGAGAGATTGAACGTCGATTTTCCATGAAAATTGATTTTGCTATTTGGAAACACTTTAATGGGAAATCCTACCCCACCCGGCGTATTCACCAACCTTCTCCTTTCAGATTATCACCTATTACCACGATGATGCATGGTCAGTCTGAGCAAAACTTGACATCCTTTGAAGAAATGAAGGAATGGGTCGATTCGTGAATATCCTCAAAAAATTAAGAGTTTTTCCGACGTGGTATCCGAATGCTCCCAGAAAGAGAGGGAAAATAATGTCTAGTGTTGGAGGATACTTTGAATAAAAGATAAAGTACCATTTTTTTCACAATAAACTGCTCATTTTTTATAGAACTAATTTGCTCAGCCACTACTGTCGATTGGAGAAAATTATAAAAATTCGTCTGCTTACTATATAATTGTCAAGTCACATCTTTCAACTTGTTCAGGAAAGTAATTTTGGAAAGAATACCATGTTCTAGACCTGAAAATTCCAGAAACTAGTAAAGTATGCACCTGGAAAGAATACCAAAGAACATTATAATGTTTTTCATAAAATCGATTCAAATAGATTTAATTCATAAATAAATAATCTTGCAATCACGTGATGCATGGTATTTTCTTATACAGCTGCACCAAATGACAGTTCTAAATTTTTTTCTATTTTTTATTCCTTTTTTTTTATACTAATGAATGGGTATAGGGGTGTAATTAATAAACACATTTAGTTCTTTATATATGCTTATTAATAATTCCCACCTACTAGTTAGAACATTGTTTTGGCTTTCTATAATCTTTGTTTTTGTTAATGAAATAAGTAACAATTTCAGTATGACTCAGATTTGTTCATAGTCGGGATTTTTTTCAAAGCTGAAAATTCGTTTTTGATACATTGCACAGTGCGTAAAAAAATAATGAAACCACCCTTATTTACTTTTGATCTAATGATCGGATCTTTACGTTCTAGGATTCAAACCTAAAGGTTCAAGAGGGAGACCTTAAATATGCTAACTAATTAGTGCTGACGATATTTTACGCTATGAAATCAGATACAAAAACCTATTTTCTCTGAATAAACATACTTATTTTCCGACGAATTTGGATGTCTGATTCTTCCCGGCCGCAATGCGGGAAGTAGGTTACCCATTGTCTGCTCAGGAGAGCAGTCCAAAGTTTCAACCCCTAAATATTAATTTCCATTTTTGCGTATTTCGATATATCTCGAGAACTTTTTCAGCGAATTTAAAAATTTGTGCACAAAATTATAAAATTCGTTTATAAAAGGATAATTCCGTGCAAAATAACAATTAGTAAATATTTATTAAATTTTATTATTTTATTTTACAATGGACGAGAATTTTTTAATAGTAAGGTATAAATTTTTTTACATAAGTTTAAAGAATGTAATTTTGCATGTAAAAATATCAAATTTGAGCAAAGACGGTCGAATAGTTCCTGAGAAATCGAATTTCAATCATTCGACTTTTTAAAACTCGATCATTGGAAGATCCCATTAGATAAAAAGTTATTCAGAATGGTCCGTTTATTTATTTTTATTTTCGCACTTAATACAGAGTAATTTTCAATATTTTATTTATGATGTTTACGATACAATTGAAACTTTTTTTATATCTTATTAATTTTATATTTCAGACTTTACAAGAAGTTGATAGAGAAAGACATGCTACTCTGGGTCCCATTTACGGGTACTTTCAAATTTTTTTTTTTTTCGTGATTACTTTTTTCAGAATGTTCATTTATAAAACGTCTGACTATGATCAGTTACTCATAATAATATAAGAGTCTCCATTATTCAAACCACCTCCGTGTATATTACATTATAATATGTTTCATAATTAAACACAATTACCCACAAATACAATAGATAACATTTGTGTGTGTTTTGAAGTGAATCACCGAAATAAAGAGCTTTCACCGGTGAATGACAATATTCAAATACTCGCTTTCAATGGACGGTTATAAAATATTACTTAACGAACTCTGTTTTGTGTATGTTAGAAGAAGTCTCTCCACACGCTATAGAACCGGTTTTTGTTTATATTAAAAGCTAAGATGAGGCCTGTACTGTTTGTCTAAGATAGGTACTCTGCCATACATTCGTCTGGAGCTGTGGCGGTGACTATGGTAACGAGGTATTTGAAGTAGGGGTGCGGGGTTCCTTTTTAGGACTGGTTTCGGCGAGAGAAAAGGAGACCTCTTCATCGAAGCTACCCTCCCTAAAATGCCCTCTTCCTGTTTCCATAGCACCAGACTGTCGCAGACTTAGTGGCGGTCAGAGTACCCATCTTAGACAAACAGTAAGAGGTTAACATTTACGTTTTGGTTTCGGTTAACTGTATAGCTTTTCTGAAATAAGAACTCCCCTAGACATTCATCTGGACCCGAGACCTATAGTAATGAGGTATAACTATTTCAAGTAGGGGTGCGGGGTCACTGTTTCGGAGTGGTTTCGGCTCGGGTCGGAGAGAAAGGGAATCTCTTTCTTCGGTTTATTGTGTTAGTCCAAATGCGCCATTCTTGTTTCCATAGCACCACGCGGCCCCAGACTTCGTGTCGGGAAGAGTTCTTAGCTTAGACAAACTATAGCTACGTCCCAAAAGGAAAAGGTGACTAGATGTCCATTTATTTCGAAAATTGATTAATTAGAAGCAGTCAGTGTTGTTTTTGTAAGTAAACACATTCTTTTTACCGTGTCATTTTTTTCATCTTGATACGTCGCTTTAGCTTTAGAACCTACATTCCTATAAAAATGAATGTTTTAATACGCTCATTCACTCCTCCAAGTTTGTCAAATAATTGTAGAATCACCCTGAATCATTCGTTTTACAAATAGACGTGCCAACTTTTATTCTTTCCGGGGAAGTACTTCCTAAGTGGCAGTGAAAGACTAATTAAAATGCAATTGCATATGTTAATGTTAAGTTTTTATTGTTAACTTTTATTGTTAAATTAGTTTACTTTTTATTGTTAACTCTTTATTGTTAATTCTGATAACTTGTAATGTTAAAAATTTTAACTTTTCACAATTGCTATGGTTTATACTCACTCTCGTTTCCATAACTTGCTCTCCTATATTTACATTGATTTATTTACATTTAATGGTAAACAAAACCATATTGAATGAAATTTATAAATCCAAGAATTAAAAAGAAATTTAAAAGACTCATTACCGCTTTAAACATAAAAAAAATGAAATACTACGGACAATCCGTAGTTGTTGGCAGCTACATGACTTATATAATATTTCTTTCATACTTATATAATTTAATAATTGACTTAGATAATTTAATAATATTTCAGACACTTTGAGGGGAATCGACCTCATCTATCTGTAGCCGATCCAAAGCTGCTTAGAGACATTTTTGTCAGAGATTTTCCTGTTTTCACCAATCGACGAGTAAGTTTCATTTCGTCGAATTTTTTCAGGTATACTTGGTTTTTTTAATATGCAATATGATATTAACATGAAACCAGGGGTCGGAATCAGCGCGCTACAAGTAACGACTTCTTTCCGTAGTTTGTAGTGTAGTGCGCTACTTTTTAAAAGTAGTAGTGTAGTGAGTAGTGCGATACAGAAAAACAGTAGTTGCAGCGATTCCCGGCAACTACTTTTAACGTTAGTTAAATAAAGAAACGCAAGAAAATTTTAGAATCTGATTGGTGAAAATCATTCGCGGGCCCGTCAACGTACACAATGACATAATAATACATAAACAGAGAAAAACTAAACTTGCATTTTCACTATACCAGTAGAATCAGTAGAGCCATTGGAACATTCTTTCAATGAATATTCATAAAACGCTATATTTCAAAACGGTAAGGTAAACAATACAAGTGACTCAGCAAGCAATTTCACATCGTTTAATGATCCAAAAACAAAGAAGTTGGGTCCCATACGAACTAAATCCAAGAGAGATTGAACGTCGATTTTCCATGAAAATTGATTTTGCTATTTGGAAACACTTTAATGGGAAATCCTACCCCACCCGGCGTATTCACCAACCTTCTCCTTTCAGATTATCACCTATTACCACGATGATGCATGGTCAGTCTAAGCAAAACTTGACATCCTTTGAAGAAATGAAGGAATGGGTCGATTCGTGAATATCCTCAAAAAATTAAGAGTTTTTCCGACGTGGTATCCGAATGCTCCCAGAAAGAGAGGGAAAAGTAATGTCTAGTGTTGGAGGATACTTTGAATAAAAGATAAAGTACCATTTTTTTCACAATAAACTGCTCATTTTTTATAGAACTAATTTGCTCAGCCACTACTGTCGATTGGAGAAAATTATAAAAATTCGTCTGCTTACTATATAATTGTCAAGTCACATCTTTCAACTTGTTCAGGAAAGTAATTTTGGAAAGAATACCATGTTCTAGACCTGAAAATTCCAGAAACTAGTAAAGTATGCACCTGGAAAGAATACCAAAGAACATTATAATGTTTTTCATAAAATCGATTCAAATAGATTTAATTCATAAATAAATAATCTTGCAATCACGTGATGCATGGTATTTTCTTATACAGCTGCACCAAATGACAGTTCTAAATTTTTTTCTATTTTTTATTCCTTTTTTTTATACTAATGAATGGGTATAGGGGTGTAATTAATAAACACATTTAGTTCTTTATATATGCTTATTAATAATTCCCACCTACTAGTTAGAACATTGTGTTGGCTTTCTATAATCTTTGTTTTTGTTAATGAAATAAGTTACAATTTCAGTATGACTCAGATTTGTTCATAGTCGAGATTTTTTTCAAAGCTGAAAATTCGTTTTTGATACATTGCACAGTGCGTAAAAAAATAATGAAACCACCCTTATTTACTTTTGATCTAATGATCGGATCTTTACGTTCTAGGATTCAAACCTAAAGGTTGAAGGGGGAGACCTTAAATATGCTAACTAATTAGTGCTGACGATATTTTACGCTATGAAATCAGATACAAAAACGTATTTTCTCTGAATAAACATACTTATTTTCCGACGAATTTGGATGTCTGATTCTTCCCGGCCGCAATGCGGGAAGTAGGTTACCCATTGTCTGCTCAGGAGAGCAGTCCAAAGTTTCAACCCCTAAATATTAATTTCCATTTTTGCGTATTTCGATATATCTCGAGAACTTTTTAAGCGAATTTAAAAATTTGTGCACAAAATTATAAAATTCGTTTATAAAAGGATAATTCCGTGCAAAATAACAATTAGTAAATATTTATTAAATTTTATTATTTTATTTTACAATGGACGAGAATTTTTTAATAGTAAGGTATAAATTTTTTTACATAAGTTTAAAGAATGTAATTTTGCATGTAAAAATATCAAATTTGAGCAAAGACGGTCGAATAGTTCCTGAGAAATCGAATTTCAATCATTCGACTTTTTAAAACTCGATCATTGGAAGATCCCATTAGATAAAAAGTTATTCAGAATGGTCCGTTTATTTATTTTTATTTTCGCACTTAATACAGAGTAATTTTCAATATTTTATTTATGATGTTTACGATACAATTGAAACTTTTTTTATATCTTATTAATTTTATATTTCAGACTTTACAAGAAGTTGATAGAGAAAGACATGCTACTCTGGGTCCCATTTACGGGTACTTTCAAATTTTTTTTTTTCCGTGATTACTTTTTTCAGAATGTTCATTTATAAAACGTCTGACTATGATCAGTTACTCATAATAATATAAGAGTCTCCATTATTCAAACCACCTCCGTGTATATTACATTATAATATGTTTCATAATTAAACACAATTACCCACAAATACAATAGATAACATTTGTGTGTGTTTTGAAGTGAATCACCGAAATAAAGAGCTTTCACCGGTGAATGACAACATTCAAATAATCGCGTTCAATGGACGGTTATAAAATATTACTTAACGAACACTGTTTTGTGTATGTTAGAAGAAGTCTCTCCACACTCTATAGAACCGGTTTTTGTTTATATTAAAAGCTAAGATGAGGCCTGTACTGTTTGTCTAAGATAGGTACTCTGCCAGACATTCGTCTGGAGCTGTGGCGGTGACTATGGTAACGAGGTATTTCAAGTAGGGGTGCGGGGTTCCTCTTTAGGACTGGTTTCGGCGAGAGAAAAGGAGACCTCTTCATCGAAGCTATCCTCCCTAAAATGCCCTCTTCCTGTTTCCATAGCACCAGACTGTCGCAGACTTAGTGGCGGTCAGAGTACCCATCTTAGACAAACAGTAAGAGGTTAACATTTACGTTTTGGTTTCGGTTAACTGTATAGCTTTTCTGAAATAAGAACTCCCCTAGACATTCGTCTGGACCCGTGGCGGTGACTATAGTAATGAGGTATAACTATTTCAAGTAGGGGTGCGGGGTCACTGTTTCGGAGTGGTTTCGGCTCGGGTCGGAGAGAAAGGGAATCTCTTTCTTCGGTTTATTGTGTTAGTCCAAATGCGCCATTCTTGTTTCCATAGCACCACGCGGCCCCAGACTTCGTGTCGGGAAGAGTTCTTAGCTTAGACAAACTATAGCTACGTCCCAAAAGGAAAAGGTGACTAGATGTCCATTTATTTCGAAAATTGATTAATTAGAAGCAGTCAGTGTTGTTTTTGTAAGTAAACACATTCTTTTTACCGTGTCATTTTTTTCATCTTGATACGTCGCTTTAGCTTTAGAACCTACATTCTTATAAAAATGAATATTTTAATACGCTCATTCACTCCTCCAAGTTTGTCAAATAATTGTAGAATCACCCTGAATCATTCGTTTTACAAATAGACGTGCCAACTTTTATTCTTTCCGAGGAAGTACTTCCTAAGTGGCAGTGAAAGACTAACTAAAATGCAATTGCATATGTTAATGTTAAGTTTTTATTGTTAACTTTTATTGTTAATTCTGATAACTTGTAATGTTAAAAATGTTAACTTTTCACAATTGCTATGGTTTATACTCACTCTCGTTTCCATAACTTGCTCTCCTATATTTACATTGATTTATTTGCATTTAATGGTAAACAAAACCATATTGAATGAAATTTATAAATCCAAGAATTAAAAAGAAATTTAAAAGACTCATTACCGCTTTAAACATAAAAAAATGAAATACTACGGACAATCCGTAGTTGTTGGCAGCTACATGACTTATATAATATTTCTTACATACTTATATAATTTAATAATTGACTTAGATAATTTAATAATATTTCAGACACTTTGAGGGGAATCGACCTCATCTATCTGTAGCCGATCCAAAGCTGCTTAGAGACATTTTTGTCAGAGATTTTCCTGTTTTCACCAATCGACGAGTAAGTTTCATTTCGTCGAATTTTCTCAGGTATACTTGGTTTTTTTAATATACAATATGATATTAAAATGAAACCAGGGGTCGGAATCAGCGCGCTACAAGTAACGACTTCTTTCCGTAGTTTGTAGTGTAGTGCGCTACTTTGTAAAAGAAGTAGTGTAGTGAGTAGTGCGATACAGAAAAACAGTAGTTGCAGCGATTCCCGGCAACTACTTTTAACGCTAGTTAAATAAAGAAACGCAAGAAAATTTTAGAATCTGATTGGTGAAAATCATTCGCGGGCCCGTCAACGTACACAATGACAATGCCTCTGTGGCCGAGTGTTTATAAGATCTACGTTAAATGAGATCCCTTTTGCAGAGAATCAAAATTATAATGGCATGTCTACGGATCATCCGCATGGATGTTTCCCAAACGGTCGCCAATAGCTCATTATGCAGTACCTACCAACCTATTTGTGGAGTCAGGCAATATTTTACAATAAAAATAATGTGTAGGCCATGAATGCATTATTCGATGTTAACTTATTTTGACATTAAGATTGGTTCGTGTATTAATTAAAATAAAATACGGTATCATTTGTTGTATCAACCAGGAGGTTGTTGCGATACCCCGGTAAAGATCAAGAGGTTTTCGACTGTCATTTTTGGACAACGCTACAACTTAACTCTGAAGAGGACGACTGGAGAAACTTTTCATCGCAAATTCTCTTTCACCTCCAGAAGTAATTTAAAATTTATAGTGATGTTCAGACAAACTTAGAGTAAGCCATGAAATTTCAAGCACTGAAAACAAATTTTCAAAATATCAATATGAAAATAAATTATGAGAAGAAAACTTCGTTCTCTTCCAATAATTGGTTTACATTTTGATATTTTCAATTTTTTTTTCAGCAATTAAAATTTCGTGGCTTACTCTAAGTTTGCCAGAACTCACTTTTTCCATACTATGAATTTTAAATAAAGGGAATTTGCAATGAAAAGTTTATCCAGAAATATGGCGTCCTCTTAAGAGCCACGGTGCCGTTTAGTGATTATTTTGCCCAACACAGAAAGTCACTTTAAGAACACATCGTACAGATAGAAATCAGGGGACAACTTTGAAATGTCTTTGTATATTTACTTGCAAACTTCCTTAAAAAAAATAATAATAAAAAATAAAAAAAACATTTTTGTAGTAAAAAAAGACGTCAAAAAAGAAGCACAAATTAATATTTAAGTGAGGAAGAACAAGCCATTAAAATCATTGAAGAAGACAGAATGGAAAACATCAAAACCAAATTTGTTGCAGCGAGAAATTTAGAGATGTTTCTACTTATCACTTTTAAATGTTCATCAATCAAACAAGTTTTGATCTTTTCAGTCTTCCTTTCTCGGTAAATATACATCAGAATTTGGCAGATTTTTCATTTTTTTCCCGCCAAATGTTGTAATTCCATATGTTTGTGTTTTTTTTTCTAATTTATTTTATACAAAAATTGTAAGAACATGTATTAAAGTTGCCGGTAACAGTGCAGCCTGTTATTGCATTTTTAGATTTTCGAAACAGGCGATGATATCTCAGATGCTATGGTGTCAAATCTTCAAGATGAGGACTGGAAGAGGGTGAGGTCTATTCTCTCACCAGTTTTCTCAACCGGAAAACTCAAGCGGGTAAGTATGATTCCACAATTTAAAGTTTTCACTATCAACCATGATTGGAAATCAAAACAAGTAACCCTCAACAGTCATAATTATTTAGAACTATCTATTTTAAATAAATAAATCACGTTCACTCTCAGAAATCCATAAAATCAGGCAGCTAATTAACAATCTAGCGGACTTTAACGACTCGTTCTTTTTTATTAATTTCATTTTGGCTATTTTTCTCTTGATTGTAATTGGTTGCAATTATATTGCCAACTTTTATTTCTTTTAACATTTGTCTTCTGAATTAAAAAAGACCAAATTTACTTGATTCTCAACAGAGACTAACACAAATCACTTAAAAATTGTTTTTTTTTTCTTCCTATAACTGCCGTTAAAAAGCCAACCCAACGACTATCACAAAGTTCAACTCTGTACCTTAGTAATTTTAAACCCAATCCAGAAGACAGGGGAACTTTTGGATTAAGTATAGGGAAAAATTTTCCTCTGTGGACGACTTTTTGATGGAACTAACAAGCATTTGCGTTACAAGCAAGACCACGAAAACCTCATACGGTAAGCCTGACGGCAAGGGGATTCTAATTCATAATTATTTTACTACTAAGGATATTTTATGTGAGAATGGTGGTCAAGGAGAGATTTGTGTGCAGAATTCGTATCGACCAGCCATCGCTGGCATTCTACACTGAGTCCTCTATCTCCTGAGTCGTCACCACGGCTTCTCTTAAAGCTTGAAGTGTAAAAAATAGGTGGTCAATTTTTTTAAATGTTGAAATCTATTATTCATTTATTTTTCAGTTTTAGTAAATCTCGCAGCAATGTTATTTGGCGTTATTACTTGAAACATTATTTCTATACCATTTTTACTCACATTTTTAAAAATAAAATTATGACTATGTTTTTTAAAATTTAGATAATGAACGTTTTCAAGAACTGTTCTCGGACTCTTGTGAATAACTTCAAAGAAATGGCGGATAAGAAAGAGCCAATCAATGTTAAGAAGTAAGAATCACTTTTTCTACATACTACATTTAACAGTACTTCTTGTCCTGAAAGATTGCCCAGTGACTATTGTATACTAATCTCAGTTGGAAAGAAAAAAAGAATTATTTAATGCTAAATCAACTATAACACAAAAAATATGAGTAAATGCAAAATAAAAAACAGCTAATATCGTACATAAAAGGGATTCGTTGCTGTTTTCCATTGTTGTCGGTCTTTTTTTATTGGCCGGAAAATCACGTGATAGGATCTAGTTTTCCCTCATTTATTTTAATATTGCTTTGGTTGTCATCAATTCGCGATCGCAACGAACTATAGGGGGCTTTGTTGTATGTGCCGAATACCCGCGATTTCCATATGAACAGTCATTCAGTTACACTGGAGACGTCTTTAATGTAGCATTGTAACGTTCCATCTTTATTGTGGCTGATTAAATTTAAAAAAGAAAAATGTTTGTTTTCTTTCTTATGCAAACGAAAACAAAATGGTATCACTTTTCTTTTTAGAGAAGGAACATCCAGAACACATCGGAAAAATATTTGTAAATAAAGAGAAAAAAATAGGTATATTCTTATAAGAGTTCAAACCTAATGCCTGAGAAATAGTTTTACTAAATTTAATGGTATAACATGAAAGGCCCATTTAAATTTTAACGTAAAATAAAGAATGCTTACGAAACAAAAAGAAAAAAAATAACCATTCTTTTTTGTCACCATTTTTTAGTGTTACGAAAATGCGTCTTTGGGACTTGCCAAAAACAAAACAAGATGCAATTTTATTTTTTTAGGAGTGAAATATAACGAAAATGTACCAAAGTCCATAACATAAAACTTTATCTTAGTAAACGTCCGTTTTGGAAATGTTATTTCATTTTGAATCTTATTTATTAGAGTTCATAATGGCTATAGAATCAGGTGAGAGAAAAGTTTGTTTTGAATCTATGCTAAACTCTATATCGGCCCATTTTCCACCGAAATCCGATTGACTACTTTGATTTTAAACAAAGTGTTTCATTTTAAGATTTTTTCCAAAAATTTTAAGTGTAGATTGGCGGCACTAAAATTCTGCCAAATCTGTAGCTGTGGTTAATACGTAAGTACCGAATTTTTCTTCCTTACTTTTCTGAATCATATTACTTCAAATATTAGAATATGCAAGAAGTATACATAAACACATAATTTAATACCATTTAATTTTTCAAAAAAAAAGTATTTTGACAACAATTTTATCAAAAAATTATAAACTAAAAAGCGTATAATAAAGAATTCTTAGGATAAAAACGATTTTAAAAATTCCTCATTTTTCAATAAAAACTTTCGTATTGTTTTTTTTTTTTAATTCTTATAGTATTTAATCAGACGTAAAAAAAAAACATTTTGTAGAGAACGATCATCAAGTACGAAAAAAAATTATTTACAAGCAAATTTTTTATTATAAAAATCATAACACTTACCTGATTTAAAAGTCCGGAGAATTCCAAAATGATATGTTCTTTGTTTGAAAACTTTATTCCCAAATAACATATACATAGTTTATCCCTTCATTACTTTTAGGTAACATACCACATATCAAAATTTTATAATTGTAAGATCTCGATATGAATTTTAATATGTAGCTTAAAAACGGAATAGCTGAATTCTAGTTGAAATTCTTTCAAAACTAAAAAACACTTACCAAGAAAACGATAAAAAATATATTTATAATCAGCACAAAAGATACTTTTTCAAGTAATTCGGATTATTCTTTATTGTTGTTTTCTGAATTATGTAGATACAGAAATATATACTATTCTATGAAGAAGAAGAATATTCTATAACTATTACAGTTCTGTATGGAATTCATTGGAACACATTTATTCATTGGAATGACGAAAGCAATGTTGACTTCATTTTAACTTGTAATGAATTGAAGACAGAAAAATTATTTTACCGCAATACACACATATGTATCAGCAAGTGATCATGAAATCATGTTATGTTGTTGGTAATAGAAAGGTAAAAATTATTGAGAAGTTGTTCTTCAAATGCTTGGCGTGTTCTGCTTCAATGTTTGGCATGTTCTGATTAGTTTTTTCAAGAAGTTTTAACTTTTCTTTAGGGAAATTTTGCTCCCCTATTTGCTGCTAAGAAAATGGCGTCCGTCATTGCCAATGGTTATGTGGGAACTAATGCCCGATATTTACAGTCTCCCGCTAGATGGTGTATCGAGTGTTGCGATCGCGAATATAAAATTAATAAAAGTTATAAAGTTGTTGTTTTTTTATCCCTAATTTAAAGCTATTATTACGCTTTTCATTTAGTAGTTTAAAACTAAGAGAATTATTTTTTCTTTTGTTATTATTATTATAATGTAGTTCAGCGCTACATTTTAAGATATAGTTATTTAAAAAGGTGTGCAATATTTTTAACCGTTTTACAATTATTACTTTTTGTGCAAATAGCATTAATATATTTTATTTTATAACCGTCGTTGAACAGCCGACCCAACTTAATAGGTTTACGGCTACTAATGTTCAACTCCGTAGCCTTGTAATTTAAAACCCAATCCAGAAGACAAGGGAACTCCTGGATCGAGTATTGGGAGAAATTTGCCTTCGTGGAGGACTTTTTGATGGAGCTAACCCGCATTTGCGTTACATGGAGAGGAAGACCACGAGAACCTCCCACGGTTAGCCTGACGGCAAGGGGACTCTAACCCATGATCCGTCTACCACTGAGGATATTTCACGTCAGCACTGTGGTCAGTGCAATCCGGATGCGGAATTCGTATCGACTGGGATTCGAACCCGGTTCGCCTCATTGGAAGGCGAACGCTCTATCCCCTGAGCCATCGCGGCTCGCATTAATATATTATTATAAATTACCGTTATATATATTATTATATATTACAGTTCATGCACAAGGTGGTGCAAGCAAAAATATTATTTAATATATCCGCCTGTTTGGTAAGCTAAAAATATTTAATTACGGTTGAATTAAAAATATCCGCCCGTTTAGTTAGCGAAAATATTAAATTACGGTTGTTAATTCACCAAATTGGTTAGAACATTATAATGTCATAACAATTAAAATGTTATTTTAAAAAATGATTTTTTAGAAAAATGACTTCTCTAATAATGATCTAAATATTTATAATACTAATAGATAATAATATTTAGACGTCAGAAGTGGAGGCACAAACGTAAGCAAACAGAATTCGTCTTAGTACATATATGTAAAGAGAATAATTTCTACTATTGTAAAAAAAACTTTTCTGTTAAGGAACAACAATTATTGTGAAGCAATCATCGGGGTTGGTGAGCGGTAGCAAACAACGGTCAACTGCCCCCTAGTACATAGATAAAAATACATCTAAACACAGAAAGAATTTCGTTAACTTTATTATTTCTTTATAAAGTTATTTTCTCATGATACTGATTGACAATGATTCGTGAAGTCTTTGGTTCACATACTCGCTGAGGAATCGATTCTGTTCCTTTTTTTCTTCGCGGTATCTCTTCGTTCTTTATTCATCTTGAATGACGAGTATAATGCGTATGAATTATCTTTCTTATCAAAGGAATCCAAATAATATACTTTTAAATTCAGAAGTTATCCTAAAAATAACCACACGCATAAAAACTAAATTAGCAAATCACCTCGTTGAATATATTGGTAAATAATTTCGTTTTTTTTCCCAAAGAATGATTTTCACATTCAATTTCAAACTTAAATCACTTGAAAAACCTAATGTTTGATTTCGAAGCTCGATATATGGGCTCCTCAAGTTCTCAGGGAAGATGTCTGTGGTTTTCTACTCCAACTTCTAGAAAATTATCCATTTTTGAAGCCCGTTATCACCGTGGGGACAAAAATTAGATTTTCTACAACGTTCTAGTATCTACAAAATTTTTTAGACTATAAAACCTTTACTTCAAATAAGGAGGTCAAATATAACCTGGTTCAGTTCTTTGCCAGCAAAAAAGTAAAAAATTCCAAGCTCGTGGAATCATGTTGCTGCCAGAAAGATGGCAAAAGGTATTGAACCAGTATGGATATTATATTATTCAACAAAATATTTCGTATGCTGGCAGAGCATGCACAGTAGTCAGTGAGTGTGTTAACTCATATGAGGAAACTCGTAGATTTTAAATATTTTTTGTTACATACAGTACCCTCTCGATACAGCAAACAACTGAAAATAATTATTTAGTATACAGCTTCAAAAAATATGCTACATCATCATCGAACACAGCAACACGATAGTGAAGTGACATCTGCTTTCAACAATGCATGTCTTATAAACAGATTCCGTAATGATATGCACGAATAACGTCACTTACGTGATCTGAAAATAAATATCTGTTGCCAACACACAACCAAAATTTAATTCCGTTAATTTAATGTGTTCAGAGGAGTAAACAACCACTCCAACATATTCACTATAAGAAAATCGACTGTCATTTTCATAAAAAAAAGCGAGATCACTTTCCAAACAACCCAATACTTTAACAAAAGAAAAAGTTAACAATCGTGATATTGACTGAAAATATTAAGTTGTTGTTTCTATTGTCACCAGCAAGCCTGCTTAGTAAACCAAGCGAATTTAAAGCAGAGGGTGCGTTTTTTGTTTCTCAGGGGCGCCATCTATGGACAAGAATACAAGTTCAGCCACACACACGTTCCAGCCCGTTTCACAGGGTAGACCCATTTTTACAACCACAGATCGTAATTTTGACGATCTTTAAAACGATCCATCTCCAATTGAGTACCCCCAATGGTATTTTATTTTATAACCGTTGTTGAACAGCCACCCCAATTTGTTTCTTGGGTATGCGACTACTAATGTTCAACTCCGTAGCCTTGTAATTTTTAACCCAATCCGGAAGACAAGAGAACTCCTGGATCAAGTATTGGGAGAAATTTCCCTTCGTGGAGGACTTTTTGTTGGAACTAACCCGAATTTGCATTGCATAGTGAAGAAAACCACCATAGTTCGTCTGACGGCAAGGTGAGTCTAATCCATGATCCCTCTACCACTAAAATGTCGCAAATGTAGTGATTTTTAAAAAAAAATATATAATTTTTAAAATATAATAAGTTATTTGTCAATTCAAGAGCCCATATACAGTTTAAAATCATTGCATTGCTTCAAGTGCAAAACCAGCGGTATTTCATAATCATGAATTATTAAAATGCTAACTATAATATTTTTCACTTATTTTGTCCCAAATTAATTCAGAATAATAAAAAAAGTATGAAAAATAAATTTAATAACAATTCAGCGTCATAGGGTTTATCTGGACACACTAACAGAGGCAACATTGGCGTCATGTCGTACATTTTTTTTAAAAATATATAGAGATATGGAATTATTGAAAGTAATTTATAATATTATGGAAATTATTTTATTTCATGGTTATTTCTTAAAAATATTTTTCTTTTTTGAAAAGAACCTTGAAAAATACTCCAAAATAATGTCTTACATTAATATCAACAGATTTTTTTTATCGTTTAAGATTATCAATTTCTGAAAAAATGTCAACATGTTTTAAAAAGTATGACAAATGCTAAAAATGTTCCAATTGTCCACTAACAGAAATGCCTTACATTAATATCAACAGATTTTTTTTTATCGTTTAAAATTATCAATTTTTGAAAAAAGGGCAGCATATTTTAAAAAGTATGGCCAATGCTAAAAATGTTCCAACTGTCCACTAACAAATTTCCTAATTTTACCCCATAGATTCTTATACTATAGATAGCTGAGTTAAAATCGAAATTTATTTCTAAATTACAGGTTTTATGAAGCATATATAATGGACGTGATAGCCATGTCTGCATTTTCTACTAAAATCAATGCTCATAAAAATCCACAAAACAAATTTGTCCTGGCAGCAAGGGCAGTCTTTGGAACTGGTCTTACTTGGAGAATTCTACTTGTTGGTAAGGTTGCTCTATTCTTTCTTCTTTTTGTCATTCCTCAATACATTTTATGCTACTATTTCTGTACTATTAGCTTGAAATTTATTTAAAGTATAAAAATTTCTCTAATGTGCTTTGTATATATATATATATATATATATATATATATATATATATATATATATATATATATATATATATATATATATATATATATATATATATACAGCAAAATATATAAATACAAATACAAAAAAACAGAAAAAAATTAAGAAAAACAAAAAGTATCATTCAGTAAGTAAAAATAGTATGTATTCCACCCCCACCCCTTTTTTTTTATTTGTCTGTAATTTACTTTTGTTTTATCTTCATTTTGAACATATATATATATATATATATATATATATATCTAATACAAAAATTATAATACTTTTGTATTAATAAAAGAATTAAATCTCTTTCGTTTTAATAAAATGTCTTTGTTAAAGAATAAGCGTAGAGAGATTCTATTTTGGGAAGTCAAGGCTGATAAACATACGACTGAGTTATTTTTAGAATCTCTCCCCCTTTCACTTCCATATAAGGAAGCATGAAATGATTTTCCTTAATGCGTAATGATACAAGAATGTCAACGACTGTGCCTGTTTACTCAAATCTGTGTTAGTATAAAAGCGAGAGCAATGCTTTTCGCATGTCTTTTTCATCATGTTCTGTTCCTGAATAAATTGTTCCGGAATTGTCCAAAGTCTTGTCCACCCTCTCCCTTGGGGAGAGCGGATGTGGACTGTTATCGATACCAGCCTACTACCATTAATAAAGATGTTTTGAGTGTAAAAGGGCTTACGACTGCATTATTAAAGCTAAATACACCACTGATAACAGGGTTGAAGCTCTGTTATTATAAGACGCCAGGATGGTTACTTGCTGAGGAAACCATTGTTATCTATTTTCCGGCTGACTACAACGTTGATAAAACCTCATCCCAGGGGACGAAAGAAGAAAGTTGCAGTAAAAAAAAGAATGAAGGAAGGAAGGATTGATTTCAATACCTGTACACCTCATCGCTGTGAGTATGCTGACGTTGGCTCGAGCTCTTCACATGCCTCTCTGAAACCCATAGTGTTGATCGAGATGACCCTACAGTGTCCAATCTGGAAATGACCGATGACCCTACAATTCCGTAGTGCTCAAATTGTGAAAACAAAAGTGAATGTGCGCGATTTATATTAAATTTAGAGAGAAGCTTTGCTTCTTTATTAAAAAATCCTTTCATTAAAAAGCTGCTGTGAACACCAGTGATAAGTGCACGCGTGTAAAATCCCGAAGATTCATGTGAAAACAAAAGTGAAAGTGCGCGTTAAAAACAAAAAAAGGATAATATTTTTTGTTTCTCTTCAACATAAAAAGTCATGAAGGCCGAAAAAAAAAAAAAAAGGTTAGCAAAAAAGAAAAGAAAATACTGTAGATATATATTTTTTTTATCCTCTTATTTTTCTTTCTCACTAGCATGATTAAATAGTTTATTGATATTGGATATGAAAGTGCTCTAAACTTTTTATAATGAAATTTAATCAATAGAATTTTATTAAGAGTTAAAGTGCATTTCTTGTTTTTATATTGCTTTTTCTTTATAAATTATGAATAACTGAGTATGTTATATTATGAATAGTTAGATTGCTTTTCTTTACAATTATTATATAATAGTGTATTTTTATGCATTTAAAATGTTTTTGAGGGAAATAAATGTGTTTCAAACGTCAATTAAATTTGTGACGGCAAACAAAATTCAAAATTTTTCAGATTTTCAAACAAAAAACAAAACTAAAAGAAATTTGTAAGGCTTTTTCTTTTTCGGACTTGGTCAAAACAAAATATTCCTATTAAAAATGTGAAAAATTAAATGTTACCCAAACAAAAGGACATTTCACACTTAATAAATTGTGTGAGTTTCCCCTTATTACGATAGGCGAAATTGTTAATTCAGCTAAGTTTTTATACTTGATACTGATTTATCATAGGCTTTAGTAGGGTTGCAGACTTGCAAAGATTTTTGTTTGTTTTTCGATTGTGTCGGGCCAGTTGTTACTCAAGTTGGTAAGAGACTGATCATCTCTGCTAAATCTAACAATGACAACTTATCCTTGCACATTAGACAACAGAATTCTCATAATGTTAAGGTCAAAAATTGTGAAAAAAAATGAAAGTTTAAGATGTTTCAACAAAAGTAAACATTTTGAAAAAATGAAAGTTTAAGATGTTTCAATAAAAGTAAACATTTTGAAAAAAGTTTAAGATGTTTCAGTAAAAGTAAACATTTTGAAAAAAAAAAAAATAATGTGAGGGGGTAACAAAAATTAAAAGAACAGGAAAAATAGGAAAAAGAAAGAATGACCAAGAAGTTAATAACAAAAAGTACAGGAAAAAGAAAGAAAGGCCAAACATTTCAAATGATTCGAAGATAGAACTAGGTAATGGGTGCATACATTATCAGGTTAACATCGACGAAAAAATAGGAAATAAAAAGAAAAGTTTAAGTAAACAAAATTTTGAAATAGTACATGTATCAAATCTTAGGAAATATAACAACCCACAAATGTAGAAATTAAATCATGAATAGTGTCCAAAACAAAAGAAAATTTTTTACTTCTTCAAGGGAAGAAGTGATATTTGGATAAAAATCCATAAAAATTATGTCTATTTTTGTGTGAAAGAAAAAAAAAAAACTTTTTTTTTTGAAAATTTTAGTAGATTAGTTATAAAAATATGTTTCATTTTTCTTTCTGTTTAGTTGCCTAAACAGATAAAGTGTATTATCATGTTTTTATTATTGTGATTGTATATAGGTGTTTTTTTTTTTTTTTTACAGATAATTGAAAAAATGTTATTTGTAGTAGTGAAAAGGAACAGTCGTACCAACATAAATTTTAAAAGTTCAGAGAATTCTAAATTTTATTATGATTTCTTTTTGGCTTGCCAAAAATCTTTTTTGGGGGGGATGTAATACAAAAATTATAATACTTTTGTATTAATAAAAGAATTAAATCTCTTTCGTTTTAATAAAATGTCTTTGTTAAAGAATAAGCGTAGAGAGATTCTATTTTGGGAAGTCAAGGCTGATAAACATACGACTGAGTTATTTTTAGAATCTCTCCCCCTTTCACTTCCATATAAGGAAGCATGAAATGATTTTCCTTAATGCGTAAGGATACAAGAATGTCAACGACTGTGCTTGTTTACTCAAATCTGTGTTAGTATAAAAGCGAGAGCAATGCTTTTCGCATGTCTTTTTCATCATGTTCTGATCCTGAATAAATTGTTCCGGAATTGTCCAAAGTCTTGTCCACCCTCTCCCTTGGGGAGAGCGGATGTGGACTGTTATCGATACCAGCCTACTACCATTAATAAAGATGTTTTGAGTGTAAAAGGGCTTACGACTGCATTATTAAAGCTAAATACACCACTGATAACAGGGTTGAAGCTCTGTTATTACATATATATACAAAGAAGAAGAATAAAATAAAAAATCACACTCGAGCTCTTTATTTTATAAGCTGTCGATTGAGATCAAACCAGAAATAACAAAAAGAGAGGGTGCTTAGAAGTTTCCAGATAAAAACCTTAGCATTTATGTTAAAATTTTTAAATATATAAGAAACCTGCTTAAAGAGAAATTAAAATCTCTTCTTGCTTGAACTGTAGTAGTGATATATAAGTCTCACTAACGAGTAAGATTACTTTTTTTTTTCATTACTTTTTATTAAGTCACATTTTTTGTGTTCTTAAGTGAGAATATTTTTTATAACTAGGAAACCATTTATTTCGTTACGATTAATGTTGGTACATGAAATTACATTATTTGAATATTGACGAAATGTTTTTGTGAAAAATGTCAACTATTAAGTAATACAAAGATACATATGAAACAATCATGAGGGTTGGGGGAATGGGACCTCTTAGTATTTATAAAAGTCATAAAAGTTTTTTTTTCCTTTTTGAAAAAGCCTTAGCACCCCGCCTGATGAAGTTGTTAAACATATCTGTTTCAAACCCTTATGCCATGGAGTTTTTCACCACGACTACTACTGAAATAATTAATGAAAGAAAAAGAACTAATCAGGTATGTATATGATTCTCTTTACTTACTTCCGAAATAATTTTTTCCTTAATTTATTAATTTTAGACATTTTTATTTAGTCATAGAAAACACAGGTTTTAATTGTGCATGGTACAGCAAACACTGTTTTCACATTCGGATTATTTTGATGACATTTTTAACCACTTCACATGAATATAGCTTGATCTTCCTTCTATACTATACTTCCTATGTATTTAGAATAAGAGTCTCAAGGTTACGCGTTTTCCCTCTCTCTACAATTTTCCCCTCTCCGTTATCATGGTTACGCATTATATTGCTTTCTCCCCATGTCAGTATAATCCCACTTTTTACTGAAACGCACTGTCGTGAGGAAAAAGGCAATATTTTGCGTAACCAGGATATCAGAGTTAGGTAGGTAGGTATTTTATTTAATGTCGCACTAGAGCAGCACAATGGGCTATTGGTGACGGTCTTGAAAACATTCCAAAGGATGATCCGAAGACATACCATCACAATTTTGATCCTCTGCAGGGGGTGGGGGGGATGGCTCCTCCGCTTTGCTGGCTCGACGACTTAGCGCGAAGTCGAGCAGTTAACGGTAGAACAGTTTAACGAGGACCGATACCGCGCACCCTCGTTCACTACGTTGCCTGATCTAAGTGGTCAACCACCCACTTACTGACCGCAGCCTGTTATGCTTGACTTCGGTGTTCTGCTGGGAATCGTGTCTTCAAGATCAGTCAACTGCAAGACCGGAAATGTGTAAAAAGTGAAGAAGTTGTGTAGTCTTGAGCGGCCCATTCTAAATACAAAAAATATAAGGTGCTACGATTTCGGGATCATTGACTTTCAAAAATACTATCCTTAAATCTTATCATTAAAGTGATAAATTACACGTAAGAGGAAATTCAGGGGTAATGATCAAATCGTGACCCTTATTCCGAATTTCGCACAAAAAAAAATTAAAATTTAAAATTTTTTGACTTTATACATATTTGCAGTTTTTCTCTATAATTATAAAAAGAAGTTGAGAGTCATGTTTGTTTAAAAAAAAAACGTTATTTTATTTCAATTTCCACTGATGATTTAAAGACCTGTATAAAAGAGCATCAGTGTAACTAATTATCACGAACAGTGTATCAGTACATCTCATCGGATAATTTTATATCTCACCAAACAATGTAAAGGTGATTTGTACTTAAAAGGTTAAAAAATAAATAATTAGATAAAAATCTAAACAAAATTGAAAATTCAATTTTGTAGTACATTTTTATTTTACCGCTAGCAAACATTTCTACGTAAGTAATGAGCATTATTTTGATCTTCAACATTTTTAGTAGAAATCTTTTTTTTTTTCTTTTTTCATTTCAATCGTTCGAAAATTGCTCGTAACTATACAGGTACAAAAATATACCAAAAACTACGTTTCGAACAAAAAATACCTCGGCAATACCCAAAATAAAATGTTAAACAATTGTAAAATAACACTATTTGCGGTTTTTTACCATGCGTACGTATTAAACTAACTAGAATTTAGCCCAACATGTTTGATCATTGCCTAATGTTTTTTTTTTCGATGAATGCATAAGATTTGAACGTTAGAAACTTTTGAATGTTAGCAATGAATGCTAAATTGAATGTCGAAATTATGTGTTAATGACAAAATATTGGTTAATTCTTTATAAATTCAATGTAATTAGTACAATGTAGCATCATGTTTTTTTTAGTTAATGTAAAACAATGTTTTCTTCAACGAGTGAATACTACTGAAAGAGACAATTATTGAGCTATATGAAATAAAATATTCAAAAACTTATGAATTAGAACCTTTTATGCAAATTTTAAAATTAACGACAGATATTCGGATTTAGTTTATAACATGATAGATATAAACTTTTGCCTACATTGGTTATGGCGTGTATGACATATGCATTTTTGAAAAACGCGCTGAAGCGTCGAAACATGGTTTATTTTTCGATATACAGTTAGAAATTTCTCGAAAAAATGGTTGAATATCAATTCATTTTATTGTTATTTTACCATATTCAACATAAGCAGTCAAATAACTATAAAAAATATATGGTATTCAAACTGTGAGAAAATCGATAATTAACTGTTTTCTACAAATATGGTTTAAACATCAAAATTTAATCCTGGCCAGCTAGGCCCGCAATGAGAATCGAAATTTTGAAGCTTAGCCAGTTTATAATGATTACAAATTCATATTTTTATTTTCCATAATCGGATGCCTATCATAACAGCGAATGCCTAATAATATTATATTAATAAATATATTGCGAACTCCTTGTGAAACCACTTAGTTCCTTGCTGTTTCTATGTACATATTTTAGCTAAAAATCTATCTTTCATTATCGTGAGAAGCTGAGCAGGATTTCGAATCCCAGCGTTGACACCACAATATTTCCCCTATTCATTCAACACATGAAAAGTTTCCAGTGTCCAACACTCTTCAATTGGTTGCCCTAGACCAGTGTTTTCCAAAGCGTGGTATGCGTACCCCCAGGGGTACGGGAGCAGTTTAGGGGGGGTACGTGTTCTTATGCGAAATATCTTGCAACAAACGAAAATTTCAAATTTTTTTTATTTAAAAACAAAGCTAGCCATGAAAATGTACGATTATGTATTTTTTTTTATTGGTAATTTTTTGCAGTGTCAACAGCCAGTTGTGATTTTTAACTTTTGTGCAATTTTTTTATAGCGAAAAATACATTCATTTTTTTTATCAGAGGTACACACCATTACGAAAAATTTAGAAAGGGTACACAAAAGTCATAAGTTTGGGAAACACTGCCCTAGACTATTGGAATACGTAAGTCTCATTCAAGCATAGATGGCAGCACCACAGATCTATTTAACATAAAATAAAGGATAGTATTCTCTCACAATAGATGGCACCACTAGATAAACAAAGTCACATACCACGATTCATTCAAGAAAACACAACTTAAACCTCATCCTAACTCCAATGTCCATTACCCAACGAAAAACCTAACAAAACTCCAATGTCCAGTTAAATTTTATTTTTAAGATTTTGATAAATAGTTATAAAACCCTATGTTTTTTTATTCACGGTTTTGAATCATATTAGTTGTAAATGATTTCAAACCCATAAAGGTAAAGAAATACACTAAGCCGTAAACTTTACGATCAATTTAATGCAGGGACTGCTGTTCAGACTGACCGACAGAGGGCGCTGCAACTATGCCTAATAATTAGGAATATGTATCATTGATGCCGTCGCTGAAAACAAATTGAAATGGAGGGCTAGTTGGAAAACCTGATAAATATCACACCATCACACATTTGTTTGTTTTTATTGTCTACATTATTGAATTTGATTACTATTAACAATGACTTTTTTACTATTCTACAGTGAAGGATTGTACAATACATGCCAGGCACTCATCCACCAAGTTTCAGCTAAAATTCGCGAACAATTGAAAAGTTATCAGGTTTATATATATGCATATATATTGCTTAATAATTATCTTCTCTTTGAACCAATTATAATTTAACGTTTTTGCTGATAAATAATACTTCTATTAAACAATAAATAACAATGATTCAAAATAATTGCTATTAAGATTGAGAAAATGGCTAAAAGTTTAACTTACTATAACTTAATCATAATTACTTCTTCATGATGATGCTTCATCATCAAATTTCTATTTTTTATAAATTATATGAGGGAGATTATATGAAAAATAACTCATTTGAGTCAAAACAATGAATGCTTCTTTCAGAAAAGAAATGATTTTCTTCAACTGCTGATGGATGCAGCAGATGAGGTTGAAGCTAACGAAAAATTCGAAGACATTGAAAAAGAGAATGATTTATCCAACAGCAACAATAAACATGGCCAGAATGAAGTTACAACTCCGACAAATAAAAGTAAATTTCGCAACAACAAAAAATTAATCTTTAATTACTCAACTTTAATATAGTACATTGTAAATATTTATAATATAGTAATGTAAATAGCATATTGTAATGGTTGTATTTAGCTTAAACATATTTAGCTTAAAGTTAAATTCAATATCTCTATATTTAAACATAATGGCATAAAATTGTTTTCCATTGTTGTCAGCGCATTCTTATTGGTCAAAAAAAATCACATGATGTTATCAAGTTTTACTTATGGAGATCACCAAATTCTTTCGATTGTCATCAGCATAAAATTAAAAAGAAATTTATAAAAATATTATTTACCTGTAAAATAGTTCTTTATTCCTAATTGGATGCCTCCAAGTGACGTCACCGTAGGTAAATCGTGACATCTGTCTATTCAGAAGCCAATCAGGATCGACACACAAACGTGACGTGGCTTACAGGTATCCAATTAAACCTGATTTAAATCACAAAGTTAAGCATAATCACTTCACTTCTTTTCGAGCTGCAAGTACCCAATATATAGAAATTTGCTTATAATATTCATTTTTTATCTGCTTCTTAGTATTCCCTGTTATAATTAAATTTTTATTTTAGTCATTATTCCAATTTAAAGGCGGTAAAAAGGGGTTTTTTTAGAAAATAATCTGGTGATATTACCTTATTTTGCAACATTTTTTGGCAAATCAGGGTTTATACGCACTTGAAAAAATCAGAAAATTGTAAAAATATTAATATATTTTTTTATATTATTATGTTTGTAGCTACCAGAATATATTATTTTCTCTAAGTAAATGTGTATAGATCCAAAGGTGGCAGATATGAAATTTTACTTCGGTAGTAGAAGCTATTATTTAGAAATTTTCAACTTCTTTAAATCTAAATTGATACCAGTTTGTATTTTTTTCAGGTGCGTAGAACCTTGCAAACAGACTCATGTAATTCAAAGTTAGACTCGTGTTTTCTTTAGAAAACATGAGATCAAGGTTCCCCTATAACATTAAATTTTAAAAAAATCAGTATTAAGTAATGACCATTTTTTTTCTCCCAGGTCTATCAAGGAATGAACTGATAGCGCAGTGCATCATTTTCTTCGTTGCTGGCTTCGAAACTTTAGCTGTTGCTTTCTCTGCGGCCACTTACGTACTGGCCACTCATCAGGATGTCCAAGAAAAAGTTCTGAAGGAAATCGAAGATTGCTTGAAGGGAACAAATGTAAATACCACACTTTTTTTTTATTTATATTTTGATCGTTCTGTCAGGTAAACAAGGGCGAAATCAACGTAAGAAAACGTTTCCAAACGAGTAGCAGGGCTTCCAACTTTCTATCCTTTTTGCAAAAACTTTTTCTAGTGGTAGCTAAGTTAAGATTTTAATGTATTATTTTTTATCCAATTAAACTTATTTTCCACACCACATAAATGACTCAAAAGTTCACATGCAATGCAACTTTGTCAAAGTTTCTCCGTGATGATGTTTTTAAAACGTTGGCAAAATTACCAAAATTCTGAAATCTTTTATTTTTAAATGTCTAGCGAACAATAACATCATTTTCAGTGCCGAATAATACTGAGTTGAGTTATTTTAACGAGTTAAACTTCTGGAAACGTGTTTTATCTAATTCAAGTCATCGGGAAAAGTTCCAAAGATAAAAAATTTAGAATTAGCTTCTTTAATTGTAGCGTCATACGCTTTACAGTTTTATGCATGGTTGCGTATTTTACCAATTTATTGATTATTTATTTATTGTTTAACCTTAACAAGTATTCAGCTATTAAGGATATGTAAATGACTTTTTATTTGATAAAGTGTGTACGTGTAATTAATCGAATTATATAGAATTTAGTGTTTAAGCCGAATTCGAAATATTAATATCTTTACCATTTCTTATTTGACACATTCTTTAAAGAAAAAATTTGCTAAATTTTAACAAAATTATAACCATTCCACAAATTTTGAGAAATTTTTAAAAGCGTTTTGTGAATAGTTGTTTACTTTTTCTGCGGAGACTTTCTTCAAGATCTTCAAAACTATTCTGTTTGTTCTTATTCACCTTTTACTATGGCATGTAGGTAGGTGTTTTAAATAAGTCACCCTAGAGCTTCCCAATGAGCTATTGGCGATGGTCTGAGAAACATCGCTGAGGATGATCTGAAGACATGCCATCGCAATTTTGATCCTCTGCAGATGGTATGACTCTTCTACTTTGGTACCTCGATGATCTGTGGGCGAAGTCGAGCACTTTACGATAGAACAGTTTAACGAGAGCGAATTACGCTCACCTTCGGTTCCTACGCAGGCTGATTAAAGTGGTCACCCACCAGTTTACTGATGCTTGACTTCGGTGCTCGGCTGGGAACCGTGCCTTTACAATCAGTCTACTGTAGGACGTTTTTAACGTGGAGATTTCTTTTTTAAATTCTCATTTGTTTAATTTTAGTTAAAAGACAAACTTTTGTCGGAACATAAACACTTCATTTTAATGTCAAACTTTATGCGTTTGAGTTTCAAATGAAGTTTAAAGTATTCCAGAACAAAAAATATATCTGAAACTCGATTCCTAATTCCTCAAACTTAGGACATGTTTAAATGGATTTGAGAGAAGATTCTTCGTACTAAACACCCTATTATATTGTTCTGAAAGATTTGTTTTTTAAGCCTACATTAAAGTACCAAAAAAAGAACGGATGAATAAAACAACTTTATAAACTGAATGTTTCCGTTAAACGAAATTCTTTCATTTTCCATTTTAGGGTACTTTGACTTACGAAGTTTTTCAAAATATGAAATATCTTGATTGCTTTCTGACCGAAACCTTAAGAATGTATCCTCCTCTAATTAGGTACGTTATTTTAAGTTGGTTTCACTGTAATTAACACACTTAATTAAATATAACATTCAAATAAGCATACATTTATGGAAAAATTTTCACATTTTTGTTTATCTAACTTTTTATGAATGTATGCTTTTTTACACAGATTTGAGCCCGTAAGTTGCCCGTCTTACATGTTATGAACATTTATACTTTAAAATACATTAATATTCTATCTATTTAGTATCTGTTATAAAGTATTTTCGTTATAATTACTATCTATTTAATTCTTTTAGACATGTTAGACTATTATAAAACCGGCGTTGCCAACCCAAATGATCATCAATGTTCAACTCCGTAGTCTCGCCATTTTGAATCCAACAGAGAAGACAAGGGAACTCCTGGATCAAACATTGGGACAAACTAGCCTAACCCTCATTTGCGTTATAGGAAGAGAAAAACAACGAAAACTCCCCACCGTTAGTCCGACTGCAATGAAATCATCAATGTTCAACTCCGTAGTCTCGTCATTTTGAATCCAACAGAGATGACAAGGGAACTCCTGGATCAAACATAGGGACAAACTAGCCTAACCCTCATTTGCGTTATAGGAAGAGAAAAACCACGAAAACTTCCCACGGTTAGGCCGACTGCTATGAAACACTAACTCATGATCCGTCTACCACTGTGGTCAGTTCGAGCCGGGAGCAAAATTCGTACCAACCAGCTACAGCTGGGATTCAAATCTAGGTCACCTCATTGGGAGGCGAATGCTCCATCCCCTGAGGCACTGCGGTTTCTAAACCATTATAATATTTTATAACCATCGTTAAACATTCGACCCAATTTAGAACTTAAAACTACCAATATTGAACTCTGCAACCTTGTCACTTTTAACCCAATCCAGAAGACAACGGAACTCCTATATCAGTATGGGCAGAAATTTGTGTTCGTGGAGGACTTTTTGATGAAACTAACCCGCATTTGCGTTACAAGAAGTGGAAAATATCTCCTGGTTAGACTGACGGCAATAGAACATTAACTCATGATCCGTCTACTACATACCACTGAGGATACTTTATATCCGCAATTTGGTCCATGCGGAATTCGTATCGATCAACCAACTCTGGGATTCGAACCTTGATTATCTCATTGGGAGACGAATGCTCTATCCCCTGACCACTCTCTTAAATTATATTAAATGTTTTGTGACTAAAATTAAATATGTAATTTTCTTTTTTTTCTTCTTAACAGAACAGAAAGAAAAGCTGATTCCACCTATGAATTAGGAGACACGGGTATCCTTCTTGAAAAAGATATGCTTGTCAGTATTCCAATATACGCACTCCACCATGATCCAAAATATTTTCCAGATCCTGACAAGTTTAATCCAAACAGGTAAAATCTTTCCTTCTATAATGATTATTTAATATGCATCAATAAAAAAGTTTTCATGGCAGGGTATCATTTTATTGAATCAGAAAAAAAAAATCGGGATGACTGAACATATATATTTTTAGGATTGTCTTGGTCAAATAAATACAAACATTCGGAGTGATCCGTGGTGGCTTAGGAGATAGAGCGTTCACCTTTCAATGAGGTGAACCGCCGTCGTATCCCAATGATGGCTGATCGATACGAATTCCGCACACGGATTACACCGATCACAGTGCTGACGTAAAAGTATCCTCAGTTGTAGACGGATCATGGGTTTGAGTCCCCTTTCAATCATGCTAATCTTATAAGGTCATCGTATTTTCCCCCTCCATGTAACGCAAATACGGATTAGTTCCTTAAAAAAGCCCTCCACGAAGGCAAATTTCTCCCAATACTTGATCCAAGAGTTTCCTTGTCTTTTGGATAGGGTTCAAAATGACAAGGCTGCGGAGTTGAACATCAGTAGACGTAAACTCAAAATTGAGTCGGCTGTTCAAGGATGGTTACAAAATAAAATAAAATCTTCTTACGCCAAACGTTCTCTGATACTGCAACTCAATTATTAATATTATTTTTTTTAAGTTTAGGATAGCCTGGTTAGTAGGACGTTGGGCTCGTGCCCGCGGAAACGTGAGTTTGAATCCCACCGGCTGAAGAATCCCTTTGTATTAAATGGTGACTTGCGCACGTTAAATCTTTCGGGGTCACAAAGTCTTCCAAGTTCCCTTTAAAAGAAATCGATGCCTCTGGGGGTACTGAATTGGAGATTGATCATTCTCTTCAGCAGGTAAAAAAATTATGATCAGTGGATGAATGAATATATGTACGTAGTCCTCGCTGTAAAACGGTTTGTAACGTGAGTGTGACTGAAGTCGTATTCTTGGCCATTGATGGTGCCACTAAAAAAACAAGAAACGCACTCTCTGCTTTAAAAATTTGCTTGATTTCTAGCAGGTTTCATGGTATTGGCAAACATTGGTAGTCGGCCGGGAGAACCTGGTCGGTAGGGTACTGGGCCCACGTCCAAGAGTTCGTGGGTTCGATCCCCACCGGCCGAAGACTCCTCGTGTAGTAAATGGTGACGTTAAATCTGTCGAGTCGCAAAGTCCTCCATATTCCCATAACAAATCAATACCTCTGGGGGTACTGATCCAAGAGTTTCCTTGTCTTCTAGATTGGTTCAAAATTACAAGACTGCGGAGTTGAACATTAGTCGTAAACCCGAAAATTGGGTCAGCTGTTCAACGACGGATATAAAAAAAAATAATTAAAAAATTCATGTAGTCGTAAACCTAGAAGTTCAGCGAACAGCCGAACCAAAAACAGCATAGGTAACAGAATAATTTTTGTTAATAGATTCACCCCTGAGGAGAAGGGCAGAAGGGATCCCTACGTGTACCTGCCTTTTGGATCCGGACCCAGAAACTGCCTCGGTATGAGGTTCGCTCTCCTGCAGATAAAAGTGTGCCTCGTACACATCATCACTCACTTCAACATTAATCCATGCTCGCAGACGCAAGTGAGTACACCACTTTTAACTTTTTTAAATAAAAATAATTATATCTATGAAGGACTTGAGGAGTTAACTATTGCCAGCGGTTCACGAATTGTGTTCCAATGAACCCTAGTGTTCCTTGGAGGAGTTAAAGGGGTTCCACAAGTTTGCACTTTAAATAAACAGTGATGAGTTTTGATACCCCTAATTATATTTAAATCCAACCTATAATTCATAATTTATTTAATGTTACGGTTGTCTTTATGAAATAATTTCAAATAAAATGCCTATGAAATAGAAATAGCATTTTTCAGAGGAAAATGGAAATTTCTAATAACAATATTATGAAAAAAACAGGTATTTATAAAATACTCCATTAGTATTTTCTATGGCGCTTTTCAAGTCAAAATAACTAAATTCATTAATAAAGAAATATGTTTCCTTAATAATCATTCATTTCAAAGTAAAATATCATTCGTCTTAATTTAATCCGTTTCAACTTATGTTACGGTGAATGACCGAAATGGGTGGTTGTTGACTTCCTCCGGTGAATGTCAACAATCTCATTAGTCGCCTGGGTAAATGTCTGAAATATATACTAGGTCTAGTTAAATGCCTTTGCCCGGTATGCCCTACATCAATGTTTTTTCAAGGTTCAGTGCCACTATCCTTTAACCGGCACTCCGAACACTGATGTTTCTCATAATCTATCTTCAGCGGATATTAAATATAATAAAATTAACGAATAAATTAATATCAAATCGGCTATGACAATATTTCAGACATTCACCAAAGCGACTATGTGATTATTGACATTTACGCGTGAAAGTCGACATTCGCTTGATTTCAGTCATTCACGGTATGACATATACACCAGAAACAAATTCATTACTAGACTAGGTATAGTACAAAAACTGCAAATTTAACTGTAGGACATAAAACCTAAGAATATTAACGATGAAAAATCTTCATTCTTCTAATTAAATATTTTAAATATAGTCTTTTATAGGTTATAACGTTCTCATGTACCTTGATTTCATTTAAAAAGAAGGTTGATTATTTAGGGTTCCGTAAGGTCAAATTGGGAACCTCTGGAGAAAGCCACTCTTTTTTCAAAGGGTCGCATTTTTACATCAAACGGGTTCCTTACCGGCACAGCTTTTTAAGTAGTTCTCTGGAACAATTTAAAAATGCGGCTTATCCATTGTATTGCTTCAAACGCTTCGTACTAAAATTATATCAAAGCTTTTGAAATCTAAAATATTATTTTTCTCACGAGTTTTTCGAGTTTAATGGATTGAGCGTGCTCATCTTGTTTTAACGTACGCTGTATTTGTATTAAAGAGAGAAAAAAGCGACATTTTTCAGTTTTTTTTTTTTTTTTTTTTTTCGTTTTTTTTTTTTTTTTTTTTTTTTTTTTTCAACTTTTTACTTTTATATTTTTCTTTGTGTTTCTTTAACAACTTTAAGCGCAATATATAAAATATTTTCTGCTTCCATATTCAATATACTCTGATGAGTTCATGTAGGTAATGAGTTCATTTGCTATTAAGTGATTTTCTTGAATAATTTTGATCAGATCTCTTCTGAGAGATAATGTAAATTGGCAATATTTTTGTGCAGCAAACCAAAAAAAATGAACCATCCTGAACAATTTTTGATGGGATCTTCACGTATTAAGACAAATTCTTAATGGTTCGAGAGGGTAACCTCAAATATAGTTATATTATATTTATTAGTGCAGACGCTATAGTAAGTTACGAAATCAGACACAAAAACATACTTTCTCCAAATAAACTTACCTTTTTTTTCGACGGATTCGGATTTTTGACTCCCAAAATAAAAGAGGTAACCGTTATTTGGGAAGTATGGCCCTATAGTTTTCTGAAAGTGAGAGATCCAAATGTTAATTTTATTTATTGCGTATTTCAACATATCTCGAGAACTTTTTATGCGAATTGAAACATTTATAAAGTTCTTTTATCCAAAGATAATTCCATACAAAAAATAAATTTTCACAAATATTTTGAATTTTTTATTATCTTATTTAATAATAAACGAAAAATTATGAGTTGTAAGGTATACAACTATAGACATCAATTTAAAAGTATTTCATTTTACAGGGCTAAATCCAAAATTTGAACAAAAATCGGTAGAATAGTTTATGAAAAATCGAATTTTAAAAAAGTGGTATATATGAAATTCAAGTTCATATAAAATTCTCTGGAACTATCATACCGATTTCGCTCAAAATTTGGGTTTTGTCATGTAAAGTTACATACTTTAAAATGATGTAAAATGGTATACCTTACGGTTCAAATTATTTTCGACCATTATTTGGATTTTGTCATGTAAAGTTAAATACTTTAAAATGATATAAAAATGGTATACCTTACGATTCAAATTTTTTTCGACCATTATTAAGTAAAATAACAAAAAATAATTGCTAACATTTATTTCTTAAAGGAATTTTTTTTAAATAAACGAATTTTATAATTGTATGCAAAAAATTTTTTTATTTCGCTCGAAAAGTTTTCGAGATATGGCGAAATACGCGAAAAGTAACATTAAGGGGTAACTTTGAATCGCACTCTTGACCAAACTATAGGGACCATATTTCGCAGATTGGGGATCAGAAATCCTAATCCTTCAGAAAAAAATGTATGTTTATTCAGGTACAGTACCTTTTTGTGTCTGCTTTCGTAACTTAGAATATCGTTTGCACTAATTAATTAAAGTCACCCCTTCGAACCATTAAGTATGTGTCCTAGAACGTGAAGACCCGACCATTAGACCAAAAGTTATTCAAGGGTTCGCAATTTACCTACCATGACGTCATTGCATGTATCCAATAGCAAAAGGGAAACAAAGTGTGAAATTTAAAAATTTTTGAATGATTTTTCTTTTTACTATTCACATAATATTTTTCTTTATAGTATAATATTCTAGACTAAATATGTATACAATTCTAAATATGTTTTCTTTTCAGGTACCGATGCAATTTAATCGCGGTTTTGGGATGTTGCAACCCAAAGATATACTTCTTAATATGGAGCCAAGAAAAGATTGCTTACCAGTATCCTGACCCTCCAGGCTAATTCTTCCGAGTTTTTTTTTTTTTTTTTTTCTCCCCGGAACGTTAAAGTACTAGAGCAGGGATGGGGAAACTACGGCCCGCGGGCCAACAGTGGCCCGCCGGAAGGTTTTATCCGGCCCGCGGATAGAATTTTAACTTGCCGATCCGTCGCAAATATAAACAATATACATATTTGCATACTTTGTATAAAGCTAGTTTTTTTCTTCTTTTTTAATAAAGTACTGGTGATCTTTTTACTTTCTCTATTTTTGTTCTACAAAACATAAATTGATGGCAATAGCTTTAGACAGCTTTTCAATTGGTAAAATTTTGAAAGCAGAAGTTCTTCATAGAATAGCTGTAGAATGGCGCCAACAAGCGTTTGTCTTTCTCGGGGAGCAGACAATACGGAATCTAATGTAGGTGAATTGTGCTTCACATGTGGCAAACTGCGCATTTTAAGCTCCAACGAGCGGCTTTTTCATTTTTTGGGGGGCGTGAATTATTTATTGCGTATGGAAAGATTTCTCACATATAACGTTATTGTAAATGATGGTGAAATTATTATATGTATAAAATAGCTAGTACTTGTTTAGTTATTTGTAAAAATTTTTAACCCATAAATGGCGACTAAAAAACGCAAAGTTGATTCAGAGTGCCGTGCGTTCAATGATGAATGGAATTGGAAATACTTTTTTACAGTTGTTAAAGATAAACCAGTATGTCTTATCTGCAATGACGCAGTAGCAGTTTTTAAAGAATACAACATTAACCGACATTTTACAGCCAAGCACAAGAATGCGAAGTACGACGCAATGTCTGAATGTGAAAGAAGACAAAATGCAGAAAGTCTTCTTAAAAAAATTATGTTCAAGAATATAAACAGTGTTCAAGAAAGTTACATTGTAGCATTCAATATAGCTAAAAATAATAAATCTCTCGGTGATGGGGAATTTTTTGAACAATGTATGCTTCAAGTTTGTGATGTCCAAACATGAAAAATAATTTGGAGGCTGTAACGCGAAAAACAGTGACTTCTGGACTCGAAGCAATCGATAAAAATTTGGCAGCACAATTGGAGTCAAAAATTGCACAATTTAAATTTTGCTCAATAGCTATGGATGAAAGCACTGATATAAATGATACCGCTCAATTAGTTTTATTTATAAGAGGTGTTAATGAGAACTTTGAAATTACCGAGAAACTGGCGTGCATGCGTTCTTTAAAGGGAACTACCACGGGATGTGATATTTTTCGTGAGTTTCAGGAAAGGCTTTTACCTTTGAAAGTGCCCATAACAAAAATATGTAATATTACGACTGATGGTGCACCATATATGACAGGAAAAAAAATCTGGATTCCTTGGACTCTTTAATAAGAACTATACCGGGAATAACGTTATTTTTCTACATTGTGTTATACATCAAGATGCTCTGTGTAAATCTGCATTGAATATAAAACCCGTGCTTGATGCAGTAGTAAAGCTTGTTAATACTATTCTATCTCGTGGGCTTACTCACAGGCAATTCCGAGATTTTTTTTCAGTCTGTGCAATCTGAATAGTCTGATGTACTGTATTACACGAAAGTAAGGTGGCTTAGTGCAGGATGTGTATTCGAGCGAGTTTGGCAGCTAAAAGACGACATTGTGTCGTTCTTCCGTGGGAAACAATGTTTAGCAGAGTGCGAAATATTGGAAGATACAGAATGGCTTTCAGACTTAGCGTTTTTCATAGATCTTCTTTGTCATATGAACAACTTGAATGTTAAAATGGAAGGGAAAAATCAATTCATTGATGATATCTGGACCCATCTCAATGCTTTTAAACTGAAGCTTAATCTGTTTGCCGGGAAGCTAGCCAAGAACGACTTGTCTCATTTCTCGAAGTTAAATTCAATACCCTCAGTAAATAAGGAAAAGCTTAACAGTTATGAAGATGGCTTGAAAAAACTCCATTTTGAGTTTGAACGCAGATTTCAAGATTTCAGTGCCATTCAAACAGAATTAGATATTTTTACCATGCCTTTCAACGTGAATTGTGAAACAGTGAAGTTGGATCTGCAGCTTGAATTAATTCAGTTGCAATCTAACAATCATCTGAAGCAGTTGTTTCTAAATATGCCGAAGTGTGAGTTTTACAAATTATTACCAAAAGCTAGTTTCCCAAATTTAATATCTCATGCCCAGAAAATCAGTGCTATGTTTGCTTCATCTTATATATGTGAACAAGTGTTTTCAACTATGAACCTTAGAAAAAATCATTTCAGAAGTAGACTAATTGACAAACATTTATCCTCCTTCCTTAAAATAAGTACATCTCACTTCGAACCTCAATATAAGGAACTTTTAAAAATGAAATCGCAATTTCATTCATCTCATTAAATATTTAAATTAAAACTTGTATATCGTTTTTTTTTTTTATTTGAGAAATTTTTACTTGGCCCACCAAATATTTTTTTTTCGATTTTTGGCCCACGGCCAAAAAAGTTTGCCCTTCCCTGTACTAGAGAAATGCTTGTTTTATTTTTGATTCTTGATTGAATGCGTTTGCAAATAAATATTTTAGTTAAAAGGTAATGTCGTGTTTTCATTGCTTGATGAAAAACCGTCATAGAAGTTTTAAAAATTTTGAGGGGTTTGAAATATTTAGGTTGAGGGGTTTGAAAATTTAACAGGTGACAAATCAAAAAAAAAATCGAGCAGAAGCAAATTTATGTTCCAGATCGCGACTAATTCTAAATTGTGTTAACCGAAATGAATCACCTCATCTACACACAATACAGAAAGTGCACTTAGGCCTTAGTGAACACTCATTACTACACCTCATCTATAAGCAATTCATATTTTGTTCTTCCAGAGTGAGCTCTCATCACACCTCATCTACAGACATTTAATATTTTGTACTTCCAGCTTTAGTGAGCAGTCATCACACCTCATCTACAAACAATTCATATTTTGTACTTCCAGAGTGAGCACTCATCACACCTCATCTACAGACATTTAATATTTTGTACTTCCAGCTTTAGTGAGCAGTCATCACACCTCATCTACAAACAATTCATATTTTGTACTTCCATAGTGAGCATCGCACCTTATCCTTTTGACTCGACTTCAATCTACAGATGATAAAAGCTCTTAGAATATATTATGAGCGTGTACTGATAAAAAGAATTGTTAATAAAAAGAATAGAGCATGGTAACCAAGAGACTAGAATTGAAACGTATGATTTACGCCCAAAGACTCTGTAAAACATCAGAGTTTACAAGTAAACAAATTCTTCATTACGCCAAGCATAAAAAAAAATCTTCAGTATGAGGATCTCCGTGGTCACGCCACACTATCCTTTACTCAATTATTTTAGAATTTTAAAAGTTCTCAATTTCCGTTCCTACCATAGATATTTTTTTTTTAAAAAACTTCAGGCATCTGTAATAATTTCTGTTAAAATTCCAACGAAACATTTTCTTCCAAAATTTGATGATTGCAATAAAAGTTGACATGTTTCGAGCGCTGCTGCCGACTACGCTTAAATGTTACAAACTTATACTTATAACGTCTTGTGTGAATTAATGGCATCTGGACATCTTTTAGTTATTATTTAATAACCATCGTTGAACAGCAGATCCAATATTTTGGGTTTACGACTACTCATGTCCTACTCCGTAACCCTGTCATTTTGAATCTAAGAAGACAAGGGATTTCCTGGATCGAATATTGGGAGAAATTTGCCTTCGTGGAAGACTTTTTGATAGAACTAACCCGCATTTACGTTACATGGAGAGGAAAACCACGAACATCTCCTACTATTAACCAGACGACAAGAGGACTCTATCCCACGATCCGTCTACCACTGAGGATATATGACGTCCGCACTGTGTTCTATACAAGCCGGATGAGGAATTCGTATCGACTAGCCATCGCTGGGATTCATACCCGGTTCGCCTCATTGGATGGCGAACACTCTATCCCCTGAACCATCACGGCTGATCTTTTAATTATTCCTTAAATTCAATACACATAGAACTTTGACAATATCGCGGACATCTCTTGAAAATACTTCAAATTGAAATAAATGTTGAATAATGCGATACAAAAATTGGACCAATTCGAATAACTTTTGATCTAATGATGGGAACTTCACGTTCTAGAACTTTATCTTAATGGCTCAAGGGGATGACCTCAAATATGCTAATTAATAAGTACGAACAATAATTTAAGTCACGAAATCAAACTCCAAAACCTACTTTCTCTGAATAAAAATACCCTTTTCTCGACGGATTCCGGACCCTTCAAAATATACGGAGTGGTCGCAATTATAGTCCTAATAATTCAGTCAGGAGGGCGGTCCAAAGTTTGGTCCCCTTAATGCTAATTTTACTTTTTGCGTGCTTTGCTGTATCTCAAGAAATTTTTGAGTGAATGGAAAAAAGTTTTCACAATATTACAAAATTCGTTTATCCAAAGATAATTCCATACAAAAAAATAACTTTTAGTAAATATTCATTATTTTTTAATACTTTATTTAAAGATCGAAAATGACAATTCATATTTCTTTTCTTAGGAACTACGATTTTGCTCAAATTTTGTATTTTGCCTTGTAAAATTATATTCTTTTAAATAGTGTAAAAAGCTTTATCCCTTTAAATTTAGTTTTTTAACCTATATTAAATAAAATAATAAAAAATATTAATTAAAATTTATTTTTTACTTATAAAAGTTATTATCTTTGGATAAACGAATTTATAATTGTGGGCAAAACTTTTTCAGTTCGCTTAATAATTTCTCAAGATATAGCGAGATATGCAAAAAGTAAAATTAAAATTAAGGTATCCAAACTTAAGACCGCTCTTCTAACCGAGCTGTTAGGACCCTATTTCCCAGATAGGGGCTATCTCCTATATTTTGGAGGGTCAGAAATCCGAACCCGTCGAAAAAAAAGGTATGCTTATTCGGAGAAAGTGCGTTTTGATGTCTGATTTCGTAACTTAAAGTAACGCCCGTGCTTATTAATTAGCATATTTGAGGTCACCCCCTCGAACCATTACGATTGAGTTCTAGAACGCGAAGATCGGATTATTATATCAAAAGTTATTCAGGAGGATCCGTTTTTTTTTTTTTTTTTTTTTTTTTTTTTTTTTTTTTTTAGCGAACTGTACAAGACAATTTTAAAAAGTGATCAAGATGTAGGCCAAACGCATCTAGTTGAATTATATTATTATTATGAAATAAACTAGTTCCAATTAATCAACAGTTTTCTTCATTTATATACTATTGCTCAGCAGTATATGATATCATCTGTCTTTAATGTTCAATCAACATTCAATAGTCAAGGTTTAAAATAAACCATAGAAACTATTGTAACCATTGAATATAAAATATATTTCCATTTGTAATAAACATGATTTTCAAATGCACTATGATATTTAAAATTGGTGTGAAATATTTTTTTTCAAAATTTACGGCTATAAAACTATGATGTAATTTTTAAAAACAAGTTTGGTTACGGTTTGTTTGCAAAAATGTCAATTAATCAAGATTCTTTATACAGTTTATTTCAATAGCAAACAAAACAACAACTTTTTTAACAATGTCTGCAAATATTTTTCAGCAACCAGTCAGTCAATTTCGCCAAAAAGTTGAGTAGTTTATTTGTTCTATTGAACACAATAAAGAACAAACAAACTTTGACCCTTTCAACTAACTTAGTTATCAATTACAACTTAACAGCAGTTAACACGCAACAACATTCTATTATATAACCCTAATGGAAGTTCCAAGAATATTTCAATCAATATTTTTCAATGAAATTAACTCTATATTACCAGACATGCAAAAAGGAAATCGATTATTATAATTATCATCGATCACTTAACTTAAAGAACAACATATCGTAAATGGGTTTTTGATCTTTTTTTCCCCACAGGATGTTATTCTTGTTTATTTATTTAAGTCTATCAAAGAATATGAATTACAAAGAAGCCCATCACATAAAAGGGTATTAAAATCGGGTAAGACGAAGCATATTGGATTTCAAATTAACCCGCATTTTAAAAAAATATTTTTTGTGCATCGGTACGACTGTGTTTTTATTGCACCAAATGAGCGGTTTTAATGGAAAATCTAAAGTATTTCCTAATACGGTGTTTGTAGAACCAGATTCGAAAGCTATATACTCTAAACAATCAATGTCTTATTTCCAAAGTACGTATTTCTTTTCACCATTTATCTCTGTATTTCTTTTATATATTACTCGACTCCGTTGCTAATTAAGAAATTTAGATTTAAGTAATCATCCGAAATAGGATTTAAGTAATTATCCGCGATTGCAGAAATTTCCGTTTAGTTTCATTATCAAATGATACGAATATGCTTTCCAAACAATAAGCTTTTAAAAGTATAACACCTCACACAAACATTTAATTCGTCCTATTTTTACGATATATATCATATAATTATTTTTAAAAAAAATTATAGACTTGGCGAAATTTTTCACTAAATAAGAACTTTCGTTCTTGAAATAGAAACTATATGACGTTGCGAGAGAATTGGACTTGATAGGACCACTAAAAGTGCCGCGTATTATGACATCATGCTTTTTACAAATCAAATGAGAGATAAAGAATTTTCACTTCTGTTTTGCTGTAGAAGAAAATCGTCTGCAAGAAACAATATTTATTATTCTTTCATCAGTTTCCTTGAATGGGGACGGAAAAAGCGTATATTAGTTAAAAAATTTTTAGATATCATTTTTACTAATTCTGATTACTTGTCAATTGTTGTCGATATCTGTTATTATTAATAAGAAACCAAGCAAAAGGGAGGTTGTGTAACGTCGTTAAAAAGTTGGCGTACGTTCACGCTGGGAGGTTGACATCCATTTGGAGTGAATGCTCTTAGTTTCTAACAGGCTATCTGGATAGGGATAATGGTAGGGATCTAATAGGGATAATTTTCATAACTTGCAACAGAGTATAACTGAATACCTGTTCTCCGTATGGAGTGAAAAAAAAAACAATAATTCTGAACAACCGTACACAAAACTTTTAGACGAATACCAACAGAAAAAATTTAAGTTAAAATTATTCCAATGTTTGTTTGTTTTTTAAATTTATTTACTAGTTGAACGTCCGTTTTTCGTACGTGAAGAGGTAAAAAACGCATCAATAAATCTGTAGTGAGCAATATTATGAAATCGTGCACAAAATTTTCAGACAAATATCAACACAAATAATAAAGTTAAAACGATTCCAACGTTTTTTTATTTATTATTATCTGTTGACTTTCTCAGTTACGTTACATTATTAGATTAAGCAAAGCAAATTTTCAGTAGTTCATCCCATCAAAATAGAGGCTAACTATATTCAGCATCATCTTTCACAATGCTGTTGCTCAAGGCGACTCATGTTTATAATTTGCTACACTAAATCTACTCTCTTCTATATATATATATATATATATATATATATATATATATATCGATTCAAAATATCTATCATAAAAATGAACTGTATTGTTGCAGCTGTAATGGGCACCAAATTTTCTCTAAAAAGCGTTTTACCTATGTAAGAGTATATTTAGTATCTATCCAAACTTCACCTATTACTATAATGCCAAAAGTGTTCATTACTCAAATTAAGCATTATTGGTGTCAATAAAAGTATGTCGACTGTACCCCGTAACGAATAAGTACATTTTCTCCATTAATTTTTCTTTCTAGCTCATATTTTTTTATGTCATTTAGTACTTATTATCAACATTAATTAATTATCATTGACAACAATAATAGTTTGCTGATTTTTTAATGCTCTATTAAACGAATTGAGTAACATTTCTTCATTAATTTCGCCTTTTATTAAATAGGATTATTATTGTACTTTAATTAGTAATTTGTCAAAATTAATTATCCTTGGTTTTTTTAATGCTTATTCCTCGTCGAATTAGATCCATTTTTTCAGTAATTTTGTCTTTCAGTAAAAAACATTAGTTTTCATTTCAATTACCGTCGATCTTAAATTGTATAGTTTTATATAAAATCACGATTTAAAAACAAAACTATGAACAAAATAAACACGTCGTTTCTAATTAACTTAGAAATAATAATTTGATGATATAGTTTTCTTATGCTACCCCTATGACGTTGATCACAAATAAAACATAAATAAGTATAACAGAAAGCACAATAAACAGCTTTTTTGAGTAAAGCTGGAAATCATAAGTTATTTTTAAAATATTTGAAAAAAACTGAATCTTTCAAAGCTGGAGAAAAAAACACTGGCTTCCACTAAGTCAATAAAAAAATTTAAATGTCTCTGAATTTAAAATATAATTAAAATTCAAAAATCAAGATTTATATTTTTACATATTTAGAATCATTCTTAATCTCATATTTTTTTAACTTTCGGTATATCCGCAATACGTTCTATAGACACAAACAAGTTCTAATTTTGTGTATAGATTATTTGCTACCATTTTCGGTGTCTTTAACATATAAGATTAAATAAAACACATTTTTAGTAGCTCATCCCATCAAAATAACGACTAATTGCATTCAGTGTCATCTGGAATAATGCTATTGTTCAAGACAACTCATAACGCTTAAAATTTTTCACATTTAAGCTACTTTTTCTTGAAATTATCTATTTACATAATACATCTATAATAAAAATGTACAATATTGTTGCGGCTGTAATCGGCACCAAATTTACTCTGAAATACATTGTGCCTATATAATTAGAACCTATGAAAACTGCACCAATCACCATGATGGTGCTCATTACCAAAATTATGTATCATTGGTGTTAACAATAGTATGGCGACTTTTTACGGTATACCATAATTAAATAGTTCCATTTCTCTATTAATTTTGCTTTTCGGTACAAAATCTTTTTTTTTATTTCAATCACTGTCGATTTAAAATTTTTAAATTATTGAGTTTTATAAAAACGCGTTTTAAACGTTCATGACGAATATAAACACGATGGTTTCAAATAACCTTTGAAATATTAATTTGGTGTTGTAATTAGTTTCCTTTATTTATATATATATATATATATATATATATATAGAAAAAATACCATAAAAAAACTAACATTACGAGTCAACAATTGATATTTAAGAGAATGGAATAGTCAAAGAAAGTTAACAATTTTGAACAATCTTTATGTTGAAGTAAAATGAAACGCGGAGGAGCTACCATTCAATTTCATCGACAAATAAACTGATTCTGACTTCACTGCAATTGACCTCGATAATAAAGCTCGAGATTTTGATAAAAGTTTCTTTTTCAACACTTGAATATTAAAATATGACCCGAAATGTGCTGGTCATTTTTGCCACGGATCATGAAAATATATATTAGCATCAGTGATAACGAAACATTATATTTATATGATTAATCAAAAAAACCTCTAACAAAGAAAAGAACTCTCCTTGTGTATACATTGCGTTATCTTATTTCTGGTTACTATGGCAACCGATTAGTAACATGATTGAAGTAATTTACATCTTTGTACAGCTTGTTGTAGTGCAGACTAAAAACAATTCGATATAACTAATATATCGAGTAACTGGTATTTAATATCTGTTACATGACAGTATCGAATTTGTTTACACAGGATTGCATCGTTTCAGACAGTAGTAATTACTAAAGTACACAAAATTAAAAACTAGTTACCTTCAACATAACAAAGGAGATATTCGATCCCAATCTGGAAAAATATGGATTCAATAGTTAAAAAGGAACCGTTTAGTGTTAATTTTATTTCCTGACGTATAAGGCCTAAGTCGTGGAACTACTAAGTGGCTCACTCATATCATCATTTTACACTCAAAACCCGCTTTTCCGAAGATTATTTCAAGCAAAAATATTTGTTAACACTTTTTTGTAACCAAAACCCTTTAACTACTAAGCAAGACACTTATTTTCCACTCAAAAATCGTTTTTTCAAAGATAAGTTCACTCAAAAATACTTGTTGAAATTTTTTTAATTATCATTATCCCTGAAACTACTAAGCAAGACAAAACATTTTGCACTCAAAATTTGTTTCTCCAAAGGTATATTCATGCAAAAATATTTGTTGATTTTGTTTGAAAATCATATTCCCGGAACTGCTAAGCAAGACAAAGCACTTTGCACTCAAAAATCGTTTTTTCCAAAGAAATTTCATGCAAAAATATTTGTTGACATTTTTTAATTATCATACCCTTGGAATAACTAAGCAAAATAAAACATTTCGCACTCAAAATTTGTTTTTCCAAAAGGTATATTCAAGCAAAAATACTTGTTGATTTTGTTTGAAAATCATATTCCTGGAACTACTAAGCAAGACAAAACATTTTGCACTCAAAAATCGTTTACTCAAAAGTAATTTCATGCAAAAATATTTGCGTTACATGGAGAGGATTTGTGATGCACGGTGAAGAAAACATCAGAATTCTTTTATGGTTAACCCGACGGCTAAGACTTCTACTACTAACGATATTTTACGCCATCATCTTAAATCGTTCGAATCGTCGAATCGTCACTGAAATTCGAATCACCTAATTGGGAAGAGAGCGATCCCCTGAGCCGCTGCAGCTCTTTACTTTATTTTTTTTTTTATCACCAGTGTTAAAAAGCCAATCCATTATTGGGTTTACGACTATTAATGTTCAACTCCGTAGCCTTGTAATTTTGAACCCAGACTAGTAGACAAGGGGACCCCTAAATCAAGCATTGTGATAAATAAGACTAAGTGGGAGACTTTCTGATGAAACCAAATCGTATTTGCATTACATAGAGAGGAAAACCATGAAACAATCCCATGCGTTTTTAGCTCATGATCTGTTTAACACTGAAGATATTTAATGTCAATAGAGAGGTCATTGCGAGCCGGGAGCAGAAGTCTTATCTGTCGGTCATCTCTGGGATTCAAACATGGAGAGCAAATGTTCTATTCCCAGAGCCACCACGCTTATTTCTATACATATTTTATTTTACAACCGGCCTTGAACAGCCGACTCCATTCGGAGCTTACGACTATCAATATCCTGCTCATTATCTTGTAATCTTGAACCCAATCCAAAAAACAACGAAACTTCAGGATCAAGCATTGGGACAAACTAGCTTTCGTGGAGGACTTTGTGAGGAAATTAACCCGCATTTGTGTTTCATGGAGAGGAAAACCATGAAAACTCCAGATCTTAGTGTGACGGTAATGATATTCTAACCCATGATCCGTCTACCTATGAGGATATTTCATGTCGAAGCTGTGGTCGATGTGAACCGAGAGCAGAATTCGTATCGACCAGCCAACACTGGAATTTGAACCTGGGTCATCTCATTGAGATCGCTCTATCCTCTTAGCCACCATGGCCTACACATATATGAAATATAAAGTCACAGTTAGAATAGCCAAATAGAATATATAGCCAGATCTTCATAAATTTAAAAAATATAGTGCTGACCCCTTTCGAAAAACTTGAAAAAGGGAGCAAAAGATTCAATGATTCAAAAAATTATCCAAAAAAGTGCTGGCATCTATATTTTTCAAGAACAAAAAATCTTTAATTTCACCGCATAGGTTACCTGTAGTATATAGTCAGATCACAGACTTACCCAAACCTTGAATTCACATATTTTGAAAATTACATTTTACATTCTAAAAAATGTCTTCAATAAAAATGCTAAACCCTGATAACTCAATTACGAATATTTTTTATGATTTCTTAAAATTACATTTTTAACAATATTAAGTAATAAATATTCTTGTTCATCTCAAAAAAGTTATTTGTTCCAGAAGTTAAAATGTTCTCAGCAGATTCAAAGAAAAGTGAATGGTACGTACGAAGTCCCCAATCCATGTACGGCAACCCCTACTGGGATTCGTCACTCCCTCACAGAGATGATGAAAAAAATAATCAGGTTAAATGGCAATGTGGAGATCCAAGGGAATTAAAGAAACTGATGACTCGATTTGCTCAAACCTCTAGTCTTCATGGAGCATCCTATGTCTGTTCAAGTCGCCGCGCTAACAGATGCTTGAAATATTTTTACAGGTATGTGTTTCACACACGTCAGTTAAAATGAAATGTTAACTATATTTTAAACAGCCGGCCAGGTGGTCAGCGTGCCTGACTGTAAAGCCAATGGTTGTGGGTTCTGTGATGATGCTATCACATCACACCCAAATTTTAACAGTTTTGCACTCATCTACATTTAAAATGTTACTTTTGTAACGGTGCCTTGCACCTAGTTTGTTTTAACTGCAACCGTGGGTTTTGCTAAGCCGGTTACCCGGATGGACGCTATCATTTTCGAAGTGTGTTCACGCTCTGTGTTGGTGAGCGAGAAGATTGAGTATTTTCTTTCCTTCTCTGCGTGCTTGGTTCTTTCCCAATTTTTTTGGTTGTCCATTAAGTTATTACGATTGCACATCTTATGCGCGTCTAATAATTAGGATATAGTCTTATTTTTATATATTGATTTTCTTGAAAAAAACTTCCAGCCGAGCATGCAGAGAAGGAGACACGTATCCTCAAGTAGCAAAATCATGCATTATGTTCCAGTGTTCAAAAAGTGTTCAAAATGTGTTCAAAAGTGTTCCTGAATAAAAATATACGTAATGCATAAGACAATGTTGTTGCTCCATTTCTATTTGACCAGTAGGATCTGATTTCACCATTTTACGATCTAGTGCCACAGGCAGCAACGTCTCAGGTTCGAATCCCGGTCAGGGCATGGATGTTTTACTCTGTGCGTTGTCCTCTGTTGTGTGTAATGTGGCCCACCCTATAAACGGGTATTTTTGGCCGTGTGGAGTGGATGTTGCTCGTCTCCTTGACTTACAGTCACTATTTTTTCGAGTGACTGTAGGTTCACAGGTGCTCACTGGGTAACGTTAAATGAGCAACACTTCCGGCATCTTCCCAGGTGAAGAACGAAAGTTCAATACCTGCCGTAGAAAAAAAAAAAGTATTTTAAACCATAATATTTTTAAAGCAGAGTTGTACAAATACAATCTGCCACGGGTAACATGGAATCCAGACACGTGACCCATATCCAAATAGCCGCTTTGCATACATTCCTCACATAAAACTCGTTACAGGTTGAACTCCTTTTTTGGTGACGAAGGTTGAGGTAAATGTTTACAGTGAAAACGAAACGTTAAAAAATCTCCGTCTACTTCGCGTTGTCTACTGATTCAGTTCACCCTTAACTTAGTTCTCACAGAATTATGCTCCCTCAATGCTAAAAAAAAAAATGTCCACGCTATGTTTATTCCTCGCCGGTTATTGGCAAGAAACTGTGGTTAATCTTCTAGTCTGACATTATTAAAATAAATTGAATATTTTAATATACTTCTTAATTATTCTTAAATTACATATTTTTCCTAAATGAAAACAATTTTATAAGCAATAGATTACTATTGTTGTTATAATGATTATGTGATTGTTTGTTTATAACTATTTTTATTATTATCATTAAATATTTATTTTTTATTATATTTTTATGATTATAATAATTATTATATAATTATTTATTTACAATTATTTTCGTTAAAATAGTTATATAATTAATTGCTTATAATTCATATATATATATATATATATATATATATATAGCCGGACCCCGATTTAATGAATTCATAAGGACCGAAAATATTATTCGCTCAATCGGGAATAATTCGTAATATCGGGGACAAAATGAAAAAAATTGACTAACCTCATGGAATATCCGTACATATCAAATAAGCAAAATAAAAAGAAATCTTTTTACTCAGGAACTTAAAATAAGCGCTGATTAATTTGAAATTTTAAAGCATTTCTTGAGTAAGGTTTGCTTATTTCTTACTTTAAAATGTTCTTTTTCGACGTCATGAAGAACAGAAAATACTCCTTCGTTTACATCTTGCTGCATGATTTCACTTCTACCACCATTAGAAAAAGTAACAGTTTTCACTGGAGGAGATTCATTATCATCGACATCTGTGTCGCTATTCAATGTTTCCTATAAATCTACTTCATAAAAATATATTCTGACGTAAATTATCCTCAGAGGTAGACAGATCATGGGTAAGAATCCTCTTGCCGTCAAGCTAACTGGTGGAGTTTTTCGTTAGTTATCATCATCGTGTAACGCGAATGCGGGTTAGTTCCATCAAAAAAAGTCCTCTACGAAGGCAATACTCTTGTCTTCTGGAGTGGGTTCAGAATTACAAGGCTACGGAGTTGAACATTAGCAGTCGAACACAAAAATTGGGTCGAATGTTCAACGAAGGTTCTAAAATAAAATAAATGGTGCAATGTATATTCTAAATAAAGTATTATTTTCAGACACAAAACTGTGTTTGTGTTTTAATGAATGTATTTTGTAGCATATTTTAATTAATGTTAATGCTTTGATAATATGGATTAATGAAAATTTTCAGGGTAATCTTTTTCTTCTGCCTCATGCTTCTCGTAACCAGTTGCGTTTTTCTACTAATAGAAGTATTCAGCAAAGAGTCTGCTTACGTCTACAGCATCAACAAAGACGTAGAAGTGGGTCGAGAGGAAGATCCAAATTTTTTTCCAATTTATCCAAGAATCACAATTTGTAGGCGGCCATCATACAAGTCAGGTAAACTTCCACCTAAATTATATCTGCTTTCTAAGTTTATCCATGTAAAAATTTGGAAAATTCGAACATTCCACGTCCTCAGAATCTTTTGGGAGATGCTTCAGTCTGCTTCTGTGATACATAGAGATCTTTTTTAATAGGTATTTGAGAAAGTTTCTAAATTTCTTTTGATGACGGTGAAGGTAGAACCCCCAATTCGCCGGTCTTCTAAACAGTGTGTTAGCTTGCTGTTAGCAATGGCACTTGCCAATATCAGAAAACCTGCTTTAAATCATGAAAACTTTTTAAGACAGAGGGTGCGTTTCTTGTTTTTAAGTGACGCAATCTATGACCAAGAATACGACAACACACACGCGTCACAACCCGCTTTACAGGGACTACCCAATCATAGTCTATTACTTCATCCCCAGATCGCAATTTTGACCTGAATCAGAGAACGATCAATCACCCATTCAGTATTCCAGAGCTATTGATTTGTTACGGAAACTTGGACTTTGTGAGTCCAACAGATTTAACGTGCAGTAGTCACTATTTAATACAACGGGAGTTCTCACGGACACGAGTTAAACGTTCTACCAACCAGGCTATCCCAGTCTCCGTGCATTAACTTTCTCATCAAAAGTTATCACTCGGTCTCTAATTTTCGACAGGTGCCTTTTGCTTGACCAAGTGATTAAAAATTCAAGATTGGTCAGTGAGACGGAACGCACAAAAAATTTAAAAAGAATGTTAAGCATGTGAAATCCTTCTGATTCAATTTTTCCCTCACATATTTATCGTCGGACCACGGGATAAGTCTGTAATTTGTTTCGTGAAGTGTCCCACAGTTCAACCTTTCGAATGAAATGCTGAAAGAAAGAATTGAATGGCATAATCAGTAAGGTCATTAAGATCAGAGTTTAGTGAATCATCAGAAATCCTTACACATAAATGAAAGATAACTACACTCTCAGAAATAAAACTCACTTTTGACGATTCAGTAAGCCTTGATCTATATTTCGTTCATTTTGAACGTCATCATTTCGTTCACGTGATTTGAATCTAAGCGAAATCAGGTGATTTTTGACGAAACGCGAACTCTCTAACATATGACAAAAATGACGAAACTAGATTGAAGACAAGACGATCGAAAATAAAGTGACGAAGTTAGCAGATTGGTCTGCATGATGGTCAAAGAGTTGGCCTAGTATCAGGAAGGTCCTGGGATTAAATCCCACTTCGGGCATGGGTGTAATTAAATTCCCTGTTTTGTCTGTGCTTGTTTTGTTAAAGCGACATTATGATTATTAGAGAAGTTCAATACTTTAGGCACTATGAGTTTTTGTTTTTCTTTGTTAAAAATAGAATGACGAAATATTTCTTTTATGAATTATTTGACGAAATATTTTTGACGAACTTCGTTTTTTCGAAGAAGTGACGATAGTTTGTTTTTTTTCGTCACTTTGATGAAAAATTCGCTTAAAGCATACACCAGGAAACGGCTTCGTCAAAAGCGAAGAAAATTTCAGGATATTAGAGTATCCATTTTTTACAGTGCTTTTAGCTAGAATGAGAAAATGGCGAAATCGCTATCTAGTGATAAAGAAATAGTGCCGTGACTATCCAGTAAGTTAGACAGAGGGATGTGGTCAAAATGAAATTCTGAACTGTATATTGGTTTTGAACTTGTTAGTTCGTTAGTGAACGAACTAAGAAAGTGTCACTTACGAGAATTCATATTTGATGGACTAGGCTTATTCGATAGAATGGAAAGAATAGTTGCTAACATAAACAAATGCCACGTTTCAGAGCAACCAATCAGAATCGATATACGCGATGACGTCACTTGCAGGTATTTAATTACGCACCACGGTGGTATAGTTAGTGGAATTATCATGACTAGTGATCTATTTGCTTCCAAAATAATGAGCCTTTGAGACATTGAACAGTTTAAAATTATCCTTTTATTTAAATTGAACTCTCTTATTACAGGCATTAATGGTTCAGATTTGGAGCTTTTTGAATATGCACTTCTAGCTTTGGGCTTTCCTTTTAAAAGTCTTACTCCTAAAGAAAGTGCGTTACTTGTGGAAAATGCCGTAACGAGGAACAATATTTTTTTCAAATTGGCATTTCCAGAAAAAAAAGCTTTCAGCGAGAAACTCAAAGAAATCGATGACCGATACAACAAATTAAAGAAATCTATAGCAAATTTTGACCTCCGACATTTCATCATCGAAAACAGCGCCAGGTAAGTTTTTTTTCCTATAGCAGTCATTGAACAACCCACCCGTTTTTGGATTTACGACTACTAAAGTTCAACTCCGTAGTTATGTAATTTTGAACCCAATCCAGAAGACAAGGGAATTCCTGGATCAAGTATTGGGAAAATTTTGCCTACGCTGAGGACTTTTTGATGGAACTAACCCGCATTTGCTTTAAAAGAGTAGTAGTTATTATTAATTTCGGATGAATCATATTATATTGTTATTTTATCAAGATCCTTACATAAAATGCAAAATGAAAGCACAAGCAAATATCATTTAAAATAAAGAGCCATTATATGATTCCTTTTGTAAAAAGCAAAATAAATATTACCACTAAGCTAACACTATCAATTACTTATTTTCGTTTATAAAATGCAAAATGAAAAGAATGACAATTATGAAGTACGTATTATTATATTACCTTTTTGTGTCCTTTTCAAAAAGACAATTCCTTAAAAAAAGAAGTGGTAGCAAAATGAAAGTATTCGAATTAATATTTATTTACACAATTGAAATTATTAAAACACAATATATTCTTTTTTTAAAATACAAAAGGAAATAAATATCTATTGACTACTTTAAAAAAATGGGTGCCAATAAATGGCTTATCCAGATTTTTCTAGGCAGGTATAATGGGATACCTTCAAGTGACGTAGTGTGGGTATCGCAATCCTGATTGGTTGCTAGAACATGGCATTTGTTACTTAGGAACTGTTCTTTCCGTTCGATTTCGAGTAAGCCAAACCTGTCAAGTAAAAGTTCTCTTAAGTGACACGTTCTATATTCTTTCACAAGGATTTTAATTCTTTCACTAAATATTTCTTACTTAACACAAAAACAGACACAAAGCCATGCAGAACATCAACAAACAAATCATGCATCGATGTTTCTATATACACAAGGAAAAATATACGACGTTTACAATAGAATACACAAAAAATATTAAATCTAAGCTAATTAAAAGACATAGACGAAAAAGAATATATTTTAACAAATTCGATGGGAGGTACGGCGCTGCATTTAATTAACTTTACGTTTATTAAAATTCTAACTTACGTGGAGAAACGTATCTCATCTTTAAGACGCCATTTTGTTTATAAATGATCAGCTGGCGTTAAATCTGCCGAAAAGTCCTCCATGTTCTCATAACAAATCAATACCTCTGGGGGCACTGATCCAGGAAATTCCTTGTCTTCTGGATAGGCTCAAAATTACTAGGCTACTAAGGAGTTGAACATTAGCAGCCCAAAATTGGGTCGGCTGTTTAATGAGAGATATAACTGCGGTGACCCAATGATCAGCTGGCGCTGACGTCATAGGTCACGTGTGTGGGTATGCTTGATCTTCTTCTTGAAGTGCACGTACCCAATCAAAAAACTGAAATAAAAACGCCTTAGAATTACAATACTTCTGAATGCACAAACAAAAGCATATTATAAGCAAACAAGCATTTTTATGCATAGAGAAAAAAAATTCCATGCATTTATTTTTGAGCAAAAAGAAGGAAAAAAAAAAGAAAACCCTTAATTTATTTTCTGCTAAATTGACAATAAAAAGTACCTTTAAGTATTTTTTCTTTAAATTTTCTAAATAACTGAAGGAAAGGAGTAGTTAAAGAAAGAGGAAGCCTTCTTTTTTGCTTTTTTTCAGCTTGCAGCTCTCGTAGATATCCCAATCCCACGATGAGACCAGCATTGTGACGGATCATCCCCCCCCCCTCATAAAAGTATGTTATTTTTTTACATGTTTTCTTTCTCTGTACCATCAAAGTTTAGTTTCCGGACGATTATTTTAAGGTATTATCATTTGTTATAAAATTTTGTCTATTGATATAAAATTAAATTTGTGATCATTTTGAGCTTTTTTTAAAAATACAAAAACTTTTTAAATTTTTGAAACTTTTTTAATTAAGATATTTAAGTCGAATTTTTTCTTATTAGTTGCCAGATACAATTCACGTCAACATTATAAAATACTTGTTAAATTTTTCAGAGCATGCGCAGCTTCAAAGAACTAGCTTAAATACTCATAGCTTACGCAGTTTTTTACGAATTTTTTTTTAATATTTAAAATCGACAATTTTGCAATTAATCTTACATTGCTCCAAAAAGGTTTGTCTTATTCCACTGAATATATCTATAAAGTTACAACGAAAACACGCAAAAAAAATTGTTTTTTATAAAAATGTCCGTATGTCCTTAAACATGTACTTAAGGTTTACGAAACTTTATGCAGTGATTAAAAATTACAGCCGAAGTATTCGATACAAGTTATGCGCCTACTGTTTGATTTTCTGGCATAGGATGTTCAAACATACTTGTTTTCTTTCGTAATTTATTGTAGGTCTCTCAAACCTTTGAAAACTTTAAATTTTATTGTTAAGTATGAAAAATAGCAGGAACTAAATGTCTCTAAAGTTACAAAATAATTCTTTGAATATTTCTTGAGAAATTTCAAAAAATGTCAAAAACCGAATGTGTCTCTTCCATTATTGTAGGGTAGTGCACGTTCTAATTAGGATTAACAATCTATTTTCGTTCTGAAGATAATTTTAATCCTGCTTTTAGTAACGTTTCTATCTGTTTTTAAGTATATATCATTTTCAGCAGGGTTCGTTGTGATGCAAATATTCTGTTCTAATTTTTAAATTTTTTTTTTCTGATTTTTGTGTGTTCAAAACATTCCAACTTTTATGAATAAAAGAGCGGGCTTTAAAATAATAGAATTTTAAAAAAGAAAGATTAGAATTATCGATATAACATTTTTGGGGGAGATTTCCGTATCGTGATCTGTGTGCAGAATAATCGCTAAGTCTTGGCAAATTCGGGGCAGCGGCCCGCGAGAAACTAAAAAAAAAAAAAAAAAAACATCACAGAAATGGACCAACTCGAAAGGTGTAACTCTTAGCTGTAACAACTACCTGTTTTTTTTATTTGGCACCTTGGCGATTGTAGTTGGTGCAACAGATCACAGTACGGAAATGTCCCTTTTTCATCTTAATAAATAATACTAATAAAAATTGCAAAATTCAACTATTCACAATTATTTAAGTTGTTAATCTTGTTTCAAACTTATGGTCATTGTATGAAAAAGAAACTCAGCATTTTCGCTGTCGAATTTTTTTTCTCTAAACAAAACCGATTTCTTAAGGGGAAAGTAGTGTTAAATTAAACTTATTAACATTTTTGTTATAAAACTGTTTTTCATTTGACCTTCAAATTGCAGTGAAAACATTGTTTTGCAATACTTACAATTTTCATTCGATTTATTACAAAATCGAAAGTACTCTTAAACGTCCATTTACTGTAAATAGTGGTTTAGTTTCTTAGTTTTTATTATTATTATTTTTTTTTTTTTTTTAAGATTAGGATAAATTACAATTTTTCATCATTTATTTATTTTCGTATACATTTATTCTTTAGTGTTTAGAATATGAACTATTTAGCTTTAAAGTAATTTACAGTGTTGTATGAAAATATCTATAATTAACGATTTTCTTTTAAATTTATTTCGACTTATTTTTAGATTGAGGATTCTATTTGTAGTGTCAAGAAAATTTAGGGTGTGAGATTTTTCCCACATACCCGAAATCGCATCCTATTTTAAAATCACTTCTGATCAACTTGTTCCTATGCTTATTTTTAATTCAAAAACTCTGAGTGTTACCCATTATTTTTTTCTAAGATCTTTACAGTTAAAAAAACATGCCGTATGAAACGAAATTAATATTAGAAACTTTTGTAAATTGAAAAAATACTGTAATCCACTTATGTAGATTAATTAGGTACGTTACATAATAAAAAATAAAATATTAACATAATTCCTATGAATTTTTCTTAATCTTTTAAGATTTTAACTCAGTTAATTTTAAAATATTTAAAGTCATTTTTTTAAACCTTAATCACGTTGTATTACTAGTTATATATCTTAAACAACACTATTTTCCTCAATTCTGTGAATGAACAAGATTCAAGAACAGAAATTACTAATTAAGTTTTCAATATATTTTTCTGTTATGCTACAGGCTTCATGTGCCTATCGTTGATAGTTGAAATATCGTTACCAATCATTCAGTCATTTTTATTTGGGGTTTTATAGAATATAGCTACCAGTGGTTATGTCAGACTGACTATGCCCCGGTTTTATACGACAACACTATTCATAAGGGGAAAAAGGTCTAGCATGTTTAAAACATGATGTAATACTTTTTTTTTACAATTTTTGGGGAAATAAATTTTTTTCAAAAGTAAAATACAAATGAAAAAAAGAAAAACTGACACAATCCTGTACTTCTCATAAAGTAGTATCTTTATATCATATTGTTTTTTTGTTTATTTTTTTAATTTCCCACCTGGATAATGACCTAGGTCATACAGGCACCTGAAGGGCAGATTTGTTGGCAACTCTTTCAGGGGCACCCTATTAGGTGGGCTAACGTTGCTCCCACAGTAAGAACAAATAGTACAGAGAAGGAAAGAACAACCATGCTTAGCCCGGGATTCGAACCCAGAACCTTTCTGATGCAAGGGCAGTTCCCCAACCCTTACACAAGCCGGTCGGCTATGGTCATTTTGTAAAGAGTCACTAAATAATGAAAGGTATCAATCCTATCAATATAAATTCCTATCAACTTGCGAATGAAAGAAAAAAACTATATTGAGGCATTTGTATATGGAAATAAAATCCTTTTTTATCACTTCTATATAAAATGTTATATTGCAAACTATATATATAAAATTTTTCCTAACAAGACTTTTCATAAAACAGTGTAAAATAATTTCAGTTTTTCACTCCTCCTAATTTTTTTTTATTTAAGTAATTTAATATTCTATTAATTTATTTTTTTATCAAAATAAAAATATCGTGTTATATCCGGAAAAAAATTTTATACAGAAAAAAATGCATTTTCTTTCCATAAAAAGATTAGTTAAGTAATAAAAATTAGTAAAAAAAATTATAAGACAAAAATTATTAAATAATTTTGTATAAATTATTGATACAATATTTAAAAAAATGTGACGCAAAGTTTATTTCGCCAATTTATGAGGAATCGTGTAATGAAACTATACAATAATATAAATATGAAAAATAATAATATAAATACAAAAAAATAAATAAATAAATAACGATAAAATGAGTTTTGAAGCAAAAACTAGATAGAGAAGAAAGTACGCCGCTACCCAGAAAACATGTTTGTTGTCGCATGCGGTGTGAAGGTACTTGCAACAGACATACTGCAACAAAAAAAGCGAATTCGTATTTCACATCACTGTTGCGTTCGGTCTGAAGTCTCTCATGTTTGGTTTCATTCGGTTCAACGCATAAAATGGCACAATACCTCATTTGTATATATGGCAATATTTAAGTTTCTTCTTCCTTACACCCCTATCCCAGTAGCGAGTCCCAAGTATCCACCACCGCTATACTTATTCTACAATGCACAAAAAGGTACGCAAAATAGGATATAACTGCAAAATTTAATATTATTTCATTTTTCAGCTGCAAAGAAATATTTGTGGAGTGTACTGCAACGGTAGCGGAAATAGAGTGCTGCGAAGTATTCAAGCCAGTACTGACAAATTTAGGACTCTGTTATACATTGGAGGATAATTTTGAAGTAATAAACACAGAAGAAAAACTCTCATCGTCAGTTCTCATGTTAGAACTTAACTCACCTCCTACCACAAGTGAGTATGAATTTGTTGTTATTATAGAACTGTGTATGTGTTGGTGAAGGGCCGGGATAGCCTGGTTGGTAGAACGTTGGGCTCGTGTTCGGGAGAACGAGAGTTCGAATCCCATCAGTCGAAGTTTCCTAGTGTAGTAAATGGTGATTGGTGCACGTTAAATCTGTCTGGACCACAAAATCCTCCAAGTTCCCATAACAAATCAATACCTTTGACGGCAATGAATTGGAGACTGATCGTTCTCTGGTTCAGAACAGAATTACGAATCTGTAGAGGAATGAATGTGGAGTATGATTAGGTCCTCCCTGTAAAAAGGGTTGTGACGCATTCTTGACCATTCGTGATGCCACTGAAAGAACAAGAAACGCACCTCTTGCTTTAAAAACTCGCTTGATTCCAAGCAGGCTTGCTGATTTTATATTTTATTTTATTTTATTACCGCCATTGAACAGCCGGCTCAATTTTGGGTTTACGACTACCCTTGCTCAACTCCGTAGCTTTAGAATTTTTAATCGAATGCAGAATTATTAGAAAAAACTTTCTTTCGATGAAGACTTTTTTGATGGAATTAACCCGCGTTTGTGTTACATGTTGAGGAAAACGACGAAAACCTCCCAAGGTTAACCTAATGGAAAGGGGATTCTAACCCACGATCCGTCTACCATTGAGGATATTTGCAGTGAGCACTAGGGTCGGTGCAAGCCGGGTGTGAAATTCGATCGCTGGGATCGAATCCGGGTTCACCTCATTGGTAGACGAGTGCTCTATTTTCTGAGACACCACGGCCCAGGCTTGCTGATTGGCAAGTGGCCTATGTAACATGTATTGGAGAAAAAATTATAATGCATAACTCTGTTTACCAGTTCTCAAGTTAACTCGCTTCCAACCACAAATGATATTATTTGTATCTCATAAAATGTGACTAGTGCTTGCTACTTCATAATTTGGGTTTTGTTATCCCGTACTATATCGCATAAAATATTACTAGTTGTTGCACACCAAAGGGACAGCTGTCTACTCTAGTGTCGATAACGGATGTAATTAAAGACGATCCCTCGTTGTGGGACAATTAAAAATTTACTCGGGTTTTTTATAATAAAGAATTAAATTATTTTTATGTATAAACATAAAAATATGTACATTTGGTACAATATTTCAGGTATACGCACACACCCACAAAGTAAAAGAAATGACAAAAATATATTGGAATCATCCTTAACATTCACTAAAAATGATGTTTAAAAGTTTATGATGGTCAGTTAAAAGTTACGATTGAAGTTAAATTCGACGTTAAGAGTCGAAAGAGGTACTAATTATCAATATATTGTAAAAGATAACGTTTTGTTCTTGAACCTGTGAGGGCGCCAAAGATTATATTTTCAAATAAATGGCAATGGGAACAGCTAATGTCAATATCGAAAACCTTAGCTATCATGATATAATAATGCAGGCAAACGTTACTTGTGTTTAATTATAAGTTACTGTTGAAGTTAACCTTAATACCGTTAAAACCAGTACAACTTTGCAATGTTTTGTAAAAGGTAACTTTTCGTTCAAGAACTTATGTGAATGCCAAACAGCAAAGAAACAACAAAATGCCAAACAACAAAACAACAGATGCCAAATAACAAAAGAAACGGCAAAGGTGGCAACTGCTTACTTTTATATCAATAATAAAACATTTATTTCATGAGCTAGAATATAATGATGGCAAATGTTATTTGTGGACAGTTGTTGAAGTTAACTTCTATACTTGTGTCAGAGCTGTACAACTTTGTCTTATATTTTGTAAAAGTTAACATTTTATACAAAAACTTGCGAGAGTGCCAAACACTGTCTTTTCAAATAAACGGCAAAATTGGCATCTGTTTTCTCTTACATCAATAACACTCGCTAGTATAAAATGCTAACACAACGTTACTTTTAGTCAGTTAAAAGTTGCGGTTGAAGTTAAATTCAAGGCTAGTGTCAAAATCGGTACAACTTAGTCATTTTTTGTAAAAGATAACGTTTCGTTTGTGAACCTGTGAGGGCACCAAAAATTATCTTTTTAAATGAACGGCCAAAAAACAAAGAAAACAGCTGTTTTTCTTAATGTCTATAACGAAAACATAAACTGCCATGATATAATAACGCTTACAAACGTTACTTGTGATCCATTAGAAATGTTGAAGATAAAAACCAGTACAACTTTGAAATATTTTATAAAAAGTTCTTTTTAAATGACCGTAAAAGGCAACAAATATTTCCCCTAATCTCAACAAAAACAAATCTATAACTTGTAAACAAAAAGGGAAGGGCAATCAATATCGAAAACAAAACAAATTTTTTGTTGTTACAGTTTCAAAACTAATTCAACATTACCATGCTTAAAAAATAATGCCTGGTATAATAACATACAAGGGAGCCAAACATCCTATTTAAAGAACCTGGAATAGGTTATTTTTTAATTCGGATAAGCTACTTACTTTACTACAGTTGTTGCCATTTTAATGTTTTCTTCGTTTCGTTTCAGATAAAAGCAACGAAGTTGGATTTCTTGTTTACCTAACAGATCCAAGAGACAAAGTAACATTTTTTCGCGATAACCAGGAAATGAAGGCAGTACCAGGAGTCATTACTACAATCTACACTCAATTAGTCAAAGTAAGAAAGCTATTTACCCATGATTGAACAAACGAGATCCGGCGGGTAAATTCCTCACACTAATGTAGGAGGGCTGTTTTTTCATAGTAAGGGCCGTTTTGTTGTGGACACTAATAGTTGACGGATGCGTCACCCTTTGGCATTCCTTGGGAACAACAGTGCTCAGTTAAAATTGTGTAGGCAACCTGTACGGTCAGTTCTGCGTCAAGTTAAATAAATCGACCGTCGCGTATGAGGTTATGGTCAGTAATACGTTTTTAGTCTTCAAAAAATCGGTTTGCTGCATACATTCACCGGCAGATTTGTGAAGTTTACAAAGCTTTCTACTGCCATGCTGACAGCAAATTTTGCTACTCTGTGACTATGACTCTCTCCACAGCTCAGTCCACAGCTTTATTGGACTCTTTTGGCTAGGAATTTTCGGACCACCCCTCAATACAGCTCAAAACTTGCGCTTTTTAATCTTTTCCGCTGTTTCAGCCATCATTTTGGTGGTAACCAGTATAAGGATGACGTGAAAATGGTCGTGTTGGTTATCGGATCAGATGGCAAGTTACTATGATGAGGTTATTCTAAATCTAGTTGTAAGATATGGTAAGTGTTTAAGCAAACTTGGTAAGCATTTTGAAAAAACGGGAAACGTACGTAGAATCAAGAAACAAATTTTCTTCATGGAAAGTTTCTTTCGTTTGGTTTTAATTTTCAAACGGCTCTTACTTAAAAAACACACCTCGTATAATTTAAATTAGAAACTCATTTGAATTCAATTAAATGGTAAATAGCATTGTCTGCAAGGCCAGCAGAACTACTCCAGACAGTGGTCAATTATAATCGTTAAACCATTTTGAATAAGACATGACTCGTTTTGTTTTGGTTTGGTTTGGTTAAGATTGGCGAGGACAGGGAAAAAATAGCAATTGTATAATGATCTCTTGGGAATGGAAAAAAAGTTTTAATAAGCATAAACTTAAGCTAGAAATTCTTCATTTAAATTTCACTTCGATGTAACATTTCTGTAGAGCATGTGCAAGTTCTTTGGGTACCGAGATTGTTCTATAGTCTCTGTACTGCGCAGAGTGTTATTTGCTTCTTGCTGCTCACCCTACAAGAGGATATTGCGATATTCCAATGAAAATGTTAATTCGATTTCAAGACATAATTCAGTCATCAAAGGTTTATTAAATTTAATTTACCTTCAATTTAATTTGGTATGATTCATTTCCATGTGTGATTATGATCTTATTACAGGTTTCTTGAAATAAGTAATTTGTAATAGATTGTTTTATTTAAAAAAAAATAGGATCTTTACTATGCTTTGCATTCTTAATTTAGCTCTATTACCTCCGTATCAAAGGTGTGGCGGAAGGGGTAGGTGGGCGACCCCTATAGAATTCGGTCTCCCCCCTCCCATCAATCATACAATTCGTTTTAATTAATTGTAAATTTTTTGCTTATTGCTAAATTTGTTTATTTCTGTGTAATCATTTTTTTAAGTTGGTTTTAAAAAAATTTCTGAAATCATAAAATGCTGTTGTCATTTTGACGGTTGACAGCAAACGGTTGACAGCATGACGGTTGACAGCAAACGGCAACGTGTGGAAGCGGCCCACGAATTTTTTCACGCCTACGAAAGCGATGGCGAGGAATTTTTGGATTCTACTGTCACTGGGGACGAGACGTGGGTCCACTACATGACACCAGAAACAAAGGAGCAATCCCGTCAGTGGAAACATCCAGGCTGGCCGAAGCCGAAGAAGTTTAAGCAAATTCTGTCTGCCGGTAAAGTGATGGCGAGTGTCTTTTGGGATAGGAAAGGATTGTTGTTGTGCGAATTCCTGCCTACCGGCACAACAATTAATGCGGATCGCTACTGTCAGACGTTGAAGAACCTTCCACGTGATTCAAAACAAGAGGAGAGGCATGCTCACAAATGGAGTGCGTCTCCATCAGGACAACGCTCGTCCGCATACCGCCCGTGTCACAACTGATCTCATCAACAGATTTGGATGGAATACTGTCACACACACCCCCCTTACAGCCTAGACTTGGCCCCCAGTGATTACCCTCTCTTCCCTGAATTAAAGAAACACTTGGGAAGGACGCATTTCACAATCGACGAAGTGCTGAAAGAAGATGTTTTAAGCTTAATGTTTAAGAAGATCTTCGTGGCGCGGCGGCAGAGGTCTACGACTCAGGCATAAAGAAGATGGTACACCGCATGCAAAAATGCATTGATCTAAACGGCGATTATATCGAAAAATAGAGGGAAGTCTAAGCTTTCCAAACATGTATTATTCAATGCCAATAAACATATTTTTCATAGTGAGAATTCGTTGGGAACCTTATTTTATGGACAACCCTCGTAGCATCAAATTTTGTTATTACTTAAAAACAAATGGGATTAAGTTTAAAGTGGTTTACAATTTAGACAATTTGAAATCAAATGCTGTAAGAAACAAAATTTTCTTCTACGCGTAATTTTGTAAAAAAATTTTTTTATATAAAATAGAGTTCGTCGCTTTAACAATCGAAACATTTAAAACTAACGTAGCTCTTTTAAGTACTAGGTTGGATATGAAAAAAAATCCGGCTGGGGAAAAAAAAAGAATAGTTTATTCACAAAAAGTAAGTATTTGTATCCGATTTTTAAGTTAAAAAATTATGTTTCTTATTTGAGATCTGCTTTTGAACCCTTAAAGTTACATGATAGAGCGTGTGATAATGCAATAATTATATCAAAAGTTACTCGAATATTCGAGATTTTGCACTTTAGCGTTAGTTTCCGTCCGCTCCCGTACTTAAGATTTGAAGCATGCTCGCGTTAATTTTAGATGTTAAGTATTTTGTTGGCGTAATTAAAGCTACGAAGACAAAACTACAAGCATGCTGTTTATAATGTTAAATGTTGTTTTTTGTTTAAGCCTACTTTTGAACTAAACACATGAACATGGAATGCGAATTTGAAGAAATGTATTGATGAAATTTAGAAATGAATCATGCTATATATTACTACTAATTTACCTGCGCAGTTTAAACGAAACTACTGAAAGTTATGGTTATTTGTGGACCTCATGCAGAAACTAAATTTCTTCTATCTTCGGCCGCAAATTTAAATAATATGCAGCATTCTTCATCGCTGAATTCATCAAAATCTAACCATTTTTCTGCTCATAGAATCACAGTGTTACGTGGAACAAAGCATCTTGAGTCCTATTCCACAGCTTTGTAGAGATCGTCTACGTCCATTGTAAATGCTTGTTTTGATTTTATGGACGAAGTTAAAATGATATTCCACTACGTTAGCGGGAGTTTTTAACTTACGGATTTTTGCAAAATTTCTTATTTTCCCTTACGTAAGTTTGATAATTTTTCACTTGCACGCGCCTTTCAGCAGAACTGAGACATACGACCAGAAGTGCGCCATTACTTAAAACCTTACGTATGGGAGCTTGCGGAAGTTAACGCAAATGTCACTCTTGAATGAAATCGAAAGTTCAAGATACGCATGTACAATGGAGTAGGATTGAATGAGATCACTTTACAGGTAAAGAGGGACATTACGTACACCGATTATTTCGGAATGTTTCCATCTTGTCCAGTATTTCCCAGGAATGCATCAGCGGACGATGAAGCAGCTCAACGATATGACAGATCGGATTGTGAACTGGACGCCCTTTTTCACATGCTCAGACAATTATGTGGCTGCGAATATGTTCTTTATAAAGGTACAAAATAACATTTTTTTTTCCTTCTTCTTTTTAACAATTTTGCTGCATTCGTGACGTATGCATACCAGAAAATACACATACTGTTCACTGAAGTAAAGCCACCTTAATTTTGCCATAATCGGACGCAAAGTTGACTCACATGCACTGAAGTAAAACAACTTTAATTCAGCTTATATGTGACGCAAAGCAAACAGTGTTTATTGAAGTAAAGCCACCTTAATAGTGCCATAAGCAGACACAAATAACATTTATACTTATTAAGAAAATCGTTATGTAAACAAACTTTTACGAGGCGTATGCTCACTAAAAACATGCGATATGTTCCAATCGAATTAAGTGGGAGAAAAATGTCCTGCCGAAATGAAACCACGTCTAGTTAGAGCCGAAATATCAATAATATTTTTTTTAGAATATTTGATGTCGCATACCATTTATAAATCGCACGAGGACAATATTTTAACGAGAGCCGTGGTGGCTTAGAGATAGGGCGTTTGCCTTCCAATGAGCTGATCCAGGTTCGAATCCCAGCGATGGCTGGTTGATACGAATTCCGCATCCGGGTCGCACCGACCACAGTGGTCTTCAGTAGCAGACAGATCACAGATAGAGTCCACTAGGCATGAGGCTAACCGTGGGATATTTTAGTGGTTTTCCTCTCCATGTGACGCAAATGCGGATTAGTTCCATCAAAAAGTCCTCCACTTGAGCATATTTACTCTAATGCTTGATCCAGAAGTTTCCTTGTCTTCTGATTTGGGTTCAAAATTACAGGGCTACGGAGTTGAATATTAGTAGTTGTAAATCCAAAGTATTGGGTCGGCTGTTCAACCACGGTTATAAAAACAAATAAGTAAATACTGTAACAAATTTATAAATATGTGTATAATTTTGTGAATATTCCTTTGTCATCAAGCTAAATATCCCAGACGGACCCTAAATAAACAATTTATTTAGAAATTTTTCTAGAAATTCGCGGAGTTCTCAAGTAATTTAGAAAGAAAATAACGCCTAATGTATTTCTTTATGTAAGACTCGGTTTTGACGAGATTTTTGTTTACTTCATCATCTTGGCGATACTTGAAAACCATTTTGGCGCAAAATTGTAGTTATGGAAAATTTGAATTTCAAATTGAGTTGCAAGCCGGATGTGGAATTCGTATCGACCAGGCATCGCTGGGATTCGAACCTGGTTCACCTCTTTGGAAGGCGAATGCTCTATCGCCTGAGCTATTACAGCTCTCTACCACAGATTGAAACTACTACTTTTTTGAACATTCAGTCTTACTTAGGATACTTAGATGTACATGCTTATTTAGGATACTTAGATGTACGTACCAACTTAGGATACTGTTGTACATGCAATCTTTCTTAGGAAGGTTCTCTTGAGGATTAAAACGTAGGAAAGGGCAGGTCGTTCATGACATGCCCTCTATTATTAAAAAAAAAAACCGTAAAGATTTTTTAATGTTAAATGAACAATTTCCTCTTAAAATGAGTTTCCAGAGTATTTTTTAACAGTTGGTAATGTTCATGCGGCCTAGGGAAAAAACCACATTAAGGCTGTTTCTCGAAGGCTCCGAAATGATAATTTTTTGCAAATACTAATATGCTATTTTTATAACTGCTGTGAGTTTTCAACTGTTACTCATGACTGCTAAGTCATGTTTCGCCTTTCTGAAGCCAGCGCTGCCTAGCACTATTTTGAAAATGGTGCAAAACGTAAAATGAAGAAAACCACAGTTTTGTGAAAATAAAAAGCGTTTGTGGGCTAATTTCTTAATATTTAAAAACTTACACCAATGCTACATTACTTGGGCTCATAAAAATTTGCAAAAACTGAGAATAAGGCTGTGATTTTGATTATTTTCATATATGTGAAAAAATGTCTCCAAATTGGCGATTTTTTTAAAAAGTTTAGTAACTTTTAAAATATTTAAGTTATTTATCTCTTATAACTCCCAGATTATTCTTCACGGCATAGGCCTATAATTTAAAATCATCGCATTGCTTCAAGTGTAAGCTACTTAAACAATGGCTTTTTTTTATTTTTACTGGCAGACGAGAGAAAAGCTGTGGCGTAACTACCACTATAAATATTGAATACCAATTCACTAGTATATAAGACATGTTAACTTGATTCCATCAAGAGGTACCTTTTGATAGATGAAGGTTGACATAGTCGAAAATATAAATCTCCACAGAGCTTTGAAAAACAGCGTCAAGTTTACCACCGTAGCCGAAGTCTTCACACACCAATTATGAGTTTTTAGAAGAGTTTGTTGTGGCTTATAGCTTACTCTGTAGCACATAAGTCTGTTCTGATTAGTATTGTAGGTTTGAAGTCTTAGATGTGAAGATGTTCGTCTTCGGTTCTGGAAGCCACAAGTACATCATCAAGGTAGGCAAAGCAGAAATCTAATCCGCGAAGTACGGTATGGATAAATCTTTGGAAGGTTTGTGCGGCATTACGTAACCCGAAACTCATTCTTATGAATTCAAAGGAACCAAATGGGGTACAGATTGCTGTTTTCTTCATGTCATTAGGTTCGACCGGTATCTGGTGATAAGCTCTGACTAAGTCCACTGTCGAAAATATTTTACAACCATGTAATTGGTTGTTGAAGTCTTGAATATGTGGCAATGTATATCGATCAAGCATTTAAATTAGTGACAGCATTTAAATTTCGGTAATCACCGCATGGTCTGTAGTTTCCATTTTTCTTTGGTACCATGTGTAAAGGACTGGCCTAAGCGCTCTTTGATGGCCCACAGATTCCTTGCTCAATCATGTATTCAAATTCTTTTCGTGCAATTTTTAATCTATCGGGTGCCAAACGTCTAGGTTTTGAGAAAACTGGTGGACCAGTTGTTATAATATGATGCGTGACGTCATGTTTGATCTCTTTGACTGTCGAATGTTCTACAGTTATATCTTTGAATTCATTCAACAGTTGGTAAATTCTAGGATCAGTAGTTTTAGACGACACAGTAGTCAAATTAGTTGACGGAACATGGACAAGTCGACCAAAGGATTTTAAAGATGTAGTAGGATCTATTAATTTTCTTTTTTTTTTTATATCAACTAAAAGTCCGTATTCTTTAAGAAAATCGGCACCTATTATTGCTTTAGAAACATCGGCAACAATAAAGGTCCAACAAAATTTTCTTCTTAAGCCCAGATCAAGGAAAAGTCGCTGTGTTCCAAATGTGTGCACTTGCGAAGCGTTAGCAGCATACAAGTAAAATTTTGGATCAGGAAATATTTTCTGTTTTGAAGAAACGGGTAAAACAGATACATCAGCTCCAGTATCGATAAGAAAATTTCGTTTACTCGAGTGATCATAAATAAAAAGGCGACTTGAATTCTGGTTACCATCGTCTTGCGCCACCAACGATGGCCTAATTAGTTTTCCGATTTTTCAAAATCAGCAACAAATGAACAGGGTTTAGTGCATCTAGTTGACTTTTTACCAAAACGACGATGGTACCAGCAAATACCTTCTCTAGATTTTGATCGGTTTCTATAATTGGAACTTTGGCGATTACAATTATTCTTATTTCTAGAGGTACTGCGTGATCTTCGCAGCTCACTAACTTCTTTAGAAAGTTCATTAATTTTGTCTAATATTGTCGATAAATTCAGACTTTCTGATTTAGTCGCTTCTAGATTTCTATTGGCAGAAAATTCGCCAACGCACTGGTACCTGCCGCAAGTTTCTAAAATTTCATCACCCATTTCGGCCAATTTATCAAGAGCTTCAGTGCTGATAGCTAAAATGGCTTGAACTTGCTGCGGCAATTGTTGTAACCAAAGTGGTTTTAAAACATTGTCATTAACTTTACCCATCGCCAAATTTCGCATTTCGCGTAGCAACTGACTAGGGCGCTTATCGCCAAGATCTAGCTCGGAGAAGAGTTTTTTTAGTTGAACACTTTCGGAATCACTCAAACGAGCCATAAGTGCTTCCTTTAATACGGTATATTGATTTTCTTCGGGAGGTGACAAAACTATATCACTTACCGTGTTCAAACTTTTCTGTTCCAAGGCAGCGACAGCGATGTTGTACTTTGTAATTTCGGCCGAAACATGACAATTCTTAAATTGGGCTTCAATATGAGCAAACCATAATTTCGGAGTTTCATTCCAAAACGGAGGAGGTTTTACTGAGACACCTTCAATATATTTAGAAGCACTTGGATTATCGAGCTCCAGTATTAGGCATAGCTTTTTCAATGGTTGCAATTGGGTTATTCAAATCACGTCCGAAAGTCACCAGTGAAGCGTAATGAATGGTTTGAAGAATAAACACATTAAATAATTACTATTTACATTTATTTACAATTTATACATGACTAGTTTAGGCTAAATGCGGCATCAAATATTTAAGATGCAAATACGCAAAGATAAAATAATAGAACAATATTAAACTGCAATTCTAAAATGTAAGAATTAAAGTTGTAGTAAAAACAAACTTAAAGTTAATAAATAATTATAAAAACAATTTATGCAGAATATGATGAGTGACGTCACGTCGCTTCAGGTTCTGGCAACATTGGTTGCGATGACAACTAAAAAATGGAATGCAGGAGTTGCAAAAAAGCGATAAATAAAAAATCTGTTGTAAAAAATGTCTGGACGTAGAATATTATTATATTAAATCCAAACAACATAAACGATACAATTAATATTGGCCTGTCTTGCTCCCAATAAGTTTATCTTTTTTTTTCTTAGTGTATTTAGACATAGACTTGTAATATATATGTGTTTGGTTCTCATTGTTTTCTTAGCGTCTAGTTATGGCATAAAATAAAGGTGACTTTAGTTCAGTGAGACACAAACTGTAATATAATTCAGCAGGCTACCAGTATCGCTAAATGTAATTCGTAAATGATTGAATATTTCATCACAAATTTTTATTGGAAACATAGGCAGGGTTTGCCTCAAAAAGGGAATCAAAGACTAGTCATGCATTATGTAGGCAAAGAATATGAAAAAGCCTCAAAAAAATTTCTTTTTTATTTTGCTTCTTAGTTTTACTGTATATTTTATTTTACAACCGTCCTTGAGCAGCCAACCAAAGTTTTAAGCTTAGGACTACTAGTGTTCAACTCTGTAGCCTTGTAATTTTGAACCCGATCCAGAAAACAAAAGAATTCCTGGATTAAGTTTCGAGGGGAAATTTTTCTTCGTGGAAGACTTTTAAATGGAACTAACCCGCATTTGCGTTACATGGAGAGGAAAACCTGGTGACAAGGAGTCTCTAACCGTCTACCACTGAGGATATTTTACGTCAATACTATAGTTGGTGCGAGAGAAGAGCGGAATTCGTCCGTCATCATTGAGATTCAAACCCGGGTCACCTCATTGGGGCGATATCCCGTGAACCATTGATTGGTTGCAAGAACCTTTACTTAAGTAACAGGGATATTTTAACTATCTAGTTTGGCTTGCTAAATAGTGCCAGATCACTTTAAGGAAAATTCTTTAATGATAAATGCTTCGGAAAATGATTAAAATAGTCTTCTACTTGGAATATTGATTATATATTAACCTTTTTAGAGAAAGTAAAAGAATATCTATGGTTCGGAATTAATAAAAGATATTTTAAGCTCTGATCTAATATAAAAGGACTTGTAAGAGGCACTTTATGTTACATACTGTGAATGACAGAATTTGGCGGTTGTTGAATGTTCACAATCACATAGTCAATGTGGTAAATTATCGAAATATCTATTAGGTCTAGTTAAGTGCCACTGCCTGATATACATTCGCCCGGTATGCATTACATCAATGTTTTTTTAAGATTGAGTTCCTCTGCCCAGTATGCATTTAACCGGTTCTCCGAACACTGATGTTTCTCCTAATCTATCCTCAGCAGATATTAAAATATAGAATAAATATTATAATATCAACGAATAAATTAATATCAAATCGGATATAACAAATATTACGGACATTCACCAAAGCGACTATGGGATTGTTGACATTCACGGCATTATACATATTTATTTCTATTCTTGATAATGAAAACCAAAATATTTTTTTTTTTTTGTATAAAAAATAGGAGGGACCAGGTTTGAAGTGAACTAAAAATACTTCTGGATCGTTAATATTGCAACGTCAGTGAATTCACGTCTGTTAAGAGGGTTACACAATGGAATTTTATCTTGTTTGATTCTTGTGGGATGTTATAAAAATAAGACTATATTTAGATTAAATAACGTTCATTGTAATTTGAAATGTGGATGTTTCCCTTCCTTTGTGAATAGGTAATGCATCAAAGCGATCGTGCGATCCTGAAGATATGTATTATTGCTTTTTGCAGGAAGTTCTTATAAATAGTAAGTTTCAATATAAATTTTTAATTTTGTTATTCGAAATAAATACCCGAACTGCAACGTTTACAGTCAACAAACCATTTCTTTTTCAGTCTTGAGGCGTAACTACCACTACGAAAATTAAACATAAATTTGCTGGTATATAAGACATGCTAACTTGATTCAATCATGAGGTACCTTTTGATAGATGAAAGTTAGCATTGTCGATAACTCCGCCCCCCACAATTTATCTTTGGCGAGAAATCGGTTGCGTTTATTATAAGTCTGCATGTTTAGTTAAGTCTGTCGCCAAAGATAAATAAAAAGAAGAAATGCTAAATTTAAACATAACTTTAATAAAAACTTAACAACAAAATTAAAAACAATCAAGAATAATCGAGCAAGTAATAACTGAAAAAAAAACGTAAAGCAGATTACGAAAAAATAAAAGAAGAGAACAAAGTATCACGACGGTAACAAAGTTTTAAGATGATCAAATTTTTTAAATTCAGTTCAGTTCAAAGAGATAACAAAAAATACTTCGAGCGTATGTTGAAATTTTCAGGCAGGGGTGAAAGCGAGACGGAAAAGAGGAAAGGCTGGTAGTAAAACCTTTTTAGTTATATCTAGTTTTGGGGAGGAGTTTACTTATTATTTTTTTAAATTATTCAGCGATAACTACTTTATCTTTGAAAAGAAGCAGTCTAATATATATGCTAAAATTATAAAAGAAATCTTGATAGTTACAGATATTTTATTTTTTTCGAAAAAAATGCTGGAATGATATATCTTACGTACCAGTTTTTTCTCTTTTCCGTCTTGCTATATAAGGGCTTTCAGAGCATGAACTTCTCGAATCAAGTACGATGATTACACCACAAAAGCTCCCCCATCCAAATACCGGAGGTAAGAAACTAGGGAATTCTAAATTTTACACGTCTACCACTTCTGGTAAACACATGAGGTTGAGATTCGGATTTTAAAGAATTCAAAGGAACGGAAGTTTTCAAAAAGGCAGGCTTGAGACGATCTATACTAATTGTAGCTGTGCGGGATCCAATTTTTAGAGTGAAATGCTTGTCCTGTCGAGAGAGTACCTGGAAAGGTCCGTCGTATGGAGGAGCCAACGGAGGTTTGACCCAATCTTTTCGAATGAAAACGTGAGTAGAATCCTTTAAGGCTGGATGCACAAAACAGGTTTGACGAGAATGATCAGAAGCAGGAACGGGTATAAGCTTTTTCATTGTCTCCCGCAAGTGTTCAATGAAAGTAGACTCTTCAATGGGTTTTGTGGAAGGGTTGAAAAATTGGCCAGGTAGGCGTAAACCATTTCAGAACAGGAACCTTTCAAGTCATCTTTGAATGCTGATCTGATTCCTAGTAAAACGATAGGAAGAGTCTCGGTCCATCGAAGTTTGTTGTGACACATAATACCTTGCTTTAAGGTTCTATGCAGGCGTTCGATCATACCATTCGCCATAGCATGATACGGCGTAGTACGTATTCTTTTTATTCCCAACATAGAAGACAGATTGACAAACAATTTTGACATGAATATTCAGCCTTGATCGCTTGTTATTACAGCTGGTACTCCAGACCGGACAATCCAATTAGTAACGAAACATTTTGCTATAGTTTCAGCAGATATGTCAGAGATAGGTGTGACTTCAGGCCATCGAGTATAGCGATCAATGCAGGTTAGTAAGTAACGATAGCCTTCTGAAGGTGGGAGAGGTCCAACCAAATCGATATGGATGTGTTCGAACCTGTGATCAGGCAACTTGAAACTCTGCAAAGGACTGTTATTATATCTTTGAACCTTCGATTTTTTAACAATTTATGCAAGAACGTGTCCAGTGTGCAATATCACGGTTTATTGACGGCCAGATAAATCTCTGCTTGATCAGTGCTCTAGTGCTATTGATACCTGGATGTGAAAGACTGTAAAAACTGTCAAAAATAATCTTTCGATGATTGACAGGCAAGTACGGTCGCACAAGGTCGTTTGACACGTCGCAGTAGAGAAAAACGCTTGGCTGAACTTCCATTTTCTGTAACTGAAGTGACGAAGATGAATGTGCCAATAGGTTCTGTAGTTCCTGATCATCCTGTTGAGCTTTAGCAATATCTTCCAGATTCGCATTACCCAGGCAAATATCGTTTATCCTAGACAGGGTATCAGCTACCACATTGGTGACCTCCGGACGTGATTTGAACACGCAGTAACGCCCACTTCGATCTAATAACGCCTACTTCGATGGATAGTCCATATTGAACAGTTGACTTGCTACTTGTTGCTGCGACCTTATCCACCTCCTCACGCTGTTGCTACTCAGTCTCGTCTCGATTAAACACAACGTCTGCCTGCATACACTCGACTGCTAATGTCAACACAGGAGCAACTACGACTGTGAAGTTAATACACCTCTCACATTCAGCACTAAAAAAAACCCGGTGATCTTAATTCCAACTCTCCCGGTATTTCACAAGTACAGCAACTAGTGGTATCTGTTCATCGAATTCTATCCCTGATAAAATTCTGGTGGGGGAGTATTGTGGCGTAACTATCGCTACGAAAATTAAAACATCAATTCACTGGTATATAAGACATGCTAACTTGATTCAATCACGAGGTACCTTTTGATAGATGAAGGTTGGCATTGTCGATAAATCCGCCCCCCCTCCCCAGAGTTTAAAACATTTTTAATCAATTAATCATAACTAAAATGCTAAACCAAGTTCGGATTCTGTTGTTTAAGAGAAATTATCATTTCATGAAATTGTAATCGTTATTATAAGAACATTTGTGTTTCCATTCACTTGCAATTGAAATCAAAGTTTAATTTTTACCCTCAGCAATTATATTTGGAAACAGAATTCGAATTTCAATCCATCTGAAATTGTAATCGCAATCAGAAACAAAATTTATTTTTTTTACCTTCAAATGTAATAGGAAACATTATTTGAATTACTATCCATTGCAATTATAATTGTATTTGGAAATAAAATTGGAATTTCCATTCAGTGCAATTATAATCAGAACTGGGAACAAAGTATAATTCTTACCTTCAGTATTTGCAATTGGAAACAGAATTTGAATTTCCATTCATTACAAATGCAAGTGTGTAAGACGAAATTGGAATGTTCATCCAATGCCCAATGCTTATCGTAAGCAAATGAAGTTAAAAGTTCATTTCCTTTTTTTAAGCATGAATTCGGAAGTTAAGTTTTTTACGGTCCACCTTGAGAATGTAAATGAGTGATTGTTACCAGTATTTGCTCCTTTGTAACAATTATGGTACTTTTGTGGGAGCAAGTATTCGGATCCAGGCTCTTGTAACCTTAGGATGAATTCTGAGCTCTTGTGACCTAATAAAATGAATTCCAGGTTCTTGTAAACTTAGGATGAATTCCGGGCCCTTGTAACCTTAGGATGAATTCCGGGCCCTTGTAACCTTAGGATGAATTCTGGGCTCTTGTAACCTTAGGATGAATTCCGGGCCCTTGTAACCTTAGGATGAATTCCGGGCTCTTGTAACCTTAGGATGAATTCTGAGCTCTTGTGGCCTAATAAAATGAATTCCAGGTTCTTGTAAACTTAGGGTGAATTCCGGTCCCTTGTAACCTAACAGGATGAATTCCGGGCCCTTGTAACCTTAGGATGAATTCCGGGCTCTGGTAACCTACCAAGGATTTTGATGTAAATAATAATTAGACGGGTTAAACAACAAATTTAGTTAAACAAAAAAAGTACAAAAGTAACGTCTCGGACACGACATTTCTATGCCATAACATAACTTTTCCCTCTCAGGGGAAAAGTTTAATCATTCCCCCTTTCTATTTGGATTTTCCCTTTTTGCTTTTGTTCTGAATCTCACTGTAGTTGTTATCAAATAAGTCATCAATTTAATATGTTAAATTCCAGCCATGAGATGAAAAGTTATTAAGAGTGCTTTTTCTTATTTAGTAAAGAATTATACCAATTTCTGTAAGTTGCCCTGCATCGAATACAGTTTCGTTAGTAAAACGTCATACATGGGATTAGGATACACAAATCACAGGTAAGTTTGTGAATTTGTTGCAATTTTATATAAACAATCAACGTTCTTTAGTACGACACCCATTACAGCGAACCTTCCATAATAACGTTCGATACATTAAGTCCCGTTTTCTATTACCTAGAGGCAACGTTATCGTAACGCCCATTAGAAAATCCTGACTAATTCGTCTTTTTTTATATACCAGCTGAAATTTTATTTCAGTTTACCGCACATTATACACCTAAAAATTACGCTATATCCAGACTTAGATAAAACAAAAAACTTTCTGAACACAAAATTAAGAAAAATTTCTGCACGTATGAGTTCTTGCAACTAGTTTCAAACCTTTAATCGCCACCTCATTTTGACGAAATTTGTTTGAATTTTTATTAAAATTTTTAATTTTAATAGAGCTCTGTTTCTCAGGGATGATTTTAAAAGTAAAGCATCTCATTAACAGGGATGAGTTTAAATTTAAGAACGTTATGGAAAAAACACTTTTAAATTATTGTAAAAAAAAAAATACTTGAAAAATTGAGCAAGGAAAAAGTGTAAGTTGAAAGCATTGATCCACAGAATGTTACCGACGTTTTAATAAAAATATCGCTGCGAGAATTTTTTTATTTGTTAAAAATTAGGTGAATAAGAATCTCAATGTGTGGTGCTCAAATCACGGAATACGAATATCGAAATTTAATTTATAAAATTACGGAAATACGAATTTCGATGTTTAATTTTAAAATCGCGTGAATACCAATTCGCTTGATATTTGATTTTAAAATCACATGAATCCGAATCTCGCTGTTTAATTACGACACGGCGTGAATACGAATTCCAATGTATAATTTATGAGTCACTTGAACACAAATCATTAGTAGGTTTTTAATCGCGTGAATACGAAACACGATGTTCGATGTAAAATCGTGATAACACGATGCTCCATCTTAAATCATGTAAATAGGAATTGCGATGTGTGATTTTTAATCACGTGAATGCAGTTTTGAATCACGCTTGCAATTGTAGGAAAAAGCGCTAAAATTAATTTTTTTTCTGAGAAATTCGGCAAGTTTTCTTTGAAGAGGCGAATTTTTTTCTTCACTTGAGTAATATAGTAACAAAAATTCCGCAATGGTGATATATTTTCCGCAAATGATACAGATCGGATTATATAAGAGAAAAATCTTTCCATTGTAAATTTAAAGTATAGGGGAAAATCACGTAAATTTAGAATAAACCATGCACGAAATACTAAAAAATATTTTACAAATCATCCGAATATTACTTTGGCCCTATAGTTGGGCACAAAATTTTCTAAATAACGGTGCTATAAGAACTGAGATGTCTAAATTTTTTAATATTGGTTCTAGAATGGATTTTAAAATTGAGTTTTATAAAGGACCGTTATTGGTTGAAAAGTGGTTGTGTGAAATGGACACTTCTTCTCTTATGGTGTTTTTCTTAACAGAGTATAAAGCATAAATTGTTTAACGTTGCTAAGGTAAATATTGTTGCTAGGGTAAAACCTTTGTCGTTTAATATGTTAATTGGATATTTTTCAAACCCTAGCCTATATTAATCTTCGTTTTGTAGTTTTCAGTAAGAATGCTCGTAAGTTGTTGCATTAAAAACCATTGCTTAAATATAAAAATGTTCTTCTTCTGCAGCCGAGTTGAAATAATGCACGATTCGAAGCAGTATACTTATCACGAGCACAGGAGGACGACATTTTCCAGCATTTTCAGTAAGTACCGAATTCATATTTGTACATCTTATCTATTAAGGCATTTTTGAATAAATTGATAACATTCAGGTAAAGATTTTCTTTTATTCTCAATTGGGTACTTGCACTTAAAGAAGAAGAAGACCTCCAGCACCCACACATGTGACCTATGACGTCAGCGCCAGTAAATATTTGACAGCAAAATGGCGCATGAAAGTCGAGCTTAGTTTTCCCACATAAGTTTAGAATGTTAATTAACGTGAAGTTAATTAAATACAGAGCAGTATCGCACATCGAATATGCATCCACTTCTTTTACTTAACTTAGATTTATTATTTGTTTATGTGATTTATTGTAACCACGATATATTTTTGTTTTATGTACCTGGCAACTTTGATGCATAATTAGTTTGTTTAGGTTCTACATAGCATCGCGTCTGTCTTTGTGTTTAAGTAAGAAATATATAGTAAAAGAATTGAAATATTTGTGAAATAATATAGAATATGCCACTTCAGAAAATTGGCACTTGACGGGCTTGGTTTACTCGAAATAAAATGGAAAGAACAATTACTAACACAAACAAATGCCACGTTTCAACAATTAATCACTATCGAGATACCAATACTGCGGTACTTGAAGGTATTCCATTCACTAAATGTTCATTTAATTTTTTAAATCTTTGTATTTCGGAGATTTTAATAGGTGAGAGAGTGATTTATGAAAATTATGAGAGAATAATATTGAATGAAATCTTTATAAATGAAGGGTTTCACAAAAAGAATATATTACCGATTTTTAGAACTTCATCTTAAAACGACTATGAGCAGAGAGCACATATACAAAGTGAGACTGAAACATATGAATAATAAAAAAGCGAATTAATCTGAAAAGAACTGAGAAAGTAGTTTAATATATTATATAAAACCCTAAATATTATATAAAACACAAATGCGTATGCTTATTCGACTAGATGTAGATATAGTGTCACCAAATCTGTATGAAACAAGCCGGGTTGATAAGGTTTTTGTTAAAATTTCAATTGTTTTTGATTGTGTGAAAAAATTTATTCCTTAAGTTTCGAATCTATTAGAGGCGAAAAATTTGCTACTCTGAAAAAAATATCTTCTACAGCTAGCCGCGATTGCCTATGTACTGGGCCTGAAAACAAACACTCGTTGTCGGCAGAAATTAAATAAACAACCTGTCACTTTTCACCATTTCTTTTTTTTTTCTTTCTTTTTTTTAAAAAAAATATTTTTTTAATAGCTCATCGAATTTTTTTACATGATGAATTCAAGTCAGTATTTTTCCCTAAATTTTATTTTATTGTTAAATTAACTTTTATAACTGTAGATTATTTATATTATGATTTTTTTAAACAAATCAAATTATATCTGATCAAGAAAAAAAAGTGGCCATGATGCTTAAATGAATAGGACTTATCTACTTATCAGTAATCATCACCGACTCATTAAGTCTAAGGAAAAAATGAATACTAAGTTCTGCCAGCCACTGGTAACTTACTGAACATTTTAATTTTCAGGTCTACTATGTATCCGTTTTTTTTTTGTTTTTTTTTTTTTTATTTTTTTTTTTTTTTATTAATTCGCCTATGTTTTATGTAATTTTGGAGAAGCGATAGACGTGTAGTGACTTTGGCTTCTACATTTCATCTGAACTTCTAGTGGCGTCCTCTGTGAACATTAATTAGAAAGAAAAAGGTTTACAGAGAGTGTACGAGTTCTAAAAATTGTACAATTAAAGAATTCTGAATCTTCCATAGTGATACCCATAACTTTGAATCATATTTTTTAAGAATAATTTTAACTGTTTTAAATTAATTAGTCGTGATTAACTAACGAAGTACCAAAGAAAGATCTAGACATCGTCTAGGAAAGAAGAAAATTAGAGTTAGATAATGAAGTATGTACAGTAGCGCCATCTTTTGCTTACAATTTTACTTAGCTCTAAAATTTAAAGTTAATAGTAATACCTGGAACGTATTTACAGGTTTGTAACTGCTTTTGTATTTGAAGTATAAAATAGTAGCATAAAATAGTTGTATTCAATAGTATAACATAGAAGATCTTTGATTAAAGTTATTTTAGAAAGGATTGAAACATAGAAAAAAATGCTAAACAAATCTTTAAAAATCAACTTTACAAGAAAAAAAATTATTTAGACTGTTACACTTTCATAGCAAATGAATCAAAATTTCAAACAGTAAATAATTTGTTTGATTTTATCGAAATTGTGATACATCTGCGCATAACGATAATGCAGTTTTGCGAATAACAAAATTAACAGAAAAGAAAACAGTCTTCCTGTCAAAAAGCCAAAAAATGCCACTCAGAAAAGAAAATATAACTTAATCGCTTTTAAAAAAAACATACAAATACTTGTGATTAACAATAATTTTACGAGCTACGAAATTATTCAAAGAAATTGTATCACTTATAAAAATTGTGTCGATAAACAGTGTGCAATTTTAAAAAAATGGTCAGACTTTTATAGAAGTTACATGTTCATTAACAGGTAATGAAATATTAAAAAAAATCATCCAACAAAACATATTTAATCAATATCTTTATAAAACAAATAACAAGAATATCAAAACTTTCGTTATTAACGTTCAACTTTGGTTTGCTTAATTACATGTGCAATTAGAGATTCTTCTGTACCAAAAGACGCACAAAAACATTATCAAAATGAATCAGTTTTCTTTAAAAACAATCTATACTTAAACAATAATTTTATTAGTAAAATTTCTGAGAACTTTAAGAAAAATGGTCATAAGACACTCATCATAAATAGTAGCGTGTGTATGTGATTATCATAACTTAAAAAATCTAAGAAATTCTTTTTAACATACACAAAAATAATTTGTTACAATTTTCTATTTAAATTGTAAGTGACGTGAATAAATTTTAGCTCTCAGAGCTTTCCTTAAATGCCTGGAAATTTACTTTTAATATGAATGAAAAAAATTTTTTTACTATACTTCGTAACGTTCGTTTTTTTAACTATACTTTGTAAGTTAAAAGACGGTTGCGGTATAGGATTTAAGTAATCATTTGCCTCATTAAAATATTTCGTGTTATTTCGTTATCAAATTATACAAATATGCTTTCAAAATAATATAAAAGCCTTTAAAAATTAAACAAGTCAGACAGAAATTAAATTCGTGCTATCTTTTACGATATCTATCATAGAATTATTCTAAAACAAAATTATAGTTTCGTAGTCTTACGGGAATCCTAGACTTGACGACATTCGTTCTTGAAAAAAAAAAAAAACTATATGACGTTACAAGAGAACTGGATTTGATTGGACCACTAAAAATGGCGCGTCTTATGCTGAGATTCTCTTTGCAAATCAAATGCTATTAAGAATTTTTATAAGGAATGATAAAGAATTTTTACTCTTTTTCTGTAGAAGAAAATCGTCTGCCAGTAACAATATTAATTATCCTTTTATCAGTTCCTTTAAATGCGAACGGAAAGGCGTATATTTGTTACGATTTTTAGGTATCATTTTTATTCATTTGTATTACTTCTAAACTGATTCTTTATTAAGTTTCATTTCCCTCATTTCACACCATTTAAGAAAGCTATCAAAAAGAAGACTGTACAATGTCGTTTCAAGAGTTGGTGATGTTGTTATACGTTCGCACTGTGAGATTGGAATTCATATGGCGTGCACTTCGATGCAAACAGGCTCTTTCTATAGCGATAATAGTTTTCTCTTAACTTATAGAAAGTTCTTTTTTTCTTCTTTTTTTTTTGTTTATTGATAGTTTATAAATAAGTCTGTTTTGTTCTGCCTTTTAAAATTTAGAAAATTTATCGCAAAAAAAAAAATATATAAGTAATATAAAAAATTTAACTATATTTCATTTTTATAATATTTTTAACTTTCGTATTTATAAACCGGTAAATTTCGGGGGGTTCTAATATTTGAGGGAACACTTCGGGACATAACATTCACGCGTTCTTCACAATTAGAACTAAATAGAAAGCCACATGTTAGGCCCCTGCATAAAGAATCACTTTCTGTTTCTAAAGTTCAAGATGTTCTTTTGAACTTTTTAGATGTCAGTTTATTATGACGACAGAGTTTTTTTACTTATAAAACTGAAGCGACTTAAAATTCAGTAGGGTGGTTGTAAAAACCTAAAAAATAATATCAATATTTCATAACCGTCGTTGAACAGCCGACCCACTGTTTTGGGTTTACAACTACTAATATTCAACTCTGTAATCTTGTAATTTTGAACCCAATCCAGAAGACAACTCCTGGCAGACAAGGGAGATATTTGCCTTCGCGGAGAACTTTTTGATGGAATTCACTCGCATTTGCATTACATGGGGAGGAAAACCACGAAAACTTCCCACGGTTGGCCTGACGGTAAGAGTACTCCAGCCCATGATCCGTCTACCACTGAGGATATTTTACGTCAACACTGTGGTCGGTGCAAAGCCGGGTGAGGAATTCGTATCGACCAGTGCTGGGATTCACCTCATTGAAAGGAGAACACTCTGTCTCCTGAGCCACCACGATTGAGAAGAGAAACACAGTAAATTAATTTCGGAGGAGTTCGGATTCAAATTTCCGTGCAGTGTATAGTTCTATAAAGTAAATATAATTCGCGGCTTTGCACTTTTGGAGCAACAAGTAATTTTAAAAAAAATCGATTATATAGTTCTTAGAAAACAAAATTTAAAATAAACGCATATTTTTTAACTTATATTTTAAATAAATTGTTATTCAATTTTTTTTTTTTTTTTTTTTTTTTTTTTTTTTTTTTGTCATTTAAAAATACATTGTTTAAGAAAATACAACAATTTCTATAATTTTTCAGCGTGAGGTTTACTCATTTTTTCCGACTACACAGAGTTAATACAACATTAGTATATAATATTTCACTTCGTTATTTTTTTCAGGTCAAATCGGAGGATCTCTCGGGTTGTTTCTAGGAGCTAGCATCATCTCTGTTATAGAATTATATATTTTCCTCATGCAGTGGATTTGGTATAAATGTTGTCCTACAAAAACTGTGAAATCCTCACAATTGTATTCCACATCCAGCAAAAGAACAAAAAGCAACTAATTGAATATCAGCGATGAACTAATTGGATAGTGCGCAAAAAAAAAAAAAAAAAAAAAAAAAAAAATAAGCGGACCACCCTGAATAACTTTCGAGGGGGGTGACCTCAAATATACTAATTAATAAGTGCAGACGATATTTCAAGTTTCGAAATCAGACACCAAAACGTACTTTCTCTAAATAAACATAACTTTTTTTCGATGTATTCGGATTTCTCCCCCACAAAATATAGGGGGTAGCCGCAATCCTGGATCCAATCTTAAAGATCGAATATAAAAGATCTAATTTTTTTTTTTTTAAATTTAATTTCTCTAGAACTTTTGAACCAATTTTGCTCAAACTTTGTAATTTGCCATGTAAAAATATATTCTTTAAAACGATGCAAAAAATTGTACACCTTACGATTCAAACATTTAGCTACGATTCAAACATTATTTTTAAATAAAATAATAAATATTTACTAAAAGTTATTATTATTATTTTTATTTATTTATTTATTGAATTAACGAGTTTTATAATTTTCTGCAAAAAATTTATCAGTTCGCTTATAAAGTTCTCGAGATATGGCGAGAATAAGTAAAACTAACATGAAAGGGTTCAAACTTTGGAGCGCTCTCCTGTCCAAACTATGGGGACTATATTTTCCAGACTGCGGATACCCCTAAATCTTCTGTTAAGGGGGGGGGGATTTGTTAATTCAGAGAAAGTATGTTTTTGTGTCTGATATAGTAACTTAAAATATCGTCTGCACTATTCAATTAACATAATCAACTTGAATCTTTTAAGATTGAGTCCTAGAATGTAAATCCGATCATTAGATCAAAAGTTATTCAGGATAGTCCGTTTTTCATTTTGTAAACAGTACATGTTAAGTCACTAATGGCCTGTGACACTGCTCCTAATTTATTTTAACTTAAACACATGTACTGTTGTGTGCAATTGTTAATAAATTTATTCGAAAATCACAGGAAAATTTTTTTAATGTTTGTTTTATACCTATATTTCTTATTTACCTATACCTATATTATCCTAAAACATATCACTTTAAAAGAATAATTTTTAAAAATTTTATTATTTACAATTATTTAGATCTAAGAGAAACAGTTATTTACTATTAAAATTTCTTTAATTTAAAATATCAATTATTGATAAAATTTTGAATATAAATGGAAAAAAATTAAACATCTTTTTTTGTATTTCGTATTATTATTGTACAAATATAATTCCGATCTAACAGATACTTTTTAGTAACTGTTAGACTGTCTTAATCATAAAAAAATACCAAAATATATGCTTTTGCTCGTGCATAGAGGGTCAGAAAAAAATATTTACATAAAAAGGGCACCGGTGTCTCATTAAAAATATTAACAAACCGGAGACGGAGTCGAGTATATTTTTTGAGCTCCAACTCCACAGACTTCATTTAAAATGTCAAATTCATTATTTTATTAGGTGCAGCCAGAGATGGGCATCACTCACGAAAATTTTATTCATGACTAAATTTATTCAGAATAAATTTATTCTGAATGATTATACATATGAAAATTTAGTCATTATTCATCATTCATTATGCAAATGTATAAAAAATTTTGAATAATGATTGATGAATAAACTCATTAGTCATGACTAATTTTTCTGAATAAAATTTTGAATAACCAGCGAAAAATGCAATCGATATGTTTTTGTCTATAACGAGATGCAAAACATCGTTTGCTCTTAAACGTCTTATTTTAGGAATTTAACTATAAAACTAAGACAAGTATGAATATTTATTTTTATGTTATTTTAACTAACTCCAGTGTAACATACTTAGTTGTGCTAAAAAGTAGGTTTATAACAGTTTAGTTACTTAAGTTCATTTTAAAATTTTGTTCTAAAATCTATAAAACACAATTTCTTATAGTTTTTGAAAGCAAACGATAATCTTACTTTAAATAAAATTTTAACTTAAAAAATTATACGCTTTTTTGCCATGTAACCATTTCTCAAAAGTATGCTTTATGTTAGACAAAAGTAAATTTCCTCAACTATTATATAAATATACTTGGAAAGGATTAACGTTTTATTTGTAGTTGTCATAATCGTAGTCAGAGTATTCCGTACCCATTTTTGTTGACCAGTGAAATTATTCAGTTATTCTTGACTAATAAATAAAGGAAACTGAATAAAGAATAATGAATGATTTATTCTTTATTCATAATATTTCTGACTAATGAATAAATCTTTATTCATTATTCAGAGTTTGAATAATTATTCATCATTCTTTATTCATTATTCTGAATGACAAATGCCCATCTCTGGGTGCAGCACATACGCCCCATCGCCAAATGTGATAAAATCGTAAATGTGGCGAATAAAATTGTGTTTTGGTGAAAGTATTGGCGAATTATTTTTTCGACTGGAAAGAAAAATATATATTTAACTCGATTCTCAAAATTACGTCAAAATGAACTTTTCTAAACAAATCCGTATTTTTTATTCGATTACATTTGGTGAAGACCTTCGAAAATTGGCGAAGACTTTTGAAATTTAACTAATTTACTGGATAATAATTAGAAATCTTTAGAGCGAGAAATCTTTTGAAATCTTAGCTTTATTATTTATAATTTTATTTTATTATTTATGATCATATTCATTTATAATTTTAAAAAATATACATTTCAGTGTAAAGCTTCATTGTTTTGGTTAATACAAACTAATCTATTTAGTTCCGTTTATTATTTGTTTTGTCTCTGTAATCAAATACAGTTGGGAATGAAAAATTTTTTTCGATTTTGAAATGAATCAAAATCATTATTCCCCTATATCTTGAAATGGGTAAGATTTCATGATGCACAGAATAGAAACGATTAAAAGATAATAATAATACGTCTGAACATCTCTCTGCCCTATCTTTCTCAAATAATAACAATTATCTGACATACAAAGCAGCAGTGTACAGTAATGTAAACAAAAGCAATGTATCATCATCCTCTGCGTGGCAGAGATAAATGATCATTACATCCGGTGATTTGCCTAGTCAACAACTACCCAAGAATCAAAACATTTTATTTCCTGAGAAAATTCTCTTCCTGCAATAAGAGAGACGCCATTTTTTATCAAACCATTTATACAGTCCTTTATTCTTGGTAGTTTTTTATTTATGCCTATTTCATTGTACGTAAAGAATAGTTAAAACAGAAAAGGCGTAACCTAAGTTAAAATGCTCATTTTTTATCTTTGGTATATCTAACAGAGAGGATTATTTTCATACTAAAAAAATTTCGAGGGTAAAATGAAAGAAGATTCTAAGAAAATTGGGAAAATGATTTTTACCGTTAAAACAGCAGTAAAATAAAATCAACAAAACTTGCATTAGCACTTTTTTATTTACACAAAATTATTTGTTGTTGTTATTTCTAATGCCATTTGTCGATGACAGCAAGCCTGTGTGATGAAACCAAGTAAATTTAGGGCTGAGGGTGCGTTCTTATTTTTCAGTGGCGCCATCTATGGCCAGGAATATGACCTTAATCACACACGTCACATCCCTCTTAGATTCTCGATTATTTTTTTTCTGATTAAATTATACCAATGCATTTCTGCTGTCAGCATTTATGAAAGGTAGTTAAGTGTTACGAAAAAAATAAACGAACCCCCTGATAACTTTTGATTTAATGATCGGGTTTTCATGTTCTAGGACTCAATCTTAATGATTCAATGCGATAACCTCAAATATGCTAATTAGTAAATGCAGACGATATTTTAAGTTAAGAAATCAGGCACAAAAACGTACATTTTCTGAATAAACATACAATTGTTTCGATGGATTCGGAATTCTGACGCCCAAAATATAGGGGGTAGCCGCAATCTGGGAAATAAGGTCCCGATAGTTTGGTCAGGTAAACGCTTCTAAATTTGGGCTTTTTAATAATTTTACTTTTGTTAATTGTTGTTTTGTTTACTTTGTTTTGTAATTTTGTTAATTTTACTTTTTGCGTATTTTACTATAACGCAAGAACTTTTTAAGCGAATTGAAAATTTTTTGCCCATAATAATAAAATTCATTTAGCCAAAGATAATTCCATGCAAAAAATAAATTTTAGTTAATATTTATTATTTTATTTAAAAATCTTAGAAAGCATTTTAAAATATAAGTTATACCATTTTTGTATCATTTTTAAGAATGTAATTTTACAAGGCAAAATCGATCAAATAGTTACTGGGAAATCAAATTTTAAGTATACGACTGTTTTGAAATTCAATTTCTCAGGAACTACTCTACCGATTTTGCTCAAATTTAGTATTTTGACATGTAAAATTACATTCGTAAAAATGATGCAAATATGTTATATCTTTACAATTTAAAATTTTTTCGACCACTCTTAAATAATGTAATAAAATATAATAAATATTTACTAAAAGTTCCTTTTTGTATAGAATGATCTTTGAATAAAAAGATTTTCAATTGTGTGCTAAAATTTTTCAATTTTCAATTAGCTTAAAAGTTTACGAAATGCTTAAAAGTTAACGAAATACGCAAGGCGCCATTTTCAAAGTAAGCGTAGGCAGCGCTGGCATTAGATAGGCTAAACGTGATCTAACAGTCATGAGTAACAGTTGCAAACTCAAAACAGTTACAAAAATAGCATATCATTCGCAAAAAAATATTATTTCATATAACGACGAAGCCTTCAGAAAAACAGCCTTAAAAAAATAAATGACAAAAGTATACAAAAATTGAAAAATCCGTCGATTCAGTCAGTATTGTGAAAATCAGTCGAAATAGACTCTTTGAGTAAAATGCGATTAACAAAAACATAAAATAGAATACTTTTCTAAATCAATTCAATTTAGCTAATCTAACTGAAGGCATTAATTAATTTTGAGTCAACTGCTTTTTTTCAATAAAATATAGCAAAGGTTAAAAACTTTAATTAAAGAAACATAAAATACTCGTTACCAACAGTATTTTTACTTTTAAAATATTTTTTAAAAAAAATAACAAAGCTTAATAAAATTTACACACTTAAAAAAAGGTGAATAAATTGAAGTGATTTTCATTATTTTTTAAACAAATCTTTAAGATTTTAAAAGCATCTGTAGTTTAGGAGTACTTTTATAAAAAGCTAACTAATTATCGCTGATTAAAGTATGTATAATTATCAGTAAAACATTTGCCTAATTCAAAAATATTCAACAAGCAATTTTTACTAATTATTTTAATTTTGTATATTAGATTTTCATGTCGTAATCGGAAAATTATTTTAAAAGAAATTATGAAAACTTTCATTTACTTGAAAAAGCCGACTTATTTTTATAAGCAAGGCAAAATGTGAATTAACATCAAAATCAAAAATGTGAAATAGATAAGTATAAAGAATTTTTACTATTGTAATTATCAAAATCTTTGCTAAATACAAATTAAAAATTCGGCTAATTTTTTTTTTCGGACACTGAGAAAAACTGTTATGTGATTGACTAAAAAGATAAAAAATTACATTATCATTCTAACGAACCCTTAAAACGTGCTACCATTGATAAAATGTATAATTTCCAATAAAAGAAAATTAAAAAAAAAATTTTTTGAACGGAAAGCAACATAAGAATGGACGATGAGGTTTAATAAAAACATTCTCACTAAAAAAGAAAGAAAAAGAGACTCGCCCCCGGGTGGGCTCGAACCACCAACCTTTCGGTTAACAGCCGAACGCGCTAGCCGATTGCGCCACGGAGGCTCGATATCCAGGGATAATATTTTTTATTATTAATTAATATATAGCATTTGAATACATTTCGCTTTTCTTTTATAAGATTGTTTTTATTTAATTTATTAACTGAATATTTTTTTTGTCACTTCAAATTTCATAAAAAAATATTAACTTTTATGCAGAAAAGTAAAGTAGTGCATTCTAATGCTACTCATATTCTAATGTTGTATGTATTTTTGTTAAAGTACTTTAAATTAGTTAATTGATTAAATATTTATATTTCTTAATTCAAAATTCACTTTAGATTAGAAAAGCATGATTAAAATCAGCTCTGTCTTTACAAATCAAAAGCTGAAATTTAATTGTAAAATATTTTAAGAAAAAAAAAAAAAAAGGATAGAAAATTTAAAAACGACTTCACATATTTTTTACAAAAATCTGAAAACGTTTATAAAATCATCAATTGAAATACTCGCAGCTAATAAATGTTTATTAAAGATAAAAATACATATATAGATCATAAATATTAACTCTACTAATAAATATTAATTCTACATTCACAAACAACTGTTTAATGCTTCATGTGAAGGGGGAAAAAAGTAAGATATAAGTACTTTTATTCTGATTTTATGATCTGATGTGATGTTTATGATTGAATGTTATGCATTCAGCGTTCAATCTATAAGAGTTCACATAATATTTAGGATATGCGAAGCTTAATACAGTATTGTAAATAAGAATAAATCATTAAATATGGTGAAGATTTTCACCGTAAATAATGTAAACATGTAAATAATTAAAAGTTTACATATCTCAATTACTGAAATTATTTAAATAAGAAAAATATTTTTGATCAATCTCAATTGTATATAGAATACAATTTTCTTTTGATAGTAAAGATACATATTTCTATGATATTTCATTTAAAAAATAAAAAAAAAAAAAAAAGAAGAATACTGATAAAATTGAAATTTAACCGGAAAGAAACTTTTCATTTATTTCTTTTAATTTCACTTTTAAGAAATAATAAAACCATTTGTAAAAAATAGATGGCGGCATCATCTGTCCACCTTCAAGTTACATTCTGAAGAATGATCAAAGCATATTATAGGGACTGCAGGCCCGTTAAAAATAACTATCAAAATAAGATTATATATCGAGTAAATCTGGTGAAATGTTATTGAAATAAAAATATTTTAAAAGAATGGCGTATTTACCAAAAACTAAATAAAATTCATTTCAATTAATTTTTAAAGCAAAAACAAAATATATAAAAAATTAAAGTACATAATTTTTACAGGAAAAGAATAATTCTAGGATCCGTCATGAGACAAAACAAATACAAAATGTACTCAAATCAGAAAAAAAAATACTGTTTCTCTTGATTAGTTAGACATTTTACATTGAATCAGCTCTAACCCATCAATAACAAATCATTTATTAAATTCTAATTTAAATTGTACTTAAAGAAGCAACTAATATAAAATTATCAAACGATACTTTGTTAGGAAGTATTGACGCATTGTAAGTCGCAAATTAAGAATGCGTTTTTGTTCTTGCAAACCTCTTGATTAACATTTTAAGTTTTTGTTTAGGACTAAATTAGGGCCTATCAAAGGTAGTACATGATTATTCTAAACATCAAATAACAATTTACATGTATTGCATTCGATCATTATTGCTTTGCATAAACCCTTCAATAACAATAATATAAGGTTTCAAAAAAATGAGAAGCTTAATAATATTTTAATAAAATTTCCTAAATAATGTTTTTAAACTTAAATCAGTAATATTAAGAAATAAATAAATAAAACAATTGATTTAAACCCTGCAAATCAAAAACCAAAGTAAAAAATAAAAAATTTCCTCGCAGGATAATAGAAATTGTGAAATAGGATACTCAATATTTCTTTCTTCTTCCCCAGCAAGCCTCGGTAGCGCAGTAGGCAGCGCGTCAGTCTCATAATCAACTCAATCTGAGTTATCTGAAGGTCGTGAGTTCGATCCTCACCCGGGGCAGTTTCTTTTATGTTCTATAAGTTTTCAAATTTCTTTTTGTTTTTCTTATTATTTATTAAACTTTGCTCTCGTTACTATTTTTTACCAAACACAGAATTACATCTTCGAAAGGTATGCTGATAATTTGATTCTTCACTCTATACTATCGCCATTTATTTTTTTTTTTCAATAAACAGCACGTCGCTATGGAAACATTTTTTGAGAATAATTCTAGATATAGTGAGTGATGAAAATCATGAGGGAAGAAAGGATGAGAGTCGACGAATAAGAGAATCGAATGATCGAATCAAAAGTGAAGTGTAAATAAAAAGGCGAATCGGTTAGTAAATAAATAAAGTTTATAAATGAATTATTTGTGGTATAGCAATCACTATTTACACTTATTCACTTTTTTTTCTTCTTTTTTTTAAATTTCTAGATTTTTTTCAAAATTACAATTTGGCAGAGTTTGAAATAAATCCTCTGACTCATATACAACGCATATTTTGTACAGTGCCGCATACCTGTACTGAAAAGAAAACAACAAAAAAAAAAAGATTGTTGTAATTAATTTAGTTCCATTTTAATTCGCAGTGGCAGAATTTTTTTGAGCTATCTGTGGCAAAACTCTTTAGCAGTAATCTCTTTCTGAAAGATACTTTTAATAATAACAAGCATATATTTTATTAATTTAAAATAACAAAAGCGCTGTGTTTACAAAAAAAAAAAAAAAAAAACTACAAATTTTTTTTTTAATTGAACATGTAAAAAAACTTTTATTCTAATATTATGAGTGATGTTCTCGAATTTCATTTGGGGCGAGGGGGATCGCACAAATTATTTCCTTCTTTGCATTTAATAAATAATCATCACGATAAAAAAAAATTACAAATCATGAAAACCTGATTAGTAATTGCCGAAATAAAGATTGACACGAAATCACGCGAATTGGACTCCTCAAATGTGTGTTTCGTTTGGAAGTTAGGTTGTTGTAATAAATAAGATCGTATAAAAAATATCGGTTTTAAAAACTATGGACATAAAAACTATGGAGAAATCAATAGCAATAACTGCCAAAAATTTGATAGAATTAATACCTTAAAAAGTAAAAACTCAAATTTTCCATATTGTTTGAAACAATATATCGGGATATTTAAAATCCACGTGAAATTCAATAACTGCCGAAAATACAAACGAAACATTACATCGATTTACGATACTATCGGCGTAACATCGATTTACGATACTATCGGCGTAACATCGATTTACGATACTATCGGCGCAAATTGCGGGAGTCAAAGAGTGATTAACTGAATGCGTGATTCAAATATTACATGTAAATTTTTGTAGAAAAGATATTTTTTTTTAATAATTTTTTTTTCAAAGAAAAATTTTTCTGCAAGAACTCTGTGACATTTTTCGACAATGTCGCCATGTCACTGTGATTCTGACACAGAGGTTATAGTAATGATTTTAATTTATACAAATAATCGTAATCTTTCGGACGTGAATAAAAAAGAAAACAAAAAGAACCAGATCAGAATTTTTTTGGGGTCAATCTAAGTCCTGAAACAGCATTTTGAAACAAGAAGACATATTACAGAATTCAAATGATTTATGTGACTAAACAAATAAAGCATAAAATTTAAAGTATTTTAACATTAAAAAAGCTTTTCGATTTAAATTTCCAAATTCTTAGTATTACCCTATTCTTGTAATTAGAATGTTTTGGGGTATTTTTTAATTAAAACGTACGTGTACAAGAAACATTTTTTGGAACGTCGGCCTATTTCTAGTTTCAAAATTAGGGATTCAGTAATTTTCTAATTTAATTAAATTATTAAAATGGATCAATTTAATTTAATTATTAAAATGGATGAAAATGAAATAGTTCTGATGCAATCTCAAATTTTTTTTGTTAATTTTCTTTCATTTATTTTTAATCTATATGAGCACAAATTTTTAAGATTTTATTCTTTCATTGTTTTTTTAGTGAAATAGTAACAAGAGCAAAGTTAATAATAAATTAAAAAGAAATTTGAAAACCTAAAGGGGAAAAAAATAACTGCCCCGGGTGAGGATCGAACTCACGACCTTCAGATAACTCAGTAAAGAGTTGATTATGAGACTGACGCGCTGCCTACTGCGCTACCGAGGCTTATTCGGCAAAAGGATATTAATTTAAAGTTGTAATGAAAGGTGATTGAACATAAAAAATTATTTCTACACTATAACATACGTCCTATTAAATCAGCAACTTAAATGATTATTTAACAAAAGCAATATTTTTTTCTTCTTATTTTTCAATAAATTCTAACAAAAAGGTGAAGAAAAATATTTATTATTAGATCAAAATAACAAAATTAAAAGTGCACAACGACCGGCTCGTGATTAAATGAATGGTCAATAAACGGCCCCCGCTTTCAGTCGAATGTTAATTGGAGAAAAAAAATATATATATAAATAGCATCGAAAGTTTAAATATCACCCAAATTTTATCATAATATCAAAATGTGCAAATGCACTACTAAGGTAAAACTTCTTCAATATTTCGATATCTTTTATCAAATGAAAATTTTGATTTAAATGTTAATTAAAAAATTAAATAAAAAAAAAAGTTAAAAAAAATTAAAAGAAATGTTAAATTCATTGGTTTGCTTTTCTTAAAGAAAAGTGATATTTTATTTTCCTATAATGCTAAGGAATATTTACCTTTTTATGTATTAATATATGATTTAAAAATCAAGATCATTGCGGCCCCGAAAGCCTCTATTTTTTCTCCCAAGGCCCATAAATACACGTTCGCGGAAAATTTGTCACCATCACGGAAAATTTTTTTTTACTGTTACTTAAAAAGAAGAAGAAAAAAAACCCTATTCTTCAAAGAAAATCAGAATTCGAATTCGGAAAAAAAGCCATTCACTTTAACGCTTTTTTCCGACGAATGCAAACGCGATTTAAAATTACATTCATATGATTAAAAATCACATATTCTATTTACGCATTTTAAAGTCACGCATGTATTTCTGTTTTCAGGATTTTTTTAATCAAATATAACGCGATTTAAATAAAGCCACCATTATGATTCATGTTCAAGTGACTTAAAAATTATACAATAAAATTTAAAATCTCGTATTCACGAGATTTTAAAATGAAACGTCGAGATTCCTTTTCACGCGATTTTAAAAATCGCATATCGAGATTCATATTCACGTGATTTTGTAAACTAAACATCGAGATTCATATTTACGCGATTTTGAAAATTAAACATCGATATTCGTATTAAAGCTATTTTTAAATCAAATATCAAAATTCGTATTCACGTGATTTTAAAAATCAAACATTGAGATTCTTATTCACGCGATTCTTAAATCAAAAACCGAGATTCTTATCAAGGGGATTTTAAAATCAAACATTCGATTCACACGATTTTAAAGCTTAATTTCGAGATTAGTATTCGTGTGATTTTAAAATCACACTTTAAATACATAAATAAAATCTCGCAGCGATATTTTGTTGATAAATGCTTTACACTTTTTTCTTGCTCAAATTTCAGATATTTTTTCAATTATTTATAAAAGTGTTTTCGTAAATATCATTTTCGGATTTCAGTTGTGGTGTGAATCAAAACAGAGTTCTATAAAAATTAAACATTTAAAAAAAAATTTTGTGGTTTTCAACCGAAAATGCTTTGACGACGAAAGGGTTAAAACTAGTTACAAGAATTAATCAATGAGTGCAGAAAGTTTTTTAATTAAGATTTTGTGTTGGCAGAGAGTTTTTAATTTTATTTAAGTTTACCGAGGCCCTAATTACGAAAAAAAAAAAAAAAATGTTTCATTTGCACCTCTATAACGATATGTTACTTTCTGAATTTTCCAACAACGATCTTACTCTAAAGTATTTGTTATTTTAAAGTACAATGTACTATAAATTATAGTACTTGCACTTGTAATATATGAGTAAACTAAATAAAATGAGCATTTACCAAATAGACAATGTTGTGCTATTAACAAAGCATGGGTCAGTCCCCCAACTTAGGAGTGTTTGGGACAGAAGGGAAACGATTCCGCAATGTCGTAACTAACGAGCAATTAAATTTCGAAGTGGCTGGAAAACGCTATGGGTCGCATCGGCTTGCGTTGACGTGATTTTGTAAAATTGATGAAATTTTTGCCAATTAATAAGTTAATTTTCTTTATTTTTATTTAATTCTCTTTATTTTTATTTAATAATTTATTATTGATTTTATTACAATCTCAAGATATATAACTACATTAATTTTCAAATGTGTTTTTTTAGAATAATATTTCAAAAAATTTAATTTTAATGAAAGAAATGGCTGTTTAATCCAAAACAATAATGCAATTTACAGAATTTCAAAAAGGCACTGATAGCAAGAAAAACAATAACAGTACTACTAGAATAAAGGTTTATAAGACCTAGTAGGTAATGAAAATGGACGAGTGGCCGGGATAGCCTGGTTGGTAGGGCGTTGTGACCATCTCCAAGAGGTCGTGAGTTCTATCCCCACCGGCCGATCACTGGTGCACATTAAATCTGTCTGATCACAAAGTCCTCATGCTCACAAAACAAATCATACCTTTGGGAGTACTGAAATGGAGATTGATCGTTCTCTGGTTCAGACAAAATTACGATCGGTGGATGAAACAATGGATATATGAATGGGTCCAATCTATAAATGGACAGTGACTTGTATGTGGCTGAAGTCGTGTTCTTGGCAATAGATGGCGCCACTGAAAAACAAGAAATGCACCCTTTGCCATAAATTCGCTTGGATTCACAAAGCAGGTTTGCTTTTATTGGCAAGTAGCATTAGAAACAACAACAACAATACTACGAGTGCTAACAGTACTTTGACTTTGTTTCTGTTACAAATGTTACAGTGTATAATGCATATAACTAAAGAAATATTTCTTTCACACTTATTCGAATTGTTCAACAAAAAATAAAAATACTATTAACAATTTACACTATTTCGTGATAATTTCTACTACAGTCAAAGTCAAATAAATAAAACTTAATACTGATATTACATAAACATTTGCAAAAATGAAATGAGTTCAGAACACACGAGTTAGAAACAAAATTTGTAGCCTAAGACAAGTAAACGCTAGTCGATATATATAATCTCTCTTCGCACAGTAGTGACGTCATTTTCCACCCATAGCGTGATCCGGCCACTTTGAAATTTAATCGCTCGTAAAAAACGAAGCGTCAGTACAAAAAATTAAAAAGAGGAGGGAAATACCGCTAAGGATGTTAGGATTTTTCTATCTATTTACCACCTTGACGCATTAGCTACGATTCAAAGGGTACATTTTATAAAATATATTTTAACCTATTTAATATTGGTGAATTTATTATTAGTTTTGCCCTCTTACAATTGTGCTTAGTCCCTCTAAATATTGGAACGTTCTCTAAAGTTTAAAAACTTCCTTCTCAGTGCAATCTACATTTTACGAAGTTCATTAAAAACTTCGACAATTTCAATTCTAAATTTCATCACAAAAAAAAAAAATTAATCATAAAATTAAATAATTTTAAAGGAAAGAAAATTATTTAAAGAAACGCCAAAAAAAGGCGTATTTTCTCTAGCAGATCTGTTCTTACTAGCAACACTTTTTCCCTTGCGGAATCGTTCTGTCCCTAACACTTTTTGGAGCTTTCCCCAAGATGTTCTGACGATGCCATTCGATAACAGACAAATAAGTTAATCGGTTTTATACTATAGAAAAGAGTTGAGATGTTCCATCCTTCGATTTTTGTTCTAAATAAACGATTTTCTAAAAATGGTAAATTTTATTTCATTATTCTTTAAAGTTTTAAACTTTTTTATTTTGTGGCTCATCTTTTCGAGAGAATTACTTAAAATATTGATAAAACAATTGTTGTTAAAGAAAGAGTAACGACGTCATGTGAAAACTATGAACTGGCTCGCCGAAAAGTCGACCTTGCTCACTTTTCAAAAGTTGAAAGAATTTGGGGGAGGGGGACCGTATCGTGATATGACACGACAAATACAATCGTATAAGTGCCAAATGAATTTTAAACTTTCAAATATAACAGGGGGAAAAAAACGTGTAAACGTTTGCGTGGGGTACCCATCTGTAATGTTTTTTTTTTTTTTCTTTTCATTTTTAGCGGGCCGTTGCCCGGAAGTTCCCAAAACTTGGCGATAGTTTTGCCGTAGATCACGATACGGAAATCTTCCCGAAATGAAGACACACTAATAAATTGTTCACTAAATTTTATACAATAAAACAAATCAGAATAACATTTATTCTGCATTCGTAAATATTTGTTAAGAGATTCCTGAAAATTTTCTCTATTTGTCAGAACTTTTAAATATCTCTAACTATTGAGGTAGACTCACCGTCTACCACGACAACGACAACCTTATAACAAAAATTTCAAAACCTGCAAAAATATGTAACACTATGATCGAATTGAAAATTATAATACGAAAATGACGGACAACAAAAAATATTTGTGAGCAAATTGTAAGTTTTTAGTAGCATAATGTATCGAAAGGGTATAAAAATTAAGTATTGATTTCAGTTAAAACAAGGGATCGTTGAAATAATAACGAAAGCATGTTTTGGACAATTATGGACCCTTCTTGTCAGAAAAATGAGCAAATCACAAAATGCCTCCCAACCTCATGTAAAAAAGTCGCAATACCCTCTCCCCCCTTTGTGTTTTACTGTAACTTTTGTTGTTGTGGCGGTAATTTAATTTTAAAATAAAATTTTGAGTAAAATCTTCTTTAGCGACCTTTGGTGTTATCTTTTGTGGCTGATACTGCTGACTGTTTTTTCCAAAATTTCCCACCCTGAAATTTTTTTTTTTAATTTCCCAAGTGTATTTGCTTTTCTTTTTCGAAGAAAACAAGGGGATTTTATTTTTTTACGTAAGCACTTATAATATCCCTCTTTCCCCACATATCAGCAAATCGCTAACTCACTCTCTCCTTACGAAAAATTTGAACGACCCTTAAATCAATTTTTATTATGCTAAATCTACGAATTCCGCATTTGACATTTTGAAGAACATTTTATTCGTCAGTCAATTAGCCGCAGATCCTCGAATCCCTCATTAAACATGACACTAATAGATTTCGTTATATAATCGGCAGAAATTAATGTATAAAATTCACAACTACCTTATTTTGTGTTGACAGAAAACTACTGTTTCACATTTTTCCAACACTATTTTGATTGCAAATTAATTTTAAACTTATGTGAACAGAATGTAAGGTTTGAGAAAATAATGGTTAACGATTACAAACAAGGTGTTCATTACGATTTAAACTACCGTTAAGTAAATAGATGGGAAGAATAAAGAAAAAAAACAACGAAGTAACTGAAAAATATAACTTACAAAAGTGGTTCCGTACAACTAAGATCGAAATTCTAATTCTAAATGATCACATGTAAATCTGACCTATGTAACTTACGATTGGATGTTGGCGACAGTCGAAAAGACGGCGACATACGGGATCTTCCTTTTACATGTTATGCGTTGATATTGTTAAAAGAATTTTCGCCAAACCTGGTAGCATCTACTAAAATTAATAAATCAATAATTGTCTTAAGATAGAATTTAATTAAGAAAAATAAACTTAGTTTACTGAACCGAAAAAAAGCAGAAAATGGGTTAATCTTTGAATTCATAATCTTTGAATGATTCTACTTAAGGAAATTCTGGTTAAATATGTGCTGCTTTGTTTTGTAATTTTGACCATCTTAGGATCAATTGCGTCATTAACAATTAAAAACTGGTTCATAATGTAGAACTTTATTTTAAAACGTGATGTTTTATACACAGAGGAAATATTTTATACTCGAAATAAAATATTTTTTTTATTTTATTTAATACCAAAACATTTCATAAAGTGACCCGCTATAACTGATCTTAAAAGATATTCTTAGAATTCTTGACAAAGATTAGTCTTAAAAAATATACCTTAAGGTCGAAAGAAACGGAAATATATTTATATATTTATCGAAATCTAAGGAATAATGAATGAGAAAGACGGGATGAAAGGTATCCAAACCCCTTAAATTGCTGGTGGAAATTGAGAGAGAGTGAAAAGCTTTTATAAGAAACAACTTTCAATTTCAAGCTAGCTTCTTTTTTGATAAAGCAAGCATTCAATAATTATTCGTCAAATGTTTACATGTTTTTGTTTTTTATTTATAAAAATAATTATTTGGACCCCTAATGTGCATATTTCTTTACTTTTTTTATGCAAATATTTTAAACATATGAGGGGCAGTGATTACAAAATACCAGGTCCAGCCATTGAGTGTACAGATAGCATTCTGTATAAAAGAATGCACTATGTCGTAAAAATATTCATCCCTCGATCTCTCTTACAGACACACACTTGTGGGGGGGGGGAGTAGAATTTCGAGATAGAATTACCTTTTTCTCGAATCATTCTGGATGTAATCATCCATCAGAACGATAAGTTCCCCCCCCCCCCCCCCCAATTAGAACGATTAGAATCCGCTTCTCTTTGCCATCTTGGAGTTTAGGCTAAATTTGTTTTTCTCGTTTTTTATTTATTTATTTATTTATTTATTTTCCCCCCTAAAGAAAACTAAGTTTTGAAACAGTATCTTAATAGAATCAAATTTAAGAGAGAAACTCGAAGCAAGATCTAATTTCTGTGAATTAAATACAGTCTCTCAACTGGCCTAGCCCCCTCCTAAAAAAGGTTCAGTCCAACATGGAAAATATGGCTTTAATAATTTAGTTCGGAGTAATGTTTAGAAGAAATCGCTCTTCATTTTATTTCTAATTTATTTATTTTTGTTTCTAAAACTGTTAATTTAGCCAATTTAAAACTCTTCACTTTCGTTTATTTTTCATTAGTAGTTCATTTGAAACTGATTTTCAGCGAAAAACAATGTTAAGAAAGGTTAGAGATTGATACATAGCAACAATCATCATTTAGACAATTGCTGTAATTGTAAATTCTAACAATAATGATTCAGTTTAAAGTCATCAGTGTAATCACTAACACTAGCGATAGCTGTTAGCATTATCGAACTGTTTGCTTCATTAGTAACATTATCATACATTACAAAAGGAAAAGGTTGATTTATATCAACAATTATCATTGAGATAATTTTTGTAAATATAAATTAATAATGTTAGAACTTACATGAATCATTTAGTTTAAAGGCTATGCAAACGCTATAACTAAGGTTAAAGATGACTTTTACTTATAAAAAAAACTTCCTTCGCAATATTATCATGCAATACATAAGAATAAGACCGATACATAACAACAATAATCAATTCAATTGTTGTAATTGTAAGTTCCAATAATAATAATTTAATTTAAAGTCAGTACAATTACTAAGACTCAGGAAAGCTGTTAGCACTACCGAACTGTTTGCTCATTATTAACATTAGCATTCATTGCAAAAGGAGAAATTTGATTCATATCAACAATTATAAGCAAGATAATTATTGTAATTGTAAATTATTGTAAATTCTAACAATAGTAAAAATACTAAAGCTCGCGATAGCTATTAGTATTACCGAACTGTTTGCTTTATTGGGAACATTAGCATACATTGCAAAAGGGAAAGGTTGATTTATATCAACAAGTATTATCTGGAAAATTGTTGTAATGTTAAATTAATAATGTTATATCTTACACTAATCATTTAGTTTGAAAGCTATGCAAACGTTATAACTAAGGTTAAAGATGGCTTTTAATTAAAAAACAATAATTTCATTCGCAATATCAGCTTGCATTACATAAGAAGACTGATACCTAACAACAATTATCAGGACAATTGTTGTAATTGTAAATTCTAATAACAATAATTTAATTTAAAGTCAGTGTAATTAAAAAGACTCACGATAACTGGCAGCACTACCGAACTGTTTGCCTCATTTACATACAAACAATAACAAAGGAAGAAGGTTGATTGATATCAACAATTATTATTAAAACAATTTTCGTACTTTGTAATTATTGTGAATTCTAACAATATTAATTTAGAATGTTAATATTGTATTGAAGTAAGTGAAAATACTAAGGTCCACGATAGTTAGTTCTATTACCAACTAGGAACCTTAGTTTACAAAAGAAGGTATCAACAATTATCATTAAGAAAAATAGCTGCAGTTACATGTAAATTTTAACAATAACCATTCAGTTCGAAGACTGTTCTAACACTATAACTCAAGTTTTCAATGAATTTCAAGATTATTGAACCACTAGCTACGTTCGCATCAATAGCATACTTTACAAAAAGAGAATATTGATTCATATTATAAACAATAATCATTAAGACAAGCTGTGTCGCGGCTTTTTACCCTTTTTTGCAGCTGTGGTTTTGTGGAAATCGTTAGGGAACAGTTGTCTCTTTACCCTATCCTCCCTCATGTTTAGTTATTTTTTATATCATTTTCCGCTTTTTTTTTTTTTCATTCTAAAAAATCCTCCTTATATTGCGTAAGATCGGGTATATCAGGAGCGACAGATGTTGTTTTGCCTGATGGCATAGAATTCTCAGGGTCAATAAGGACAAGTTTTTTTTTTTCTCTTCCCGTTTTTCTTTATTTTGTATTAAAAATCGAACGAGAAAGGGCAAAAAACTTTCATGTTTTACTTTTAACCATTTTGTCACACATTTAATTCTTCTTGATTTATTTTAACATCTACTATTATCATCCCCATTTTAATGGAACAATTCAAATCGAAGAAACTAGGAAAATAAAGACTTCTTAATTTCTTTGATATTTAAAATATGTTTTTCTTTGAGTTAAAGTCTTGTTTGGTTCTCATATGATGTTTCATAATATTAGTAAACATACAAGAAACTTTATTTAATTCGAATGTAAAATATTCGAAATAGTGTACTCTTCGATTTCCCTTTGAATTTCTCTCTCATATTCTCACTGGAATCGCAAGTTTTCGATGTGTGAGAAGGACACAATTAAAATACACGCACTAATTCTCAAGACCAGCGATTACGCGGAACCCAAGGGTTCCAACAGAGACTCACATTGGTTCCGAGTGTTAGAACTCTTCAGATCAAAAGTTTTTGAAACCTGTGATTGTATTTATATGCAATCTATAGAACATAGTTTATACAATATTTTTGTTACTTTTATGATATTTTGGTAATGTAACACCGAAAAAAAAATCTATTGATATATCAAATAAATTATAAACTTTTTTTTTTAAAATTTACATTATAATTACCCATCGAATTTTAATTGAAAATTAAATTACCAAACTTAAAAAATTATAATTATCTGAGAAACATTCTGAACGATTCAATTGAGGGGTCACAGTACCCAAAAAATGACCAAACTATCAAAAATTTTTTTATTGCTTATAATAAAGCTTCAAACTATTTCGAATGCAATGAAAAAAACATCATCTCTCTATCTACATTTTTAAAAAAGTTATGAATGATTTTAGATAGTCCTAATACAGAAACTTGCTTAGCAGACAGACTTTAAAGTGCCTTTTCTCATAGATGATAATTTTGTGTTTTAATCTTTGTTAAATCCCTAAGGAATTTTTTCTATTTAAGATAAAACTTTGAAGTAAACTTTTTTATCTTAAGTATAATACACTTATTTAAACTGTGCATGGAATAAGCATTTTAGGAGGTATTACAATTTTTACAGCATGTTATATGTACCTAACAGGAATTTTTAACCTTTTTTTTCTACTTTTTTACAAAATAATCTATAAAAAATATTCTAATTGATGTATCAACAAATGAATGCACAAAATTATTAAGATGTATATTCTAAGCAAGAAGAAAAAAAAATTTGAAAATATGTTAAAATAAAAAAGCCTTAGGGATTTAAAAATTGTGAATTTTTTAAATTTTTTTTTAAATTTTAAAAAAGTTAAACAGTTTAATTAAGTTTTGAAGATAAATTATTGATTATAAGTTAAATGAGCATGTAAAGCATCCACAAAATGAATGATTATATCTTCATTTAAAAAAATTGTTGCAAAGGTACTGTGACCCCTTCATTTTCATTTCAACAAAACTTCAGTTTAGTTTAATCATTTTAAGTTTATACATAGACCAAAAACAGATGCAGAACTGGGCAAGATGACGTTCCAGAGCAGTGAATTAAAAGTCTGGTTATAATTCCTAATTTTTAGACAAATATTGATTAAATGACGGAAAATTTCAATTCTTCACATTAAATAATTTCAAATTAATAAGTAGCCTTTTTTTTAGTTTATCTGTTGATAATTTTTGACAAAATTTATTGAAAAAGTTGGGGTTCCTCCAGTATATCATCAGTTTAAGGTTCCATAAAATCGAAAAGAATTGAGAACCATTCTTTAAACTTTAAATATAACAAAAAATATTTCTTAAATTTTCTAAACGTCTTAGAAAATATTTATCACGTTCTTTATTTTACCTTTCATGAGTTTAAATAGATGATGCATAAAAATTTTCGACAGATACTCACCGTTTCCCAAGTCAACGACGCCTAAGTTATAAGAATTTGATCTTTCATTCGATTTCACCACAATATTGATTTTTGGGTTAGCAACTAAATTTCCTTCAATTATTATTATTATTTTTTTAATTGTAACAGTTCACATGTTTATAGATCATTGGAATGAGGACATTCAGTTCTACCGAAATCTATGTTTTTTTCTAGTTATGTTAATTTCCAGATCTCTAAAATAAAGTGTTCTGAGCTGAAAAGAAAAATGAGGCTTTTCGACACCTCTTTCTTTGAGATTTTTGATCTAAGACTGCTGAAGCTGCTCGTAACATTTGCGTTGTGTGTGCTAAGAGTGCCATAGCTGAAAGAACCGTTATTGATCGATTTGACGTGCTTAAAAATGGAGACTTTTAAGGAGGCATCTCGATCTTGCCATCCAGTTGAGTTCGACGATTAGGGCATAAAAAAAAAAAACTTTAGGACAAAATATCGCGTTAAACGACAAAGGAACTGGAGTTATGGTCCCACACTTTGAACTTTAAAATAATAATAATAACTGAGCCTTAGTGGCTCAGGGAATGGAGTGTTCGCCTTCTAATGAAGTGACGGGTTCGAATCCCAGCGGTGACTGGTCGATACAAATTCCGCATCCGGCTTGCACCGACCACAGTGCTGACGTGAAATATGCTTAGTGGCAGATGGATCATGGGGTTAGAGTCCCCTTGCCGTCAGGCTATCCGTGGGAGGTTCTAGTGGTCTTCCTCTCCATGTAACGCAAATGCGGGTAAGTTCTATCAAAAAGTCCTCCACGAAGGCAAATTTCTCCCAACACTCGATTCAGGAGTTCCCTTGTCTTCTGAATTGGGTGGTTCAGAATTACAAGGTTGAACATTAGTATTCGTAAACCCAAAAAATTAGGTTGGTTGTTAAACGACGGTTATAAAATAAAATAATAACTATAATAAATATAAATAAAATCGGTGGGAACTTCATTGCCAAACCCAATATGGTAGAAATAAAAAAACTTAAAAAAAAACTCGCTGCTTTCTAAACTTATTACAATCACATTAATTAATTAGTTTTAAAATTCTTTCATTTATAATTAACGTATAATTTAACTAAGGCAATTTAAGAAAATGGTTATCACATAAATTCTTTAGTGGCTCCAAATTGTGTAGGAGTAAAAAAAAAGTGCTTTTATGAAATGCTTGTGGCAATCGAACAATAAACTAACTTTTTCCAAAAGGTTAAATTTTTACATCAAACTGCTCTTTATTGATTTCAAATATATGCTTTTAAAGTTTCCGAAATTTCCTCCTACACTTGTATAATAATAATCAAAAATATCTTACCGCTAGAACATGGAAATCACGGTTGCACCATAAGTTGCTCTTCGGAAAAATTTCAACATGTAAATATTTGATTATGAATTTCTAGCTTACTATAATATTTCACAACTTGTAAATATTCATTAAAATTAAGAAGAGTTTATTTCTTACTAAATTTAAATCATTGTTGTTAGTATTTAATGAATAAATATATTTGTTAATCTCTCCCTTTGAGTTTGAATACTAAAGGTTTGATGTAGTATATGATGAAAATTCTTCATACTTATTGAAATATAAGTAACTGAAAACTCGCTCTTCGCAAAGGTTTTCTATTAAACTCTAGCATCAAATCTAAGCCAATCTCAAAAAGAGTTTTTTTTATTTTTAAAAAAAGAGAATGTTTTACTTAACTATAAAAATAAAGCTCAAAAATTATGACGTCAGTTTAAAAGTTTTTTCTAAATAGTAAACATTTATATTATTTCGAATCATTGGTTGTCTGATTCAAACTTCCAAGTTCCATAAATTTATTTGAAAAATTATAAAAACTCTCTAAAAATTAAACAACTGACTCGGATTGTCCAAGTTTCGTTTAATTTCTAAAACAAGTTATGAATTTAAAAAAATACTTTTATAAGTTGGGATTCAAATCTTAAATGAGGTACTATTTTTTCAAAATTTCGTAGAAACTATGCCAAAAAATATAAGTTTCACGAAAAAAAATTGAAAAATTAATTTTTAAATTGTATTGTATAAGGTTATATACGTATAATGTGATGCGTATAACGCTGCAGCTCTCTTGCAGTAAACCATCGAGACTTGTTAAGTTAAAATTTTGCTCTTATAACTCTAATGGAGTTTTAAGAAGGGCGCTGTTTAAATAGTACATCATAACAGTAACTTTATAATTTGCTCTCTTTGCAAAAGTAATTGTACAATACGAATTTCAAAAAGCCTTATTTTATTAAAATTAACGTGAATCTTTTCAAATTGAGCTTCTCAAAATATTTATTATTTTAATTGAAAAACATCCCTGTATATTCATGGAAAATATTATAATACTCACCTCAAGTAATTTTTTTTTTAAAAAATGAAGTTTCTGACTAACAGTAGAGTCTCGCTATAGCGAATTTTTTTTTTGATCGAAACGTCAAAAAGCATTCAAAATATTCTCCATATACCGAAGTGGGGCCTCCATAAAACGAATGTATCCTTTTTCTTTACGTTATTTTTTTTTTTATTATATATTTTTTTAATGTTTTTATTTTATGCTTTTGTGCCATGAATTCGCTCTCATATGTGCCAGATTCTTTTCTTAGTTAAAATGTAATGTCTTTTGCTAGTTTAAATTTTTGCTTAAAATGTATAAGTTTAATACCACAAAAAGCAATCACAGAATTTTTCAAGAGAAAAAAAAACGAAAAAAAAAAAAAAAAAACACTAAATTGATTGATTGTGTTTACTCTTAAACATTTTTGATACAACAAAACGATAACTAAACAACACAACAAAACAATAAAAATTATTGATTAAAATTATGTATTAACTAGTTTTTAATTAAAAGTCACAATTACATACTTTTAATCTTTTTTACTTAATTGTACCAATTAAAAAGTTTGTACCATATCTTCAAAATGCAGCCAAAATTTATATCCTCCGCAAAAATAAATTTTCTCTGAAATGAAATTTTCGATTGAAATTAATCGATATCGTTATGGAGAAATATCATAGCAGTGATTTTATTCCACTGATATTGTTTTACACTTTCTTTCATTTCTTTTATGAATGAAAAATTAGGTCTCTAGTTTGAAGGAGATCCAATGACATCAAGAAATAAAGTTTAAAATAAAAAGTTTTAAGATTTATGAAAGAGGTTACAAGTCGATAGTAAAAATAAAATAAATAAAAGGTCGATGCTTTCGTTAATTTATCGAAAGTGAAAGAGTAAAAAAAGAACATAAAGCGAAACGAAAACATTAACCAAACTCTCACCTTGCGGTTTAGTTTAAAAAATAAAAAAAAAATCTTTGAAGAGTCAGATTTTGTTCTTTTTCTTTCCTCGCAGGAAAAGCTAGACTTGACGACATGTGAGCCATAAAAAAAAAATATAATAAAAGTTTGGCGAAAAGATACGGGCGAAAGAGTCGCCAAATTTATCGCCCATCTCTTCCATGGAGCGAAAGAATGAATAACAGAGAGAGGCTAAGAGAGTACGTTTAAAGATGGCGGCCAGCGGGTCTGTGGAGTTGAGAGAATGTGCCGAAGAACTGGATACAAATTCGGCTAAAAATAAAATAAATGCTATTAGTGAGGTGTTAAATGGTTCTGTTTGTGATCATACTTTCGTTTTCGATCAAAATGTGACCGATGGCGAGGATAAGCGCGAAGAACTACTAGCGTCCTGTCTTGCTGCCAGTCCGTGGATTAATAATAAGAACAAAGTGAACGTGAATCGTCTGCAGAGTTCAACTGCCCCGCTGACCTTGTGTTCCGAAACTGACCCCGAATTGAGGAGGACATTAAGGATAGAACGAGCTGGAAGTACAGAAAGGTGAGCGAAATCCATGTGGTCATTCGGTTTAATTTCACTTTTCTTTTGAGAGCCGAATTCTTGACCTTTGTTTTCCCACCGCCGCTGCACGCGCCGCGACTCCCGCGTGTGCGGTTTCGAAGCACTTTTCTATCCTTTCTACCGACCAAGCGTCCATGCTGACCAAATTTCGCTTACTACCATTGTGATGCTTTATGTTTAAAAATAACATTATATATGAAGGAAAAAAAAAATATATTCCTCAAAATTTTCCATTTGTATTCAAGCATATCACATACAAAACTTACTATTGCCATCTATATATACGTAATACATTTTTTAATATAATTGTATTTATTCAGGTAAATTTCTTTATTATTTTTTTAATGATTTAGGTGAATGAATTCACTATATCATCAAATAGTGCTTCTTTTTATAATTTTTTATCACATTGCTTAAGTGAAATCAACTTATAGAAACTTCCATAAATTATTTTATTAGCAAACAAAATTTCAAAGCGTAACTTTTTTAAATTTATATCTTTTGTTAGATTCCCTTTACAATTTACGTTATTTTAATGAATCCTTACTATTAAGTTTAAAGAAGAACTATTAAATTAAAAGAACATGTATTTCAGATTTCGTGCTGGTCATTTATTGTTTTGTGATTCGAAATATTGAATATTTTAGGGAAACATATGTTCAGCATACTTTCTGGCTTTACGTTTAAAATACATACAAAATTAAATTTTTACAAACTAGATTAAACCGTGCCTACGCAAGAACAAATATACGAATGTAGTGCTCTGCATATTGCTGTTTTCATTCCATTTACATTGTTCTGATAAATATCTATTATAAAATTAAAAAGCGGTATCGTAATTAAATGTCGATCTCGGATTTTGTATTAGTTGTTTTAACACTGCATGCTTCAACTATTATTAAACTTTAGTGATAAGATCGTAGAAATTGACATAAGTTACGAAATTTGTCCTGAGAATATTATTTAATCTTGTAATATTTAGATATTATGTGTTCTATTATCACGTGGTTTTGATGAAAATTGTTTCAATAAACAAAAGAAAATTCCACGTAATCGTATTTACGCTAACGATTTTAAAATATTTTTTATAATGTATTTTCATATGTTATATGCTTTATTTTCTATAAATCTTTACTCTTAAATTAAAGGGAAAAAAAGAAAGACTAGATACTTGATTTTATTTTTCCATTTTTTTAAGAATATCATAAAAATATTTTACCTATACACTAATCACTGAATGCTAATTGGACTTAAATTGTTCTGATTGCTAAAGTTTCCTCTGTTTAATTACAACAGTTATATTAGCTAGTAGAGGTTTTCAATCATCGCTTGAATGAATCGAATTTGTTAATAGTTTTTTTATTTAAAATTGTTCTACGTAAAAAAGTCACCTAAAATACTATTTTATGAAGTAAACATTGAAATATACAAAAATAAACCAGCTCCTTTAAAAAACTTGGAGCTGTGAACAAAAATATATATTGTCTTCAATGATGTCCCAACTCATAAATAAATTTGTGGAGAGTAAATTGAATGCTCTTTATTTATTTTTGTTTTTATTGAGTTACGTTTAATAAACGCACTTATTTTGGGGAAAAAATACAATGCTTAAAAAAGAAATTTTAATCTTTTTCGAAATTCTTATCTTTGCCCTTCTTTGTATATCTTCATTTAATAATTTTTTTTTTCTACTATAACGTTCAAGGAAAATAATATTTACTATATAATCTAAAGTGATAAAAAAAAAAACTTTTTGAATTTTTGTTGTGATTAGAAAATTTTTTCATTTAGGCGAATAATTTTTTTTTTTTTTTTTTTTTTTTGTAAACGTAACGAAATATGTGGAAAAAATTGGTAAGTGCACACGTCATTTTTTATCAATTTTGGTTCGCTTTGTTCTTTGAACAAAATTGAAAGAGAAATGTAAATAGATTTATAAAGTGCTATTACATAAGAATCACGAATTTGATAATAACAATATCTTCGCTATTAGATAAAAAAATGCATTAATTGTTGAACACTATACAAAATAAACAATATTATTGATAACAAATCCGTTTGAGAGGCTAAAACAGATGTTCTATATGGAATATTCACGTGAATAATCATTTTGTCACTTATCTTTATCTTTTCAACAAAAAATTGTTAAAAAAACGATGTTTTTCTAAGTACAGAAATCTATAATAATTAGTATTAAAAAATCTATGATTATTATTTTTTTGCGTGATAAATAACTATTAAATGTAAATTTTGTTAGAGTCGAATATTTAGCTGAATCAGTGAGAGTCTATTGTTCGAATTCGAATATTTAGCAGCAGAAGAAATATAAAGAAATTGTTTTTAAAACATTTCATTTTTCAGTAACTTTAAAAGTAGATTTTATTTAAACATTTTATTTTAAAAATCAATTAAATCATATTTCGTATTATTAATTGAAAAATTATTGAGTTAATGTCTTCTTTTAAAAATTGTTTTTTACATTAGATTCAAAAATTGATGCATTGTTCTTTAAGTTCTCTAAGCTTCATATAAGAATTTATTTAAGTTTTGATAAATTTTTTTTATAAATAAGTATCGAATTTATTGATAAAGATAAAATTAAAATTGCATTCTTGATGTAAGTTAAAGTTAATTTAATCAATAAGTTGATACAAGCGTTAGGAATTCTAAAAGAAATCTGTTTGAAATTAGGTTAATTTTTCCTGGAATTTCCGCTGTCAGGTAGATTATTAATCGTGATCAATTTCAAAACGCAAATTGAAACATAAATGGTCACAATTTTGTATATAAAATGATGAACTTATTTAAACTATTTCTATTGTCAAATATAAAAAGTATACCTTAAATTTATAGGGGAAGCTTACAAGAACTTAATATATTTCTATCTCTACTATTTGCTTTGTGCAAATCTATTCGAAATAATATCCATATTAAATCAAAGAACATACAATGAGAAAAGAAAAAAATTCTCTGTCATTCACCCGAATTACCCAATAAATTTACGTAAACGCAGATAAAATATTTGTATAACCTTAGTAATAAATTATGTTTTTATGTTGTTTAAATAAGGTTTTTAGTTATAATTAATGTTTTTGTTTAAGTAATAATTAATATTTATATGACGATTATTTAACGTTATTAATAATTATCGTAGTTAACAATGTAATTTATGATTTTTTTGTAACGTTTGTAATAATTAACGTATTTATTAGGCTAAATGCAACTATTATTTTAAATTTTTTTAAATTGTTTAAAAAGTATCCTTTTAATTTAAAGCAAAATCTTAGCATGAATATAAATACAATTAATATTATTTATTATTCTATCTCAGTTATAATTAATGCTTTTATAATGTTTATTTTATTTTATAATCGTTGACTGACCCAATTATGAGTTTACGACTACCAATGTTCAACTTCATATCCTTGTAAATTTGAACCTAATTCAGAAGACAAGGGAACTCCTGGATCAAGCATTGAGAGAAGTTTCCCTTCGTGGAGGACATTTGTATGGAATTAACCCGCATTTACGTTACATGGAGAGGAAAACCACGCGAACATCCCACGGTTAGCCTGACGGCACGGGGACTCAAACCCATAGTCCGTCTACCTCTGAGAATATTTTTACATGTCGGTGCGAGCCTGTTGCGAAATTCGAACCCAGATCACCACATTGGAAGGCGAGCGTTCTATCCCCTAAGCCTCCACGTCTCTATGATTTTTATTTAATGTTATTATTAATATTTATAATAAATAATTGAATGAATGATGTTAATGATACTATAATGTTTGTAATAATTAAAGTATTTATTATTTTTAGGGCTTTTAGCAGGGGTCTGTTTAGAAGAAATTTGGGTCCGTTAACGGACCCTTCACAAAATATCTTTTCATAAAAACGGACCCTTCACAAAACATTTTAACTTAAAAACGGACCCTTCACAAAATAATTTATCTTTTAATCGGACCCTTCACAAATTTGTTTATCTTCATTATTGTTTTGTTAACCGAATAAACCCTTCCCAGGAATGGGGGAGGGGAGAAAGACAGATGTAAACGAACTAAATTTTGTCTTCGACAGACGCTTCTTCCTTTATTCGTCCGAATAGAATGTAATTTAGCCTATTCTGCGTTCAGCAGTATAGGCTAAATAACAAACATTTGTATGTTGCATCGCTAATTTAGTAGCTGCATTTGCTGTTTATTTTTTAAAATTTAATTTTTTTAATTATAATTTTACAATGTTGAGCATAATCTTGTATGTCTTTACAATTTAAAAACTCTTTGAAAAAGTTTTTTTTTGCAATAACGGACCCTATTTTCACAAATTCACAAAAGCGGACCCTGGTTGAAAGAATGTGACTTAACGTTTATTTTATATTCACAAATTACGAGTAATTTTTTCACAATTTTTACAAAAACGGACCTTTCACAAAATGTCTGAACAGACCCCTGCTTTTAGCTAAATGCGCCATTTCCATTTTTAAACTATTCAAAAAGTATCCCTTAAATTTACCGCGGAATCTTTTCATAAACATAAATTCATTAAAAATTTTTAGTATTTCTCTTGAGTACCCATTTGTGCAATATGATTCGAAGACATTTGAGTTCCTTATTTTTTTCCTAGTTATTTTTGAATAAAAAACCGGAAACAATACCCAAATTACATAATATATATATATATATTACGACTTGACACAAATCGAAAATATCAAAGGCAAGTATACGATGAGAAAAAGGAAATAATTCGCCGTGCATTGTCCTTTACTAAAATTACCCACCTTCTTTCAATTGACCAATCACGCTCTTACTCACGATCAAAGATGGCGACAGTCTTTTGTCTTTAATTTTAAATCCATTTTTGCGTGCAATACTTGACCGTATCCCATTCCCCAACTCAACTCTCTCCCCATTCATTTTCTTTCAATGAAGTCCTTAACTGTGGTTTTAACTTGCATGCTTCAATACATGAAATACGTTGTTAGGAATTCGTATTCTCTATCGTTATGTCTGAATAATAAATAATCCTATGAAAAACATCAGCGGGAGTCGTTAAATAAAGTGAAACGAAGAGAAAAAAGGACATGTCAATTTTTTATCGGTTATAGTATTTACAAATCATTCTTGATAGGAAAACTATATTTATCTATTAATACCATGATAAAAATTAACTCTCAGAACTTTCACATCATATATAAAATCGAAAATAAGTCCCGTTAAGAATATTCTGTAAAATATAATCGTTTTAAATTATAGAATTTTTCTTAACATTTCCAAATTCTAAATTTATATTTTGTACGTAAATAGCACATTCTCGAAGTAATATACACATTATACTCTCGATATTTTAAAGTTGAAGGAACGCTATAAACATTTTGATATAGCGAGTTTTCGAAATAACAAGTTTAGAACTAAATATGTTCTAAAAAGTATAAAAATATATTCCAAAATATTACTCTGAAACGAAGAGTGTGAAGCATTAGAATAACTACCATTAAATATATATGTAATGATAGTTTACTATAACTCTAAATATAACAGTGATAATTTTATTTTTAAAATTAAAACAAGAACAATTATGTATTAAATAGAAAGGAATTGGTTTACAATGCTAATTTTATTTTTAATAGTAAGACAAGAACAATTATGCATTAAATAGAAAAGAATTGGTTTGCAATGATAATTTTATTTTTTACCTATAGTAAGACAAGAACAATTATGCATTAAATAGAAAAGAATTGGTTTACAATGATAATTTTATTTTTTACCTATAGTAAGACAAGAACAATTGTGCATTAAATAGAAAATGATTGGTTTACAATGATAATTTTATTTTTAAAAGTAAGACAAGAGCAATTTTGCATCAAATAGAATAGAATTTGTTTACAATGAACTTACATTGTGATTTTTCCGAAAAATTCATTTTTTTTTTTGAAAAAAATTTTGAGAAGAAACCCATCGACATAGGAATTCAAATTAACATTAGGTGGATATATAATGCCAAGAGGAAAAAATAGTTTTTCTATATAGCAATGTTTTCGAGATATCGAGAGTATACTGTATAATGCTATTATTATTTTTTTATTTTTCAAGAAAACATAGGTTATAATCTGAAAATTACACAGATCGACCATTTTTATCGTTTGCTCAGGATTTTTTTCCTCTCAGAAATATTTGTCGTATAGAATCTTCTGAAAACTATTTACACTCATTTCGTTGTTGTTGTAAGAAATGTGTGAAAGTGAGCTTTCAATAAACACACAAATTTTTTACGATTTATAAAATTTTTTTACAGAATAATAAATTCTTTGCCCTAAAAATGCCACATTTTTGGCTAAACGAAAATATGAGCGAGAGAAAACGATTTACAAAATCGTTAGTCTAGTTAAGTTCTTTCCTTTCTTGGTATTATTTTTAATGATTAAAATATAACTGCACGTTCATATCTTTTGAAAAACTTCATTTTAATTTGTTTTCAAAACTTACATAACGAACCAAATCTTGATTTAGAATGCTTTGTTTTTTTAAAAAAAAGTTTTGATTCATAGTGCTTTATTAAAATACATTAACAAAACTGAAATTCGAAATTAGTACAAAATTCTGAAAACACGTTTTATGTATGTACTTGTATTTATAGATTTGTTTTCTTCTTTTTTATAATTGCATTATTTTGCAATGAATTGAAAGATGCTGAGTTTTATCATAAAAGAAAAATATCCTGAAGTAGTTGAAATTTCAAATGCTTTTTTAAACGATTTTTTCTTACATCATTCCGACTATGTTATTTACACCTTTTTAATAACTCACCGCTAGAATTAAGTTATGAGATACTACTTCCTGGTGTATATATTTCATCTCAGGCGATAAATTATTCTGATATTTTAACCTTTATCACCCTTCCGTCAACAGGTTGTTTGATACCCATGTTAATATTTAGATTATTAGTTGCCTCAAGAATTAACTAATACGAAGTAAAAAACAATAATATGATGATTTCTTAAATCTCAGTTTCTCATTTTATGATTCTTTTTTTTTTCTTCTGCTATCTTGGCGACTCTCCAAAAGCGGCGCCATAATTCGATTTAATATCAGTGCTATGTGTGTCTGTATGTGCATTGTGAGAATTCAAGGACATAATTCTTTTTTTTAATTTTTATTTTTCTCTGCTTGTTTGTTTCTTTTTTTTATTACTTTAATCCCTCTTAGCTCTTATCTCAAGTATGTTATGTCTAATATTCTAATTGTTCTTTTTTTTGTTTTTTTAAATGCTGTTGAGGTTTTATTGTAATGTTCGTTGTTAGAATGTTTCATCGTTCACGATTGTTTAATGATGCGAATTAAAGTGAATTATTTGTTTTGTGTTATAGTCTAAATTGTGAAGAACCATTGTTTGTTCATTTAAGATAGACACGTTATATACTTTTAACTATCGCCATTTATTGTTATTTGAGTTGTACTGAATTATTATTTTTTTAAAATGATACTCATGTGGAAAACCATTTGCCAAACAAATTAGTTTCTTTTGAGTTATAATCCCCTGAACTACGCTCTCTTGTTTGACATGATTAGAGAAAACACAAAAATAAAAGTATTATTAATTCGTATTCTATGAGTTGAATGCTTAGTTTTAAAGTAACACTGATTTAAATTTAGTAATTAGTCAAAATTAATCAAAATAAAAGACAATGGGATATTAACAAGGTATTTTATAACTTAGTTTTCAAGTTATACATAATAATAATTTTTACTTTTTATAAAAGTAAATTTGTACATATTTCTTCCTCGAAATATGTTTGTAGATTTATGTGTTTGTTTTTTTTGTATTCTTTACTGTTTGCAAGAGATAGTATTTTAATAATATTGTAATTAAAAAGTATTTTAATATTTATAATTTGAAACTGTATTTTAATCTTTTATAAAAGCTTCTATATATTTTTAAAAGATGTTTTTAAATATTTTACTAAAAAAATAACTAATTATTTTAAAGCATCGTTTTTCAAATTTTTCGAATTATTTAAAAAAAAAAAAAAAATTAACATATGCTTTGTAGAGAATTTTCATATTCTTTACTCGGAGAATGATATGATAACCTTTTACAAACCTTTGCAAAAGATTTTGAAATGAAACAATTAATAAAATGAAACACAGTAAGACATGAACAAATTATTTTAAAGCTTAGTTTGTTAAGTTAGCAAAATATAAAATCAAACTTTTACATATTTCTTGTAAGAATGTTGAGTTTTTTTTTTTTTTTTTTTTTTCATTATAGTGAGGCACTATTTTAATTCTGTTTCATATATTTTATTATGATATTTTAACCTTTTATGAACTTTAACAAAGTTATAAAGTTAAATCAAGGAATATTTTTAAAAAATATTTTGCTTGAGACTGAAGTTATGCTGTGTTGTTTATTCGTTGGAATTGATATACATTTTATATATTTTCTTATAGTTGAATTAACAACGGTTAATCATCCAGTTAAAGATTTAGATGCATGAAGATTGATTAAAAAAATAAATAATAATTGATTAAAAAAATTAAAATAATATAATAAAATATTTTTTTGAAAATAAGTTTAACTTGCTGTAACGTACTCCATATGTTGCGTTTTATTTTATTTAATAATTTTTTAAGACTAATTAACAACAGAATAATATAGATTTATTTATTTAACCAGTCAATAGAAAAACAGAATAGTTTATGAAATAAGTAGTTATTGTACAAATATTGTTGTTATTTCTTGGTTTATTACAGCCTTGATTTAACTTACCTAACAACCTTGCTTTCTTAACTATTATTATTATTATTCTGGTTTTTCCGCATCAACTACTTGTTTAGCCATGACATAAATGCATATTGTGAAATGATTTGGAGAATAATTACGCGTCTTGTCTTACTAGTAAGAATAATTTTCAAGAAAGGAAATCTAAATGTTTTTATATTGTGAAAGAACTGTAATTTTGCAATTATACTCTTTATTTCATATACTATTGTATAAATGAAATTGAAATGCCAAAAAGATGAAAAGAATTTTCGTGTGGTACCAGTATTATTTTATATTTAGACTTTTAAATGACCACATCCTGTTCAGCGGGTTCGAGAGTATGAACTTGGAGGAATTTCTTATGTATTCATCTTTTAAAAATTATTATTATTATTGCATTTTATATTAATTATAATTATAATTTTTATTTTTGGAGCTCCTTCAAAATTCCTTTGTATTGTAGCCAGTGTAATATTGAAAAGTTAAGTATTTTAATAATATCCTTATTTATAGTGTAGTTTAAATAGTTTTGCGGCTGTAAATGATTTCTAACTCAATAATAAGTAAATAGCACCGAGAACATGGGCAAAACTTAACCTGACAATCATAAATGACTGTTATAAACTCACAGCGATTATTAAAATAACGTAAGTATTTCATATGATGAGAGAGCCTACGCAATATGACAGCAGAGAGAATGTAACTTTCATGTCTACATAATATTAAAACTGAGAAAATGTCTTGTTCATGTGACAAAATAGACTATGTAATATGACGACAGAGAGAATATAACGTTTATGTCTACGTAATATGCCAGAGAGAGAATGTAACATTCATATGACTATATAGTCTACGTAATATGACAAGAGAGAATGTAACGTTCATATCTACTTATGACAACAGAGTAAAAATAACATTCATATCTACGTAATACGACACCAGAGAGAATGTAACATTTATGTGATAACAGAGTCTACGTAACATAACAAGAGAAAGAATGTAACATTCATGTGACAACAGAATCTACGTAATATAACAACAGAGAGAATGTAACGTTTATGTGACAGTATACGTAATATGACAACTGTGAGAATGTAACGTTTATGTGACAGTATACGTAATATGACAACAGAGAGAATGTAACGTTTATGTGACAGTATACGTAATATAACAATAGAGAGAATGTAACGTTTATGTGACAGTATACGTAATATGACAACAGAGAGAATGTAACGTTTATGTGACAGTATACGTAATATGACAACTGTGAGAATGTAACTTTTTTTTGTGACAGTATGCGTAATATGACAACAAAGAGAATTTTTTACGTTTATGTGACAGTTTACGTAATATGACAACAGAGAGAACGGAATGTTCATGGGACAACCAGTGTGTTTCCTGTGGGTCTTTGTCGTTACATAAAATATAATTTTTTACTTTTGGTAATCTTATAACTGATATTAGTTGGTAGCAGATTTGTGTAGATGTTTTGTAACAATGCTGTTAGCTTGAGTTTTATTCATGAACAGCGCTTCTTTATGCAAATTATGAAAATAGCGCAAGCTGCCTGTAGGAAGAAAAGTCAAGAGTTTTATAAAAAAGTAGTATTTGTGATTCAGTGTTTTAATATTTGATGAGTTTATACCGACGCTGCTTTGTCTGGAATAATTCATTGATTTTGATAATTTTCAGCTAGGAAAAATCTTGCCAAGTTGGCAATTTTTTTGAAATCTTATTAATTTTTTAAATATTTTAATCTATTTATCCATTTTACAGCCTGGATAATTTATAGTTTATAATTAGATCTCTTCTACGAGTTAAAAAGACTTACACAGTGGCTTTTATTTTGTAATAGAGAATTATTTGTTTTCATTAGGATAAAAAAAGGTCTTAATGAATATTTGATTGTGTAATTTATTTGTGAGATAGCGTTGAGAAATTTCTACATGCTACTCCCTGCGTGGTTTAATAGATGTTTTTAGCTGTAATCTCATGCTTATTTTCATTGCCTGAGGCATATTTTTTTTTATAGAGGCAATTTTAATTTTTTTTCTTCACTATCTGTGTTCTTCGCCCTCTCTCAAACCTGTTCCTCAGTTAACACGCCCCACTTTTTTTTTTCTTTACTCTTGAGATAATTTCTACGTAAGTCTTAATAGTAAATAGTAATAATAGTTTAGGGTCGTCGTACGACTCTGAGAAAGAATTCCATATTAAGTGCTTTTAACTATTATCTGTTGAATATAAACATAAATTAACGAGATTTGATTCGCTTTTTACTTTTCATAGTTGAATGTACCTGTAATTTAGTTATTCTTAACCTTTAGGCGCAGATGGGACACACCGGTATCCCTTTTATATATTTTCTACTGACGCTCCAATTACAAGAATATATTTTGGTGTTCTTTTATAAAAAAAAAACAGCCTAATAGTTACTAAAAATATATTAGTTCTAAAATAAAAAATTCTAAAAAAAGAATTTGAATTTTTCTTCTTCATTTATATTACAAAATCTATCAATAATTGATTTTGATAATTAAAGAAATTTCCATGATTAATTACTCTGTTTTTTAAATACTAACTGCAAATAAGTGCAAATTTGAAAACTAGGTAATTGTTTGAACGGGAGCCTTGTCTGGAAAATTTTACCTTTAACGCAAAAAGAAAAAAAAAAAAAAACGCCTGTGTTTTATGCTGTATTTTATAAGCTAAAATTATTCAAATGCTAAATATAATATTTTTCACTTCTTTTTAACTAATACAAAATAATGAAAAATAGTATGATGAAAAATATATTTAATGAAAATTCTACGTTAAAGCGTTTATCCGGGTTTTTTTTATAGGTGAATTTCTGATAATACTTTTTTTAACATGATCATGAAACACTAACTAGCTAATAGCCGGTTTTTTTTAAAGTTTCATTTTTACGTTTTATACGTTAGTTTTATACATTAGTTTCTTGCAAAGGAACTTTAATTTTCGTAATAGAAGGTATAAATTACAATACGATAAATATTTATAATTTGCACCATTTGTCTTTTATAAAATTCCAATTAAATCCAATTAAAATTAACCTGCAATTTAATCCGTTTCTTTTTAAGGGGGAATTTCCAATGAAACTTTATAAAATAAATTTTTAGTTATCAAAATTGTTTTTAATAACTGATTATTTTCTTTTTATATAATGATTTAGTGTAGAAGAAAGTCAGTTAGCATTAAATATTCATA